>CM066919.1:12120860-12440985 GCA_033964015.1 Scolanthus callimorphus
GTTTGAGCAGCGAAATCGTCTGCTTCTAGAGCTTACGACAACAAACCTGAAGCGGAGGAGGCAGTCTGGGAACGAGATTGGGAATGACCATTATAGGTTTATTTAGGAATAAAAAAGAAAAATCATATCTCCGGAAAGAAAGCTCAAATAAAATTTTTTACTTAGGACGATGGGTATCTCATGCTAAATTCAATTCATATGACGTCACTGATTACGTCACTCAAAATGTCAAACTGTAAGCCACTCGAAATCGACTTCATGGTTATACGTCTGATACCACTTTTCCTTATGTATGGTGCTTCGCTTGCGCGGAGCCGCGCGGGAAGCTCCGCTAGAACCATTAGTCAGTGCATCTAGGGAAGTGCGGTAAAAAACGGCAACAAAGTGCGGAAAAGTGCGTGATTTTTTTAGAAAAAAGTGCGGAAAAAAAAGTGCGGTAAAATGGTCAAAAGTGCGGGAAAAGTGCGGTAAATTATGTTCTTAAATTGTAGTTTGCCCTTTTGGGGGATCATAATGAGTCGTTTCTATTGATTTTCTATTTGTTTTGTCATTTTTAAACGTAATTTCGTTGAAATTGATGTAACAGCTAACTTATTAAACTTCGCATGATCAATGTTTAGGTCAAGAAGAACAATGCAAAAATGGAAAAAAAGAAGGGCTCACTGTGCTCATCTATTTCTCCATACAATCGACTCCTGTAACATTAATTTAACTGCATGCATTGTTCATAACAATATCTTGTAATAATAAACGGTCTAAAGTTATATTCTCCAAAATGTAAACTTCGTGTATGTATGGGAGTAAATCCATTTCCCGAGTCAAATCCGAGTGCGAGTCAAATCCGAGCCCGAGTCAAAATTACGAGTCAATGATAAAAACTCCAATTATCTGATTTAGGTATATATACTGATTTAGAATTTGAATCTAGGGCTCCAGGTCATTACACTTGTTTATTTTCGAACAGAATGCATACATCGATACCAAGAAAAAATGATCATTTTCTCTTGTCGATACCGCAACACTTTGACTGTGGCCCCTCGTTTGTCCTCTTATAACCTGAGCTAATCTGCATTACAAGTATTTTAAAAATACCAACTAGCATTGCAAGTCAGCTGAAGTCAGACTTTTCATTCTCATTAAAGAACTAATTATAATTGACATGCTAATATAGTATTTCCACGCACTTTTTGACACTTGGAAAAGTAGAAACACGGAAACAAAAGAAACCGCAAGGTAATGGGAAGCCTCGAGAGCGAACAAATACGCTTTGGAGACCTCCTATTGCATGTTTACCGCTATCAAATTTGTCATTCTTTTTATATTATGGCTCACTAAAACTTGTATACAGTTGTTTTGCTATCTGCTGATAATGTTGTAATATAAGCCATCCATGGCGATAGGCCACTTTTTTGTCCAAAAATAAATAACACCATCGGCGATATGTTGTTGCCGAACATAAAACTTCGAAATCTGAGCATGAAAGAAAACTAAGTTGTATTTTCTTTGTTTAACATATTTGTGCTAATCAAGCCAGGAAAAGCCATGGTATATTTTTAATGCAGAAATTCCAAATTTTAGAACAAAAATATCACTGACTCGGACTTTTGACTCGGGCTCGGGTTTGACTCAGACTCGGATTTGACTCGGGAAACCGGTGAACTCGTATGTATGGTAAATGGCTCCGGCAGTTTCATAGGATATTTACGGCTTTTAAGTACAAATAAACAAACTTCTAACATCCAACCTTTTTCGTTCTCCTGTATTTGTTTTTCCGCTAAATACTTGACCTATTTAGCAAATAAAAATCGGGTCGCCTGGTATTTTTGCATTTGGTGGCGATCGTATCGATCGGAAGGAAATGGTGGAGTTTTCAAGGTTTTTGCGCTTAATACTTCAGCATCAACATAATAAACTATGTATTAACCTGCAAATCTTTGAAATTACCGTGTTTAGAAGGATTTTTTTCAAACAATTTTTATTTATTTTCTTAAAAAGCCGAATCCTCCGCTAGTCGTGATGTTTTTCCTGCATTTGCAACTGGCTATGCGATAATAGTCAGTTACAAAGAGCAAATATAGAACCACTGAGCAGCGAAGTCAAAAGGAGATGATGGAAGATGCTAGGCCAAATGTTGAGACAGGATCGAGGAAATCACTGCAACGTAGCCATGACCTGGGCACCTGAAGGAAGACAGAAACGTGGAAGACCAAAGACAACTTGGAGAAGGACTGTGGAGAGGGAGAGAGGCGGGACGGGGTGGAGGACATGGGAAGAGGTGCGGGCAAAGGCGGCAAACAGGGAGGGAGGAGTGGAGGAACGCTGTGAAGGCCCTATGTGCCACCAGGCACGAGGTAACAGGTAACATGCGATAATAGGGCGAGGTAATAGGCATTATCAAGGTCATCCAGGTGTTCCCATGGAGTCCAGTGTATTCCGCTGTGCCCAGTCTTTGTACCGATCTCATGATCCAATCAATTGCCAGTAGGAAAAGGAAAAGGAAAGGGGATAACAAGCAGCCACTCCAGTTCTCACCTCAAAGGAGTTCAAAATAATATTGTTATAATTTTTAAATCATTCAAATCCAAAGTAATATCATTTTTATCTATTCTTATTTATATATATTGTAAAGCGCTTTAGAATATTTTTATAATTAAGCGCTATAGAAATTCCATTATTATTATTATTATTATTATTATTATTATTATTATTATTATTATTATTATTATTATAAAAGTTGCCCCCATGGGCTACCTGACATTTCATCCCCTCATAAAAAATATAGCTTGCCTTTATCAAGGTGACAAGTTTCTCTGGAATACCATAAAAGCGCAGCAGCATCCAAAGTGTCTCTCGGTCCGTACTGTCAAACGCCTTCTCATAGTCCACAAAGTTGATGTATAGGGACGAATTCCATTCAAGAGACTTTACTATGATGATTCTCAAGGTGCATATTTGATCTATACATGAGCGGTCTTTCCTAAAGCCTGCTTGCTGATCTTGTAGCATAGCATCTACTGCCGCTTTCATCCTTACTAAAAGTATCCTGTTTAACACCTTGCCCGGAACAAATAGCATCTGAATACCCCTGTGATTGTTGCAATCTCCCATGTCTTCTTTCTTGGGAATTTTTACGATGATCCCTTCCCGCCACTCTTCTGGAATGCTCTCCTCTTCCCATATCCTAGCAAAGAGCCGACGAAGGATGTCTACTGACGTTGCTAGATCTGTCTTCATAGCTTCAGCAGGGATGCTATCAGGTCCTGCTGGTTTACCATTTTTCAAGGCCTGCATAGCCGTGTCTGATGGTGATATATCTGGTGGATCTGCAGGGGCAGGTCGGTTCAGAAAGTTGTCCTGTGCCGTACTTAAAGGCTTCCCAAGTTTGTCTTTTACTGGTTTCTGGATATGTTGCTGCTTTCCTGTCAGCTTCCTGGTGCATTGATAAAGGTCCTTCATAATTCTCTTCTCTGCTGCTTCCTTTGCCAAGTTGTCTATGTATACTCTCTTATCACGTCGGACACTCCTCCGCACTTCTATATGAGATATTCCTTATTGCTCTTTGGCCCTAGTTTTGGCTGCTCTCGTTCGGCAGTTCAAGACTTCTTTACACTTTCTCCTCGCCTCAATCTTCCCTTTGGTATCCGAAGACATCATCCACTCTGTCTCGATATCAGTCACCCTTCTGCGTCATACAGATCTTGCAATACCTGAAACCTGTTTGCCATGCCAGATTGAAATTGGTCCTTCATCTTTGTCTCCCTAAGCAAGTCCACTTAAGGCGTAGCCTCAAGGTGGCTAGAACAAGGTGTTGGTCAGATGCTCTGTCTGCGCCCCCCTTAACCCTGACGTGTTGTTGTGATCTCCTGAATTTCTTGCTTATGCAAAAGTGGTCAATTTGGTTTCAGTAGTTTGTTCAGGCGATACTCATGTGGCTTTGTGCACCCTCTTCTGTGGAAAAACGCTGCCTCCTATGACTTGCTGGGTCAGTGCACACAGGTCAGCAAACAACTCACCATTCTCATTCATTTCACCTAGGCCATGCTTTCCCATTACTTCTTCATATCCGGTGTTATCTGGTCCAATTTGTGCGTTAAAGTCGCCCATGAGGATGGTAATGTCCTGCAGCTTCTCTTTGTTGAGTATATCTTGTAGCATGGAATATAACTCCTCCTCCTTAGTTTCTTCAGCATCATTTGTAGGGGCATAACACTGTATTATATTAACCTTGATGTTGTTCTGCTTGGTTGAGAACTTTGCTGTGACAATTATTTGGCTAATGGGTTCCCAGCTAATAAGCGCTTTGGCCGCTTCCCTTGACAAACATCAGCGCAACGCCCTCGGTATGGGGGCAGTATCCTCTTCATAACCCGAGAACAAAGCCACTTCTCCAGTTGACAGTGCCAGTCTTCCAGCCTGATTCCATCGCGTCTCGCTTAAACCCAGAACAGATATGCAGTAGTTTCCCATCACCTTGGCTTGATTGTGGTTGTGCGGGGGGGGGGGGGGGGGGGGGGGGGACCCCTAACATCTGAGCATCTGAGCCCAAAACATTTTGATCCCCCTTCCAACAACAGCTTTTTTTATATTAAATCACTATATATTTTTGTTTAACATAGAGACTCAGACTCTAAAACAATTATGCCAAGTTCCAACAAGATTGGTGCCTGAAATATTAAAGGGCTAGATGTACCCGCCACCAATTTTACGGACAATTATTGGAATACATTGAGAACTGAATAAAATTGACATTCCAACGATGACTCTATTCTCAGTATCATCAAAACCAGTCTAAAATTCGGTGACCAAAAAATTTGACCCCCCTTAAATGAGAGCCCAAAAAATTGTGATCCCCGAAATCGCCGAACAAAAAATCGTAGCCCCCTCCAACATATTTGCCGGCCAAACCCCCCAGTAATTAATGCTCGCTCCCTAAAATCTAAGGTGTTTCTCGGAAAACAATAACATAACCCTTGCAACAAACTTAATCCCGCTAATTTGTCATGTCTATTGTCTATCTAAGCGTAGGGGCTGTTCACATGAGGGAGGGTGCCCCTAGGTAGGGTTTCCCTTCTCCTTTGTTAACACATGAGAGGTAGGGTGCCACTAGAAGTAGGGTGCCCCTTAGGGGTAGGCCCCTAGGGGTAGTAGGGCTAACATTTATTATTTCATTGACCTTGTGATTTGCGCCTAAAATATAAAACTCAAGTGATATTTTTTACCGAAACCAGAACAGCTTCTAAAAGAGATAAATTATTAGCTTGAAGAGCTTGAACTTCTAAGTGAGACTTTAATCCTGACTTTTTCTTTTCAAAATACATTCTACGAATCGCAACATGACTTGTGTGTGAAATATCGTTTTCAAAGAAAGCAAACCAAGATGCTCTGCAGCAGAATCCAAGCAGTAAGAAGCCGCAAACAATTTCGCTGTATGCTTTAAATAAAATATTAGATAATTATGCAAATCTAGGTGTAAATTGAGCCCTCGTGATAGGGACAACTCTTGCATGTACATACATACATACATACATCACGGTTAGTACATACATACATGGACTTTATTTTAGCACGGTAAAACCATCAGTACATCAGATACTGGTTTACATGTTTGCCGTGCGCGGATCTGGCATGTGAATGTGAAACGGCAGTAACTTCAACCCTACCAGATAGTGTGTCCCAATTTGCCAGGGGCACTCCTCTCCCATGTGAACAGGCCCTTAAGCCCCTTCAAGCTCTCTGAAGTATAAATACATTTTTGACAGCTTTTTAAAATGTGATCTCCAATGGTTTTGTTTTCCGAGACCAGATTTTGAGTAGTTTTGAGGGGCTGGAAAACGCATTTGCTTCAACGCGGACGATTAAAACCTTTTATTCATTAGAAAGAACAATATTTACCCTACCCGTGAAATAAAATTTTGGTTATCTTTTATTCCGCGGCGCCCAGAGATCCCAACGCCGAAGTTGAGCGCTAAATCGACCCGTTAGCAAAACAACAAGCTGTACAGCCAAGAAAGACAAAAGCGTTCACTCTAGACGAACTTATTGACTGAAATCAAATGAAAAAGAATGAATTGCATAACTCTACACGGAATTACTGTTTAAATAGCTCATTGAGGCAGTTATTCTTCGGGCTTCCTGTGGAAGAGCCCGAGTTATAAATTCGGCTCTGTTTTTATTTTTTTCCGTGCCATTTCGAGCAAAACGCAGTTTTGTCGCGTGGACCTGGGTTATTACATCATCCGCGGTCGGTAAAGTTTATCGTAATACAACAGTAATGTAAACAGTAAACAGTAATGCTACAATGATTGTAGCTTCATACAAGTGAGGAGATTGTTATTCCATTAATATAACGAGTGTGCAATAAAGTTGAATTGAATTGAATTGAATTCTGTCCCGAGTGGAGTATGTTTAATTCACGAGTCATCGAACAAAGAGCGCTGCCTTGGAACAAACTTGTGCTTTGTTCTCTTAGAAAATGCAGACTCCTCACTCGCCGCGACATGAGGGACAGTGTTCTATCAGACAATATAGTCAATGGTTGACTTCGATCCGCTGACCCCTGGGACGATCTTTCAGTCTTGAAGCTTGCGCGGAGAAGTTTGAGTTTTTCCAACAAACAATAATGAACTCGGTCGATCTTTTTCTCCCGTTAAAAACTGTGCACTTGCACCAGACCGATAAGCCATGGATGACCAGTGAAATTACAGCGGTGATCAAAAAAAGGCAGGCGTTCCTGGTACGCCATGGGAAAGACTCGTTTCTTTATTAGACCTGGAGTGAAAAAGTCCAATTGCTCGTTAAAAAAAGCAAAAGGTCCTTCTTCTCCAAGAAAGTGAAACGTCTGTCAAGCACGAACACTGGTAAATGGTGGAAGTCAGTCAAGAGCTTATCAGGGATATCGTGCTGTGAAGGACAGTGGTTCCAGCAACTTTTGGAAAATGATTCTGACGACGCGGTGGCTGATCTAGCAGATCATATTAACAACTTTGTTAACCTTGTTAGCCTCACGTTTGACTTTTCCCCACTTGAGTGACTTCATCCCAAGAAGATACTAAAGATTTTCGCGTTCGAGCTTGCGCCCGCCGCAGCAGAAATATAACTCTTCTCTTCGCGAAGGACCTCTCCCTACCCTTCTCAAATCTGTAATCGGCCGTCCTATCCCAAAGAAGTCCCCACCTAAGGTCATCCAGGACGACATTCGCCCGATCAGCCTTACGTCTCAAATTGCCAAGGTCTTAGAAGGCTTTACCCTCACTAGGACCCCCCTCTATCCTTATCGACCTTGATGAGTTACAGTTTGCAGTCGCAGGCAAGAGTACAGAGAAAGCGCTTGTCTTCCTGTTGCACCTTGCACTAGAGGCACTTGACAGAGGCAACTGTGAAATTAGGTTATTTTTCGCAGATTTACGAAAAGTTTAATATAGATGCATGTATGATTAGGTGGATCGCAGCCTTTTTGCAGGGGCGTACACAGGTAACCCGGATTGGATCGGATAGCTCTAGTTTTCAGTCTCTCCGGGGAGGTATTCCACAGGGAACATGGCTCGGGCCTGTTTTGTTTGCATGCATGGTTAATGACCTCATGTCATCTTGGGGCCTGCGCACAAAATATGTTGATGATATGACAATGCAAATCCTGCCACGAAAACTCTCCGTCTGTTCTACAGTTTCTTGTAAATGATACTCATTCATTTGCCTGTAATAACAACATGCGCCTTAACCCAAACAAATGTAAAACAATGCGTGTTAGCTTTCTTGAGTATAATAGGTACAATGCAACCCCTCTCATATCGGGTGGTAGCGTTATCGAATAGGCTAGTTCATTCAAGCTGCTCGGAGTTCACTTGTCCAGCGACCTCTCCTGGGGAGTGCATTTTGATTATCTACTGAAGAGGGCTAACAGACGTATGTTTGCTATTCGTCAACTAAGAAGATATGGAGTTCCACCGTATGAGCTAGTTAACATATACTGGAGAATCATTCGCTCAGTATTAGAATACGCGTCGGTGGTCTTTGCAGACCTCCCCGACTACCTGTCAAACCATTCTAACGCCTCTGCAGAGTCTGTACAGAGGCCGGCAATGGCCATTATATGGCCTAGTTTCCCTTATAACAAAGCCCTGGATCAGGCAGGAATCAAAACACTGTCGGACTAATGTTACTAATGTAAGTCATTAGTTGATCGCATTAATCAAGGCCATCCTTTGCATAATCTCATTCATAACAGCGTCAAATCACTTTGTGACGTTTAAGTATCAGCCTTAGATTGCAATTTCCACGTATGGAAGATATGTAATATTGTATTTATTATTGTAAGTTATCAAGTTATATCTCAGCGCAACCCTCGTTATACTTTTGTAATCTCCCTGTAATTCAGCACGGCTGCAATAGGGTTGGAATAAACTATATTATTATTATTAAATTAATTGAATGTAGCCCTGAAATGTTAAGAGAAGGTTTAATATTAACATGATAATTCCGAAAATGACATACGTTTTGTATATAAAGCAAACTGAGCCGAAATATTTAATTTCGTATTTGACCTATGCGTGAAGCCGAGTCATTCGATTCACGTGTCTCTGGTATTGAATCCTATTGTAATTAATTGCAGAGTTAATTTCTATGTAAATTTTAACTTGCGCTGTCATTTCCAGTTCTATTTCCGTACCGCAAAAAAAAATATACTAATCTTTTATACGTTCTTATACAAATTGCCCATTTCAAACGTGATGTTTTTACATGACTGCTGCTCGGTCTGGGCACTAGGTTTGAGCGCTCATTGGAATAGCTGTAATATATAGATTTAGGCACTGCCTAAAAGCAGAGCTCCCAACTAATATATAGATTTAGGCACTGCCTAAAAGCGGAACTCCAATGTTTATACCTCTTACAGAACGACTAATTGTTATACATGAAATAATATTATAGCAAATTTCTGACAATAATTGCCCAATTTCACTATGACGTCATATCAAAACACTCTATTGTTTTTTGCGCTAAGAATCATGGTCGCCAGAGGGGACAGCAGCATTTAGAAATGACCAAAACATGATGAAAATGCCATTCATGATGTTCGAATGGGACATTTATTTGAATCAAGTTTCAGCTATCTTGCCCATGTAAACAAACCATGAAGTCATAGTGAAATAGGGCAATTAATCGGACGTTGATTTCAGGGGGTGCATGGGGACTCTTCCTGGCGACTAGACTATAATGGACTATAATTGATAAGCCAGTTGGCTAAGGCAAGTAACTTTTCTGTGCTACTTGTCCTGATGGGACTAGTGATCAAAAAAGTCAAGGTCGAGCACTCACCCATATCAATTGGGTGGGGGTGCTTGTTGGACAAATGGAATTTAAGCTGTGTATGTGGTCATGTATTTTAACCCCAGAGATACATAACTCCCATTACAGAATCCTAGTCAGAAAAGTCAGAAAAAAACCCTTAAAAATCTGTACTGTAGTATAAAAATCATAATCATGTGTTTCCAAAAAATATCCATACACCCTCTATGTAATTTCCAAAGAAAAATACAGTATTTGTATGGAAAAGAACAGGTAAATTGACGGAATTTCCAATCCCTTTGTAGGGGGGTATGGATAATCTGGAACCAGACATTTCCAGAAAATATCCCCCACACAGAAGGGTGTTGAGAGGAGACCCCCTCCCCTCATCCCTCCAAAGAAAGTAAATTGACTCCCCACCCTCACCCCTCTGGGATTTCCAATGCCCTTCCTTGACCCATGGATCGAAAACGGGAGAAAAAGCAGGTGTTAGAAAAAAAAAGAACTGAAATGGAAGAGCAATTTTATCCTACCCAACTATATTAGTAGGGTCTGTTAGGGTCAAAAAACCTTCGGATCGTGTACTTTTGCGTACAGGCACCAAACTTGGCACAAATGTTCCTTGGGTGATACCAAACAGTTTTAGAGGGGGATGCCACAAATGTTCGCCCTAGGGGAGAGAGGAGGGGCATTTTGTCCAAATTAGACATAAGGGATCTTTTGGGGGCTGCAAAGACCGTACAGGCACCAAACTTGTCACAAATGTTCCTTGGATGATATCAAACAGTTTTTATCATATGAAAATAAAGACCTATTATTATTATAATTATATAGCCAGCTCGAAATCCCATTGTGCCGGCAGATCAATTTTTCTTGAATCGTCCAATTATTTTTTAATTGGATCGCGCGCGCTCTAATTGGACAGTTTGCGCTAAAATTGGACAGTTTGGGTTTGAACATGGATGTTATATAATTAATAAATAACAGGACTCCATGCTTGTCCAATTAAGAAAAAAATGGATGATTCCTCGGAACTCCAATTGGACTCGGCCTGCGGCCTCGTCCAATTTGGAGTTCCTCTGAATCATCCAATTTTTCTTAATTGGACAGCATGGAGTCCTATTATATATACTTATTAGCGGAGCTCCTGCGCGGGCCGAAGGCCCGCGCAAGCGGAGCACCATACCTAAGGAAAAAACGTATAGTATACTATCGAGTTGATTTTTGAACGTCACGGGCATTATGGATCATTTTGATGACGTCATTGATGACGTAAGGGCATGTGGCCTTGGTGTAGAGTTCCTCTTATGGTCTTTGAAACTTTGTCCAAGTTTGGCTTCTAAAGAAGCTTCCCTTCGGGAGATATGATTTTTTCTTTATTTTTCTGGTATTAAACCTATAGCGTACGCCGTCCGTCCGTCCGTCCGTCCGTCCGTCCGTCCGTCCGTCGTCCGTCCGTCCGTGTACACATGGGAACCCTGTGGTATACAAAGGAAAAATCATATCTCCTCAAGGGAACATGCTAAGACAACCATACTTGGGATATTTTGTCTATGCCACAAGGGGGGTGGTGTAACCCGGACACGTGATGTGACGTCATCGATGACGTCATCAGTGATTGAAAAATGAATATCTCGTGAAGGGAAGACTCTAAAACAACCAAACTTGGGTAGTGTAGTCTAGGCCACCAGATGAGCGAAATGAAGTGGTCACGTGATGTGACGTCATCGATGACGTCATCTATGCTTGAAAAATCAATATCTCGTGAAGAGAAGACTCTAAAACAACCAAACTTGGGTAGTGTGGTCTTGGTCACCAGATGAGCGAAATGAAGTGGTCACGTGATATGACGTCATCGATGACGTCATCTATGCTTGAAAAATCAATATCTCGTGAAGGAAAGACTCTAAGACAACAAAACTTGGGTAGTGTAGTCTAGGCCACCAGATGAGCAAAATGAGGTGGTCACGTGATATGACGTCATCGATGACGTCATCTATGCTTGAAAAATCAATATCTCGTGAAGGAAAGACTCTAAGACAACAAAACTTGGGTAGTGTAGTCTAGGCCACCAGATGAGCGAAATGAAGTGGTCACGTGATGTGACGTCATCGATGACGTCATCTATGCTTGAAAAATCAATATCTCGTGAAGGGAAGACTCTAAAACAACCAAACTTGGGTAGTGTAGTCTAGACCACCAGATGAGCGAAATGAGCTGGTCACGTGATATGACGTCATCGATGACGTCATCTATGCTTGAAAAATCAATATCTCGTGAAGGAAAGACTCTAAGACAACAAAACTTGGGTAGTGTAGTCTAGGCCACCAGATGAGCGAAATGAAGTGGTCACGTGATGTGACGTCATCGATGACGTCATCTATGCTTAAAAAATCAATATCTCGTGAAGGGAAGACTCTAAAACAACCAAACTTGGGTAGTGTAGTCTAGGCCACCAGATGAGCGAAATGAGCTGGTCACGTGATATGACGTCATCGATGACGTCATCTATGCTTGAAAATCATTATCTCGTGAAGGAAAGACTCTAAGACAACAAAACTTGGGTAGTGTAGTCTAGGCCACCAGATGAGCAAAATGAGGTGGTCACGTGATATGACGTCATCGATGACGTCATGTATGCTTGAAAAATCAATATCTCGTGAAGGGAAGACTCTAAAGCAACCATGTAAACCATGTACACATGGGAATCCCTTTCATTCACACAGAAAATATTATAACGAGGAGCTCCGCTTTTAGCCAGTGGCTAAATCTATATATTATTATTATATTATATAAGAGGGGGGTTCCACAAATGTTCGCCCTAGGGGAGGGGAGGGGTATTTTGTCCAAAGTAGACATGAGGGATCTTTTGGGGGCTGCAAAGACCGTACAGGCACCAAACTTGGCACAAATGTTCCTTGGGTGATACCAAACAGTTTTAGAGGGGGTTGCCACAAATGTTCGCCCTAGGGGGGAGAGGAGGAGCATTTTGTCAAATTAAACATGAGGGATCTTTTGGGGCTGCAAAGACCGTACAGGCACCAAACATGGCACAAAAGTTCCTTGGGTGATACCAAGAGGTGATACCAAACAGTTTTAGAGAGGGGGGGGCACAAATGTTCGCCCTAGGGGGGAGGAGAGGGGCACTTTGTCCAAATTAGACATGAGGGATCTTTGGGGGCTGCAAACACCATACAGGCACCAAACTTGGCACAAATGTTCCTTTGGTAATACCAAACAGTTTAAGAGGGGGATATGGGTGCCACAAATGTTCGCCCTAGGGGGGAGGGAGGGGCACTTTGTCCAAATTAGACATGAGGGATCTTTTGGGGGCTGCAAAGACCGTACAGGCACCAAACTTTGCACAAATGTTCCTTTGGTAATACCAAACAGTTTAAGAGGGGGATATGGGTGCCACAAATGTTCGCCCTAGGGGGAGGGAGGGGCATTTTGTCCAAATAAGACATGAGGGATCTTTTGGGGGCTGCAATGACCGTACAGGCACCAAACATGGCACAAAAGTTCCTTGGGTGATACCAAGAGGTGATACCAAACAGTTTTAGAGAGGGGGGGCACAAATGTTCGCCCTAGGGTGGGGGGAGGAGAGGGGCATTTTGTCCAAATTAGACATGAGGGATCTTTGGGGGTTGCAAAGACCATACAGGCACCAAACTTGGCACAAATGTTCCTTTGGTAATACCAAACAGTTTAAGAGGGGGATATGGGTGCCACAAATGTTCGCCCTAGGGGGGAGGGAGGGGCACTTTGTCCAAATTAGACATGAGGGATCTTTTGGGGGCTGCAAAGACCGTACAGGCACCAAACTTTGCACAAATGTTCCTTTGGTAATACCAAACAGTTTAAGAGGGGGATATGGGTGCCACAATTGTTCACCCTAGGGGGAGGGAGGGGCATTTTGTCCAAATAAGACATGAGGGATCTTTTGGGAGCTGCAATGACCGTGCAGGCACCAAACTTGGCACAAATGTTCCTTTGGACTTCAACTCGCTTCAAGAGTGTGTTCGAGCTACTGAAGTGCGGTTGCAAAGGCAAATGCACCAGCGGGCGCTGCAAGTGCGACAAGTCCAACCTCCCATACACGGAACTGTGCACCTGTTCAGTCTCAAGGCAATTTATGCACTAGGTCTGGTGCCTTTGGACTCAACCCCTCTTAATGGAAATTTTGCCCCTCTCCCTCTTTGGCAAACTTTTTGTGTCGGAACTTGTTTGGGTTTCAGGCCAATAAGGATTTGTAGCAAAAGACCCTATGGCTAATTTGGGCAAAATTCCCATTCCCTTCCCCCTCTAGGGCGAACATTTGTGGCGCCCCCTCTGAATCAGTATATGAGCTCTTCCATACCATAGAAATGAAAACCAAAATCAATTTATGTCAAATGGCCCCCTTGGATGCATCACAAGAATAATGTTACTAAAATTAATAGAAAATATCTGAAAACATAGCACAATTTTGTATGGTCGACCAAAACAGAACAAGAAGAACTACTTTGCAAAATCACTCCATCATGACAAGCCATCGAACCCCCTCTTTGAACAAATAAGTGAAATTAAACAATCAAAATTAGGCAAAAATTAATGCATTTTTTTATATTTATTGGAGTTTTGCAAATGTAAATCATTATTATTTCTTACAGTTCAAATGAAAAATATATCTAAGTATATATCCTTGTAGGGGGGTTTACTGGAACTCCAGTGAGCAATGGTTTCAATCCAGTTTTAAACATTGTTCTGGTAGGGAGCATTCATTATTTTTGCCAGGGGGTGGGCTGGCAAGATTTTTCATTCAGCCCAAAACAGACCTTGACCCCCCTTAAAGTATCAATAAATACCTCAAAGACCCTTTAGGCAATATTTATGACAATGATAGCCCCCTCCCCCCCTTTAGATCAGGAAGAAATGTTGTGACATCTAGATACCAAGTAGACAACAACCAGTATTTTTAAGACATTTCCTGATGTGTGCAAACAGTTTGTTGTAATTTTACAGGTGTGTAACCTCTTGTATCCATATGTTAAATTAACGTCGTTGCTGCCATAAAATGTAGATGTAGATGACCCCTCACAAGTGTTTTCATATCTTCTGGTGATCCCCTACTTGAATGTGCCAAATTTAACATGGGCCCCCTTAATAATTGCCAGCCCACCCCCTGGCATAAATAATGAATGCTCCCTTAAAGTAAAAGTAAACGAAAAACTACCAACAGAAAAATGAGCATAGCCCCCTTACCCACTATAAGGTGAGATCCTGCTTTGGAATAACATATCAAGATAGTTCCCTTGAATAAGTGTCGACTTCCTTCACCTTCCTTATAAGGAAATATCTGCATACCATATTTGGAATCCCAGTAAGTTTTTTGATATTTCTATTGGCCTAGAAAACTTAAAACTCAACCAGAACTCAGATACACTCGAGAAAGGATGATATGCACATTTTCCACTGTGTTTTTCACGGTCAAGAACCTGGAAACAAGGCAGACAAAACACCACAGGAAGCTTGGTTCGATGTCTAAAAAGGAGGCATGTTTGAATCACAATACTGATTAATAATAATAATATTTAATACTTGTTATGCGCATTTTAGCATGTGGATATGATCAAATGCGCAGTTTTGATTAAGTACAAATTTGATTAAGTACAAATTCATGGTCTAGTTGAAAGTATAAGTACAAATAATCACAAAGTGTTTCGAAATTTTGCTTTTTTGCACTTTTTGGGATTTCATAATTATGCGAAACAACAAAAAGGAAAGAGTTTGAGTAGGCTATCCTTGTGAGTTGATGTGTTGTATTTTTTTTTGTTACAAGATTGAAAAAATACTTCTGGAAAGGTGGTATGTTTTTATGTTTATATGAACCAAGCCACAAGCAGGCTAGAGATACCTCTTAAATTCCAGGGCCTTTTTCACAGTGCTTAGTGCAAATGGAGTCTAGAGTTACAGGATGGGTTAGCTGATGCCCTGGAAAAAGTCTTGGCTACCTTCTTGCACCTTGTGTTGCAATTCATGTGTGAACCAGCCCTAGCATCAGCACCTGAGAACTGAAAAAAATCAAAGTCAAACGGGACACCTACAGCTAAGTAGCCTAGTCAATAAAAGAAATTTACACTCAGCTATGTTAATGCCTTGGTCTCAGTTGCTTTCAAAATGGCGGCTCAAAAACCTAAGGGGGTGGTCTATATTGAGAACTTTTAATCTTTACCATTCATTTCTTATTTAGAATTGTTGTTCGGCAAAATTTAAACAAATTCCAGTTGACATCCCCATGGCAACGTGGAATGTGACCTTTGAACTCCAAAGAAAAGAAATTTTAAAAACTGCCTCGGGAGGAAAGAAAAGGCAAAAAATTTTAAGGATATCAAGACGTTATGTAATTAATGCTAGGATAAGTATCACTGGTCCAACTAGATATGATGTCCATTTAATCAGGAAGCCTATTTTTGGACATTCTGAAATATGATATCTGCTAATAACTTCGTAAAAGAAAACATTATGCACGATATCTAGTTGGACTGATAAACTTCAAGGTATGGCCTATTACTTCATTTAGCTTAATTGCAGGTTTGTTTGCATTTTCCACTCCTCGTCAAGCTTTGAAACGTAAATTTTTGAAACAGAGGTCAAAGGTCGGGCTTTTGTTTCTATGGTAACAGCAACTTATGAAATTATCAAGGATTTTGAGGTCTTTAATATTGTAAGGGAATTGGAAGGATAAGTTGGACGTATGTTAACTAAGAACAAATCGAATGCTAAACAGGGCGTGGTCCCTTTGACCCAGGCATTAAAGTGCCTGAGCAGGCTTGGAGGGCTGGATCATCAAATACCATAACTGATACCTTAAAGTACCTTTAAAGTCCTTGTAACAGCATTTAAAATTCCACAGAGTGTGGTGACAAATCTTAACCTAAGTCTGAATTCTAAGATTCCAGACCTCTAACAAGAAAATCAGAACATCATTCATTTCATGGAGTCTCTAAGACCAGGGACGTCAAACCAGGGACTTTAAAAATCTGGAGATTGTCTTGAAATGGCTAAATTGCCTGAAATATTCCCGGGAGAAATACAGTAAATGTATGGCAGTCATCTTAAATTTTTGCTGGGAAACGAAGCGAAAACTCTTGAGACGCCTGGCAAAACCGGGAGAGTTGACGTTCCTGTAAGGCCCATGCAAGAAAAAAGAAAGATGATAGTATCTTTTGCATAATAGCATATTCCAGGTAGAAGTAAATAAGAAAATGTGCACAAGCGTTCCTCCCTGCCCCTTTGGAGTCAGACTGGTTAATGTTTGGTTTTACCCTGGGGTAATGTGCAAAATGTCCATCAGGGGTAATCTGCTTCTGGGGAAAAAGTTCTGACCCAAATGATTTTTTTTAATTGTCCGTAGGTAGGGTTAGAACTTTGTTTCTTTAGAATTAGCTTGTAGAAATGAGATCTATAAGCTAAATTGGCATAAAAAAAATGCACAGTGAATAAAAGCATATTGGCCAACTGAAAGACAAACGCGTTTCCACTGTTTTAAAGTATTTACTGTTGTAATACCATTTTTTGCCAACAGAGATCAGGCCGAGACATTTTCTTTATTTGAAGGCAGCTTGTTAGGAAATGTGAGCGATTTTTCTCCCACGCTCTATAAATGCAAAGTTAGCTTGTAGCAAATGTCCAGGGGTTGGGGGGATTTTTTTATTGCCAAAGCCTGTTGTGCCTTGGAATTTTTTTATGCATGTGAGCAGAGAAAATCCCTTGCATTTTCTAGCAAACTGCCTAATAAATAAAATGTCTTAGCCTGATCTCTGTTGACAAAAAATTACGTTACCAGAGGATTAAAAGAGTGGAAAATGCTTTTGTCTTTCAGCTGGCTGTGATGCTGGCCACCAACTTTAAGCTTTATTATCATGATACAATGTTACAGTCAATCATTATTGATTTCTGTCTATGATTTCAAGCCAATGCACACCCCTTTTCAGCAAAAACGTTTTCACCAAAACACATGTAGTCTCATCCACAAAGACCCCGTCCACACTAACGCGGTTTCGTTTGAATCCGTATACTTTTTGATACGGACAAGCCTTCCGCGTTTCAAAACGAATCTGTATACATATCGTTTCAGTGTGAACGGTCGAATCCAGATAAAAATGAAAACGATGACGTCAACTGTACCCCTTGATTTGATACTAACCTTGCACGCGTCAACAACAAATAAAAACTGATCGCTTTTTGTGTAGCTAAATTTTCCGAATCTCCCGTCCACACTAACACGATGCGAATCCGTATAACTTTGAAAACGAATACTTTGGAAAACGCGTTAGTGTGGACAGGACCTAAGCTTCAAATATTGAGTTAATTAAATCTAATTTCCAATAGTCAAATTAAAGAGAGTTGCTGAATGAATCACAGGGGACTGAAACATGATTCCAATGTGTATTTACAATTATCTTTTTGCAAGTACAAGGGATATGAAGTATAGATATAGTAGTTTAAATATGATATCCTAGCGATTCATGTGTTGCATTTTCAATGGAGAACATGCGCCCTAAGCAAAGAGATGAGCAAAGCACTCAACTTTGGAACTAACTTACTTTAAAATTTACCTGAATATCGTATCTTTTCTTCTTGAAGGAATCTTGAAAGCCAAAGCATTTCTGTCGTTAGAAACTTATTCAGCTCCAAGGATGTCCTTGAGAAGCGAGTCGTACATTGTTCTTTCCATGTACAAATATTGAGTTTTCTCCTAACAGTTCGAGCGACATGTTTTCTTTTCTTGAACAAGCCAACTGCAAAGGCTGGCTAAATTCCGTGAGAATTGCGTGTCTATGACAATTTAATTTATTCCGTGTTGAGCTGTAACAAAGCTGCAAATTATTTTCCTTGTTTTTGTATTTTCTAGAATGATTCATAGCTTGATTTTAAACCTCTTTCTTCCTGTTATGATCATCCGGGCTGAATAAACCACTTTATCGATTACTCATCCTTCCCTGATCCCAGTCCATTCTGCCAGCAACCAACCAAAGACAGGTAACCCAAAGGCTTCATGTATCTTTTCCGAACATCTCCGAAAGTTCTTTCAAAGTTTTGTGCCCACTAATATAACAATGATACAAGCTACAAGAAACTGCAGATGGCGGACGAAATCTTGACTTGCACAAGAAGGGATGAATATGGTAACCCATGGCAACACACCATGTACGCACTCAGAAATAAGCCGACGGTACTTAGACCAGCGGCTGTCCAACGGAAAATACAACCACTCGAATACAGCTCGAAGGGTTACTTTTATTCATTTTGTTTTATTTTCACAAATTAGCCTTTGGGGCTCCACAGGAGTTCCGCTATTATACGGAATAAAAGATGGTAGTAGTTGTAGTTTCAAAAAATACATTTATTATATTTAGACTAATATTATTGCCTTTTAAAAAAAGACAAAACATTTTGAGGACCACATATCTAATAAAAAT
This sequence comes from Scolanthus callimorphus, assembly GCA_033964015.1. Taxonomy (NCBI): domain Eukaryota; kingdom Metazoa; phylum Cnidaria; class Anthozoa; order Actiniaria; family Edwardsiidae; genus Scolanthus; species Scolanthus callimorphus. Next base: position 12,139,607 of record CM066919.1, read on the forward strand.
GTAGGTAGATGGTTCATACACCCTTAGGGCCTGTTCACATGACGAGTGGAAAAAACTGGCTCCTGTTTCACATGAGAAAAAAATTGCACAAGATATCTTGGTGTTGTAGCTAACACATGCAGCAGGCGCAATCAAGAAAGTTGGCCCTACCCCTGAGATAGACAGTTTAAATAGAGGATATTACATGGCCGCGCGGAGAAACGAATTTATCTCACGAGTGAGCGCAGCGAACGAGTGAGATAAATTTTTAACACGAAAAGATGAAATTCGTATCTCCAAGCGGCCATGTAATGTTCTGTTTATTATATAAACATCAATGAAATACCAAATTCTAATTATATTTGAGTTAAGCTTACAAATCGAGCATTGAGCAAAGTCAAGTGTGATATTTTCACGTGTTAAGATATCAAGTTTTCGCGCGGGAGATCACCCGGTATTTCATTGGTGTTTATATAGTATTTATGCTATCCCTACAGAGATACCATATCTCTCAGCCCAGAGATGTCTTGGTCACATGTGAATTGTTTGATTTCAACAGAGAGGGATTGTATAGAAACTTGTCTTGACCCGAGGCAAGTCGGGGGACCAAACTATCCCTACCAGCCCCCCCCCCCCCCCCCAGGCCCCCCAATATCTCGCCTCATTTGGTTGCCTCAGCTGTATCCCTCCAGAACATATCTGCAAAATAATATTTTTATTTGCATATAAGCCCCTCAGTGTGCTTGTCAAGCCTTAACATACAACAATCAACCTCTTAAGAGCCGCTGCCTGTAAATATCAAGCATCGTCCGACAGATCAAAAAAATCGACCTCCAGTTTATTTTATAAAATGAGCTCCCATATGGAGCTATTTTTGAAAATGAAGTTTAAAATTTTCAGCGAGTTTAATTTTTCGAGAAATCTCGTCAAGTCTGATTTCACCCAAATAGGGCTCGTCGCGACACCGAAAATCGCAAATGTTGCCTAGATTAGGAAGCCTCGCAAAGCCTGAAAGCGAAAGATATTGAGATTTTGTTTTCGATCTCATAAAAGTGTGTCATCTAGACGGCTGGAAAACGGTAAGATTATTTTTGCTTTTGATTTTCCAAGAAATTTGCAGGACCCTACATGAGCCCCGTCAAAAGCAAGAATCGTTCTGCTTAAATTTGACTAGAATTCAGGGGCAAGAATCTCAGCTGGTGCGCATCGAATTTTCAATAAATATGTTTTTACATTATTCCCAACCTTTCATTTCTATCATATAAAAAAATTAATCGCGGCCCGCAAATATTTACCTTCTACGAGAGCGAAACGTCGAAGTCACTTTTGCATTTTTCACATGACACGCGATTCAAATTGACTTCATGCCAGGAAGGGAAATATACACATTTACTTGTTTGAATTGTTCTAAAAAGGCATTTATTATTATAGAAATAGTCATAGAAGTCAGGATAGCTGTCGTAGCTTTAGATTTAGTAAATAAACAGATTTAGAAATTTCCAATCTGTGAACATAATTAGCATAAAGCGAGACAGTACTTGCGTGAGAAGTTGATTCACTACGAATTTACACATCTTTTCTTAGAGGAGGAATTTTCGCAACATGTACACTAGTTGCTCCTGAAAGGAATCGCTCCTTCTATTTTACCAACTGGAAGATAAGATAACTTTTGTATTTTTAGGCTTCGAAGTACAAAACTTTGGTTTTGCTGTTTCAATTGTTTTCCCAGCCGATGCTAATTGAATTACTTTAGCCGAGTTATTTTTTGCGCATGGGAATGAATATGAATTAAAAGCTTTCATAAATCGGGAAATAAAATAAATGAATTACTAGCAAATGTACTCTTTTATTTGGGTTTATAATTTGAGTCTTTGGTTTTTCAATTTGCTAATTTTGTATCTTACGAGGTTTTCTGAGATTTAGGCGTTGCGCGGTTAGAAATTTGGACAAATCAACACTCATCAAATCGTTTGATTTTGAGTGCGCGTTTGTTAACTCCCTCTACAATCAACTCAACTGAACTGTGAAATCTAAATCTCTTTAAAATGCAACAATCGCCAAGCGAACGTTTCCCACGACTTTAAGATCATGTGACCAGATGTTGTTTGGCAGTCCAAAGTGACCGTGAGTTCAGTTTTACGCGCGCTATGGCCTCTTATGAGTCTTTTAAACTTGTTGACGGTCCTGGGAAATCCCCTATTTTTGGGGAGGGGGTGCTCGTCGGGAACTTTCGGTTTACCCGTAAAAGGTACCTAAAACTTTTACTCCCAAAACTTTTGTACGGGGATGCTCGGCCCAGATTCTGGACCCCTTACCCTTCTTTATACCAATTTCAGAGCAAAAAGGTACCCCTTTCTTATACCAAAGCCGAAAAAGGTACCCCTTTCTTATACCAAGCCTGAAAAATCGGATTTGTGCTCTGTTAAAAAAATAAACGGTTTTGCTCGCGCGTTGCGGTTGAACAACCGGTAAAATACAGACCCTTTTTTATACCAAAATTATAATTTTTCCTACTGTTTTTATACCCAGTCCAACCTGAAAACCCTACCCCTTTTTTATACCCAGCCTGAAAACCCTACCCCTTTCTTATACCTCCAGCCTGAAAACCCTACCCCTTTCGGGCCGAGCATCCCCGTATAGTCCAATATAGGGAGTACCCCCCCCCCGTATAAATTAGTCATCTTCTGCGTGGAAACTGTGTTACGCGCCGAGTTGCGTAAATTGAAAAACCAAAGACTCAAATTATAGACCCAAATGAAAGAGTACATTTGCTAGTAATTCATTTATTTTATTTTATTTCCCGATTTATGAGAGCTTTTAATTCATATTCATTTCCACGTGCTAAAAATAACTCGACTAAAGTAATTCAATTAGCATCGGCTGGGAAAACAATTGAAACAGCAAAACCATGAGGAGTTTTGCACTTCGAAGCCTAAAAATACAAAAGTTATCTTATCTTCCAGTTGGTAAAATAAAAGGAGCGATTCCTTTCAGGAGCAACTAGTGTACATGTTAGGAAAATTCCTCCTCTAAGAAAAGATATGTAAATTCGTAGTGAATCAACTTCTCACGCAAGTACTGTCTCGCTTTATGCTAATTATGTTCACAGATTGGAAATTTCTAAATCTGTATATTTACTAAATCTAAAGCTACGACGGCTAACCTGACTTCGATGACTATTTCTAAAATAATAAATGCCTTTTTAGAACAATTCAAACAAGTTATTGTGAATATTTCCCTTCCTGGCATGTAGTCAATTTGAATCGCGTGTCATGTGAAAAATGCAAAAGTGACTTCGACGTTTTGCTCTAGTAGAAGGTAATATTTGCGGGCCGCGATTATTTTTTTTTATATGATGGAAATAAAAGATGGGGAATAATGTAAAAAAAATTTATTGAAATTAGATGCGCACCAGCTGAGATTCTTGCCCCTGAATTCTAGTCAAATTTAAGCAGAACGATTTTGCTTTTGACGGGGCTCATGTAGGGTCCTGTAAATTTTTTGGAAAATCAAAAGCAAAAATAACCTTTCCGTTTTCCAGCCGTCTAGATGACACACTTTTATGAGATCGAAAACAAAATCTCAATATCTTTCGCTTTCAGGCTTTGCGAGGCTTCCCAATCTAGGCAACATTTTGCTATTTTCGGTGTCGCGACGAGCCCTATTTGGGTGAAATCAGACTTGACGAGATTTCTCGAAAAATTAAACTCGCTGAAAATTTTAAACTCCATTTTCGAAAATAGTTCCATATGGGGGCTCATTTTATAAAATAAACTGGAGGTCGATTTTTTTGATCTGTCGGACGATGCTTGATATTTACAGGCAGCGGCTCTTAATTTCTTTTGATAACGGCACGACAATTTCTGGACCCCCTTAAAGAAATTAAGAGCCTGCTCTTTTTGCCACAAGCATACTGATAAATGGTCCTAATGGTTCTCTTTTTTGGTACCAGTGGGTTCAAAAGTATAAAGATGATGGGGGAAGCTGAGGCAGACAGCAAAAAGCAGTGGATGGAACCTCAACATAGGGGTCCAGCACCCGACAAAATACTGGAGCTTCATAATCATAGCAAAAACAGGAGAAATATCAGATTTGAAGTTACCTTTCCAAGAAAATACAGAATTTTACACATTTGCTAAAATATCTGGTAATCGTTTCAACCCTCAAAAAGTTTCTGCAGTTTCAAATTTTGTAATGACTAATATCAAATCTTATATATAATATGTGATGTGGGCGGGGTCAAGGTCAAACTGTTGGCCCAGAAGCCTGGAAAAACAGCTGTGCCACAGAACTGCAAAAACCACACCATTTTTTGCATACTTGGGGAACTGTGTTATAGGATACATTTTTTGTTCGAAAAGGATATTCACCTAGGCTAAGTTCTAATTCAAGCGATTTCTTAAAGCCGCCATAACCATGTTGAAATCTCCCACAGAAACTAAAAGAGAACTGAGTTTGCACAGCCAAAAACACCATAGACATTCAGACCCAAATGGCTCTATTACAGATAACATACAGGAATGTACAGGTATTATTCTCATTCGAAAGCTTTGGGCTGGGAAAAAGTTTCATTCAAACTTGAACAAACATACACCATTGCCTTGCTTTCAAAGTCGAAATGACACATTTACACAAAGCAAAGCCATGAGTAATACTCACTAAATATAAATCCTGATGCTACAGCGCAGTACAGGTGGAATAATTTTACTTTTTTATCTGTTCAGTGGGCTTGATACACAGTCACTAATTATGCATTTATTATGTGTGTTGAGGAGGGGGAGAGACAGGTGAACTTATTTTAACTGAGAAATATTTTAAAATTCTCCCATGTAGTCTCCCTCCACTCATCAGGATAATAAAAAGATAATATTATTGATAGATGTATCAGAGAAATAATTATGAGATATTTTACCAGGATTCTGGACAATTTTGGCAAAAAGTGGCCAAAAATCCAGTTACTGAAATGCTTAGAATGTTAGTCGAATTTTAGCTATGTTTTCCCTACAATAATACAGTAAGCCATGGTTATGCAATACAGTAAGCCATGGTTATGCATTGCGCTCTGGCCAACAGCGATCCGACCGATATCAAGGAAATATTTCCAGGCTTAATGATTTTGTAAATGTCTGCTTTCATTAATTTTTTAATTGTCTGTTGTAACTGTCTGCTTTTACAATTTGTAAATTGACACCCCACTGTAATTCAGACTTTGCTCTGCGAGTGGTACAATAAACTATTATTATTATTATTATTAGAATCGCTTGGCTTGATTTTGGTTTATTTTGGAAGAACTAATTGTATGTCATGAACAGCTATGAAAACGGAGAAATATAATGCCTATTCACCACTTTGGAACTACTACAATGAAACTCTGTCGCCGTGCAATTCTATAAAAACCCTCAGCTGTATATTGTATATAAATTGAACTTAAGGCCTAGGGCATACATCGGATTAAGGTCGAACCGATTACATTTTTTTTTTCAAAAGATACAGACTCATTATACTTTCAAATAACAAATTATCTATTGTTTTAAATGTATTTGACGCGGCTCTAATTTGACGTATGCCCTAGCCTTACTTTCCTACGGTTGCCCTAGATTTCATAATGGAAATAACACAAGTTACTATAATTGCGTGCAGACCCCTTAAAAAGATATTGGACCAGACTATACTCCTGGCCATAAGGGTGTTAAGCAGTAGGCTTCAAAGTCCAAAGTGTTCCAAATACATAATTCCATATTATGGGTGGAGCAATTTTGTAGAAGGGTCCGAAATTCATGTTTCATGCCCTGGAAAGCAAAAAAGGTACTTGAATTTCACCTAAGTGCACTTCAAATACACACATGGAGGTTTTGGGCAACAAAAGAGAAAATAGGAATGAGACAGAAAACAAAATAATTTCTGTTTGAGGGGGCTTATGCTCCCCTGAGAAATTTTGAAAAACTTGGATCACTGATATTCCTATTGAGTTTTAGAAAGAGGTGAAGAAAATGAAACAAAGGCAGAAACATAACAGAGGCTCTCACTTTATTCTGATCCAACAAAAATGAGAAAACGTGAGTGTCTTTCTGTGTGCACTCTGCTAACTTTCCTTGAGCAAGGAAAATGTTATTGATATCAAATTTATATTGACCAATTACTCACTCAGAATCCAAAACAGATTAATTAACCACTCGATTAGGTTCAATTTATTCAAGAAATTATAGATTAAGATAGAATTAAAGTAATCAATTCTATATTCAAATGAATGGCCAAAACATAGTTGAAAGTCTGATCATCTTTTCTAAATCGTACCGAGGAATCAAATTTCCTTTGGGCTCATTGCACTGAGGAGATCGTCCAGAGAAAACATTTCTCATACAAGTAAATAAGTTTACCCTGAATGTTTGTTCAACTACAGCAATTCTATGTCTCTGTTCTCCAGCGAACAGCAATTCTATGTCTTTATCCACAAAAGAACAACCCACAAAATCGTTTTGAGTTTCACGAAGACTCCCTCGCTCGATTTGGGCGCCATTGTTTTTAGTTCCTCGTGTCACGTGGTGGTCATAACAAAACTTGTTTCCAGTTATTTCCGCTTCCTGTAAAGTGAAGTATGTGATTCCCGCTGATATCCACAACAGAGATAAGTAGTTACAATAATTATACTACGCAATCACCACGCACGGTGTCGGCGCTCGTCAGGCGTGGTGTCGTTCATTGTTCAATGGTAAGCTTACCGAAACTTTCTGTTTAAAAAAATAAAGTTAGGTCCATCAACAACTGTCGAGGAGAGCCGAAAATTTACGAAACCGTTTCCAATGTTAATCCTAGACTATCAAGTAGTCTCCAAAAGATAATATATAGATTTAGCCACTGGCTAAAAGCGGAGCTCCCGGTTATATATTTTATAAAAGGGTGCGTTTACCTATCTTGTTGGGCCGTTGCTAGGGAAAATTATAAGTCCTGCAAAAGATTAATCATGTGACGTGTCGCGACGTCACTTGCTACAGAAAACATTCTTGTTCTCCATTGCCATACTTGCAAATTCAGATTTTTTTTATGTTGCATTTCAAAGAGCTCCATACCCACATACTCCGGATGTTTTCTCGACTGTACCCAAGTTTGTTCGCCTAGCGATGTTGCCTTCTCGAGATATAGACTTTTCTAGATTTAATAACGTCATCGATGACGTCATGTCACGTGATCTTGGTAGTGCACCCCCCTTGCATCCAAAATAAGTTTACCCAAGTTTGGTCACCTAGCGATGTTGCCTTCCTGAGGTATTCACTTTTCTAGTTTTGATGACGTCATGTCACGTGACCCTGTTTGTGCACCCACCTTGCCTCCAAAATAACTTTACCCAAGTTTGGTCACCTAGCGATGTTGCGTTCTCGAGATACAGACTTTTCTAGTTTTGATGACGTCATCGATGACGTCATGTCACGTGTTCTTGGTGGTGCACTTCCCTTGCCTCCAAAATAACTTTACCAAAGTTTGGTCACCTAGCGATGTTGCCTTCTTGAGATATTGAATTTTCTCTTTGATGACGTCATCGATGACGTCATGTCACGTGACCTCGGTGGTGCATCCCCCTTACCTCCAAAATATTTTTACCCAAGTTTGGTCACCTAGCGATGTTGCCTTCTTGAGATATTGACTTTTCTAGTTTTGATGACGTCATCGATGACGTCATGTCACGTGACCTTGGTGGTGCACTCCCCTTGCCTCCAAAAAATAACTTCACCCAAGTTTGGTCACCTAGCGATGTTACCTTTTTGAGATATTGACTTTTCTAGTTTCGATGACGTCATCGATGACGTCATGTCACGTGACCTTGGTTGTGCACCCCCCTTACCTCCAAAACAACTTTACCCAAGTTTGGTCACCTATCGATGTTGCCTTCTTGAGATATTGATTTTTCTAGCTTCGATGACGTCATTCCGGACGAACGAACGGACGAACGAACGCACAAACCGGAAGTCCATGACAGAATCGTTGGATGCATATACACTTTTTTTTGTTCCTTTTTCTCCTGCATGTAGCTATGGGGCTCCGCTCGCAGGCGCCTTCGGCGCCCGTGGGAGCTCCGCTATGATGGCAAGCACGGCATGTCTCTTTTGGTGGTTTTCTTCATTCTGGTGTGATATGCTTGGCCAAGTTTCTTCCCCCTTCTTACCGGGCACAATTTCCGTCTAGGCCTCTCGACTCTGGTGGTTCCATTTCTTTCTGCTCTTCTACTAGAGGTAATTTTAACCAAATTTATTATTCCTCGATCCCTTCCTCTTCACATATGTTTGGTCCTTTGAGAATACAGCATGGTTCTCCAGTTTAACAGAAGTGTCTTTTCTCGGTCAGGAAACTCCGACACTGAAGAATTTCAGAGCAATCCGGCATGATGAAAACACTCAACTGATGCGGCGACATTTGAGAGAATGTCAATAGAATTTAATTTCCTCCAAGCATGATTCCATGGCTTTTCTTTCAGGTAGTTCCTATTTGACGAATTATTGTAGGCTGTTTCTTTTCAGTCGCTAGCAGCCCTTGTCTTTTTGTGGCTTTCACGTGAGCATCAACCCCCTTGTCAAAAAAGCATGCTTGACGTCACAATAGGGCTATTGTGACGTAGGGTAGACACGCAAACGTACAACATCCGGGACTTGCTGAGACGTCCAAAAATCGGATCGATCCCTAGCAAATTCCACAGGATACCCAATTTGCAGTTATCAGCTATATATTTTTGCGATTATCTGCTTTTTGACGCTGTTTTCTTAGGTGTGGTGCTCCGCTTTGCGGTGGCCGAAGGAGCTCCGCTATGAGAAAAAGACCACTAACTATTCAGCTGCTTTGAGAGCTTGTCAAACGCCTTGCAAATGTCTACCAATAAAGTGACACTCAACCTAGTGAGCCTCTCCTGGCGGCATATTGAATTGATTGAAGTTGATTGTGATTGTGCGTGATCGGGTGCTGTAAGTCAATGTCGCGCACAGCACAATACACAATGCACGTGCGACAGCAAAGCCCTCGTCCTCACTGGCGGCGTTCTCATCGTCTCAGCGTTGTTGGCGGAATTTGGCGGATAGCCTGGAAAAGTAAGACTGTAAGTCGTGAGGAACAGATCGAGCTCGAACATTCTGGTGCGATCGTTTTTTTTTGGCGTACCTCATATCTTTGGCGACACTTGCAGGGTTTAACTTGTGGCCAGTCTTTTGGCCGACGTTAGATTACTATCTAGCTCCGATGACGTCATTCCGGACGAACGAACGGACGAACGAACGCACAAACCGGAAGTCCATGACAGAATCGTTGTATGCATATACACTTTTTTTTTGTTCCTTTTTCTCCTGCATGTAGCTATGGGGCTCCGCTCGCAGGCGCCTTCGGCGCCGTGGGAGCTCCGCTATGATGGCAAGCACGGCATGTCTCTTTTTGGTGGTTTTCTTCATTCTGGTGTGATATGCCTGGCCAAGTTTCTTCCCCTTCTTACCGGGCACAATTTCCGTCTAGGCCTCTCGACTCTGGTGGTTCCATTTCTTTCTGCTCTTCTACTAGAGGTAATTTTAACCAAATTTATTATTCCTCGATCCCTTCCTCTTCACATATGTTTGGTCCTTTGAGAATACAGCATGGTTCTCCAGTTTAATAGATGTCTTTTCTCGGTCAGGAAACTCCGACACTGAAGAATTTCAGAGCAATCCGGCATGATGAAAACACTCAACTGATGCGGCGACATTTGAGAGAATGTCAATAGAATTTAATTCCCTCCAAGCCATGATTCCATGGCTTTTCTTTCAGGTAGTTCCTATTTGACGAATTATTGTAGGCTGTTTCTTTTCAGTCGCTAGCAGCCCTTGTCTTTTTGTGGCTTTCACGTGAGCATCAACCCCCTTGTCAAAAAAGCATGCTTGACGTCACAATAGGGCTATTGTGACGTAGGGTAGACACGCAAACGTACAACATCCGGGACTTGCTGAGACGTCCAAAAATCGGATCGATCCCTAGCAAATTCCACAGGATACCCAATTTGCAGTTATCAGCTATATATTTTTGCGATTATCTGCTTTTTGACGCTGTTTTCTTAGGTGTGGTGCTCCGCTTTGCGGCGGCCGAAGGAGCTCCGCTATGAGAATAAGACCACTAACTATTCAGCTGCTTTGAGAGCTTGTCAAACGCCTTGCAAATGTCTACCAATAAAGTGACACTCAACCTAGTGAGCCTCTCCTGGCGGCATATTGAATTGATTGAAGTTGATTGTGATTGTGCGTGATCGGGTGCTGTAAGTCAATGTCGCGCACAGCACAATACACAATGCACGTGCGACAGCAAAGCCCTCGTCCTCACTGGCGGCGTTCTCATCGTCTCAGCGCTGTTGGCGGAATTTGGCGGATAGCCTGGAAAAGTAAGACTGTAAGTCGTGAGGAACAGATCGAGCTCGAACATTCTGGTGCGATCGTTTTTTTTGGCGTACCTCATATCTTTGGCGACACTTGCAGGGTTTAACTTGTGGCCAGTCTCTTGGCCGACGTTAGATTTACTATCCAGGAAGCTTTTCTGAGCGTCACTTAACCGTTTCGATGATTTAATTGTTCTTCTATTATGACCTTCTAGTGGAATATACGAGAACAAACATTTTTTTTCCTTTTCTAAAGACTACTCTACTGGTATGTCTTGCTTACGAGACTTGCCCTTTGTCCTGCAAAATAATTTACAAGTTCAAATTTTCTCTTTTGTGCTAGAAGCTAATGGGTCTTTTCAAATTTCCCTCTTGGTCATTTTGCATATAAACCTTTCATTAGCCTTTGAAATGACTTATCCGAACCAAAACAGTTTGGTATGCACAAACTTGGGCACAAAACTTTTGGGCACAAAACTCTCTCTAATTCTGAAAAACTGCGCTGGAAAGAAGGCATCCAAGGCCACGACAGAACTTGGAAAAGACATACTCGATTAGTTTGTTATGGAGAGGACCGAGCACGGAGAGCCAAGGTATGTTTTATTACTTTTTTTAAACAAAGCCGTTCAAGTAACGACTCAGTCTTGCTAGCTGGAACTGAATAATTTTAAAATCTTTATTATTAGAACGGAAAAGTATTTACAAGATTCAAGGTCGTTTATGCTTTTGATGACATCTAGACATTTGAGAATTTCACTAAATAAAATATTCACTAAATAAAATATTAACGGCTTATTAACCGACTGCGAGGTCTGTACATAGATATCTCAGCCCGCGGTCTTTTTGTACAGACCGAGCCGCAGACGCAAATCTGATACGCAATCCGGACGATTTGTCATGGTAACGGTCCGAGATGGGAAAATATCAGACCGGAAATTAGCCAATCAGAGCGCGCGTACTATCGTAGCCATATAATAAGAAGTATTATTGCTCGATACTAGCCCAGATATTTCCTCTTTCTGATTTTGTAACTGAGTTTATTTATGTATTTGTTTCAGATCACTTCGACGTAACTAGTACAAGTGCAGGGGATGTGGGCTCGATTGCAGGGGCGATGGTCACTAGTGGTAGTTTAGAGCAAGTAGTTCTCAATAATTGTACTTTTAATTATAACTAAGAAAATCACATCTGATTTTGATAATGAAATTGTTAATTTTGTACATATTAGCAGGGGATAATAATAATAATAATAATAATAATAATAATAATAATAATAATAATAATAATAATAATATAATAGTAATAATAATAATAATACTTTATTTAAAGAGGAAGCACTAAACAGCCAAAGGCTAATAATCGTTTGGCCCTCTATCTACAAATATTACAATATAAAAACTATTTACAAACCACATGCAGATAGTTGTTGTAAAGGGCTTTGATATTTGTCGGGGGAAGGCGAGGCTGGTGAATAGGCCATGTTCGAATTACGCTCCAATGCTACAAACAATAACCTCGAGATGAGGCTCTCTTCTGAAATTACTGTAAATGTATTAGAACTTGGAGAATGCCTCGATTTGAAGCTTTTGTCTTGTGAGCATTGGAGCGTAATTCGAACGTGGGCTATTGAATGTAGTGGCTAATTAAAATGCAAGATTTATAACTAGAGATGAGGCAGACTATATCTAGTTATAACCTTGCGTTAGTAGTATAGTGTGAGTAGAATTAGCATTTTTTTTAGGCGGAATACTAATTTTGAGGCGGAGGTCAAAGGTCACGTCAGAGTGACGTCAGGAATGTTGAGGCGGATGTCACGTCAGAATCACGTCAGGAATGTGAAGAATGTAGGTTATCATGTTACCTACAGTTATGTGGCGCTACGGGTATCAGGTTACCTGTAGTTATGCCGATCTACACTAGCACTTTCTACGCCAGCAAATGGCATACTGACGGTATCATGTTACCTAAAGTTATGTGGCGCTAGGGGTATCAGGTTACCTACAGTAATGTGGATCTATACTAGCACTGTCTACGCTAACATGGCATACTGGGGGTATCAGGTTACCTGTAGTGATGTGGATCTACACTAGCACTTTCTACACTAGCAAATGACATACTGGGGGTATCAGGTTACCTACAGTTTGCTATAAAGCAGACGTCCCTCCGCGCGAGTCATTTCCCACTATCCAGTCAGACAGATCAAAAAGCTCAAGAAAAGATTAAGGGGATGAATAACGCGGCGTAGAAAGATACAACTTCTACCCCCCTCCACGTTTGGTGCTTCACCTGCAAATTTCAAACATGGTTGTTTTAGCATGACTAACGACGGTGGACTGTTTGGTCAACGTATAAAAGAAAAAGAAACGAACCCAGGACCAGAGGGTTTGGATTTGGTTTGGATTTAACTTAAATAAAAGGGACCCTACTCGATAAATCTGATGGTTTCATGGGTCCCCTGCCACCTCCCCTTTTTACTCTACTTGTCAAACAGGTGATTAATGTAAGCTGTGTGGAAAAAATAAACTCAAAATTTGTGAACTTTTCACTGTGGGGAGGAAATGCCTTCTGGTAAAGTAGCTCGAATCGTCCAAAAGTATGAAGAGGTTGGAGTGCACCCACAAGGCTCACAGAATTTGATTTTAACGCGTGACACAAACGCTACCTGTACTTATTGCCCTTAAAGATTTTTTTGACAGTCTGGCGGATAATTTAAAGGAACTAAACGCAAGCATGAGGTGTTATGACTACACTCATTGGGGTGGTCCACCAAATCCTAGCATGCAGTATGAGAAAATGTGTGCAAAACTTAAGGTTACAGGATACATTCGCTGGGTGTGCGTTTTCAAAACCTTGTCGCAGCGCAAATATTCATCGCATCGCCATATCCAATACATCATTTTAAAGATAAAATGTGAAATTTATCTGCTGTTAAGCTTTTGTAGCAGTTTCATGAAAATTATTTACGGCGCACAGCAAAAACCGCGTTTTCGACCGCCCCTGATAAACGCTTTGATAGGCCGCGGCAGTTTACAGGCTTGGCAAATCTGACTGCTCAATATCAATCAGCATATTGTTGTCTCTAAAATTGTGTCGGGCTTTTTCAATTGAAGGCTTTGTTTAGGAATGATCGAACGATCAAGTTGATCTTGTGTTTAATAGTTAACTGGGACCCTATCGTGATGAATAATTTTTGAAATACTTCGAAATTCACAAAAGCCCGACACACTTTTGCTCCCCAACCATTATCTATCTCATGGCAAAATTTCAAAGCATTCCGTTAAAACCCTGTTGGTCTATCAAAGCATTATACATTAGATTTAGCGAAATTTTAGAGGCTAGTTTTGGGCTTCTAAAGTTGTGTAAACATAAGAGGGATTAGTGGCGAATCTGTCATCACGCACTTCACCTCCAGCCAATCACGGCAGGCACCCCCGGTGTGCCAGCAAGAACATACTTTTTCGCGCGGAATAGATAATGAGGCTTCTTTCCGGTCTCTTGTATTAAATTGTCAAAGCGAACATTTATTATCGTCTTGGAATTCGAATCAAACGGTACATATGGTTAAGCCGCGTCCAAAACTGAGTTCTAAGAATATATGTGGATGTTCAGGCAAGCCTGTGGCCGCGTAGCACTAAGTTCAACAGAGTGGAGATAAGGAATTAACCTTGTGTGAAAGCTAACGTGCTAATGAAATGGTCCCATGTGTGCTTCTGAGCGTTAGCTCTAGTAAGCGGGGAAAGAGAAAAAATCTCTGACCCCGAGAGGGATTCGAACCACGACCTTCAGAATTGTACATCCGATGCTCTAACCAGCTGAGCTATCCAGGTGAGACTGGGAGCAGGTCGGGGTAAATTAGATGTTACGTTCGCGGTAATGAAGTGAATATATGTGGATGTTCAGGCAAGCCTGTGGCCGCGTAGCACTAAGTTCAACAGAGTGGAGATAAGGAATTAACCTTGTGTGAAAGCTAACGTGCTAATGAAATGGTCCCATGTGTGCTTCTGAGCGTTAGCCCTAGTAAGCGGAGAAAGAGAAAAAATCTCTGACCCGAGAGGGATTCGAACCCACGACCTTCAGAATTGTACATCCGATGCTCTAACCAGCTGAGCTATCCAGGTCAGACTGGGAGCAGGTCGGGGTAAATTAGATGTTACGTTCGCGGTAATGAAGTGAATATATGTGGATGTTCAGGCAAGCCTGTGGCCGCGTAGCACTAAGTTCAACAGAGTGGAGATAAGGAATTAACCTTGTGTGAAAGCTAACGTGCTAATGAAATGGTCCCATGTGTGCTTCTGAGCGTTAGCCCTAGTAAGCGGAGAAAGAGAAAAAATCTCTGACCCCGAGAGGGATTCGAACCCACGACCTTCAGAATTGTACATCCGATGCTCTAACCAGCTGAGCTATCCAGGTGAGACTGGGAGCAGGTCGGGGTAAATTAGATGTTACGTTCGCGGTAATGAAGTGAATATATGTGGATGTTCAGGCAAGCCTGTGGCCGCGTAGCACTAAGTTCAACAGAGTGGAGATAAGGAATTAACCTTGTGTGAAAGCTAACGTGCTAATGAATGGTCCCATGTGTGCTTCTGAGCGTTAGCCCTAGTAAGCGGAGAAAGAGAAAAAATCTCTGTCCCGAGAGGGATTCGAACCCACGACCTTCAGAATTGTACATCCGATGCTCTAACCAGCTGAGCTATCCAGGTCAGACTGGGAGCAGGTCGGGGTAAATTAGATGTTACGTTCGCGGTAATGAAGTGAATATATGTGGATGTTCAGGCAAGCCTGTGGCCGCGTAGCACTAAGTTCAACAGAGTGGAGATAAGGAATTAACCTTGTGTGAAAGCTAACGTGCTAATGAAATGGTCCCATGTGTGCTTCTGAGCGTTAGCCCTAGTAAGCGGAGAAAGAGAAAAAATCTCTGACCCCGAGAGGGATTCGAACCCACGACCTTCAGAATTGTACATCCGATGCTCTAACCAGCTGAGCTATCCAGGTCAGACTGGGAGCAGGTCGGGGTAAATTAGATGTTACGTTCGCGGTAATGATTTTTTCTCTTTCTCCGCTTACTAGGGCTAACGCTCAGAAGCACACATGGGACCATTTCATTAGCACGTTAGCTTTCACACAAGGTTAATTCCTTATCTCCACTCTGTTGAACTTAGTGCTACGCGGCCACAGGCTTGCCTGAACATCCACATATATTCACTTCATTACCGCGAACGTAACATCTAATTTACCCCGACCTGCTCCCAGTCTCACCTGGATAGCTCAGCTGGTTAGAGCATCGGATGTACAATTCTGAAGGTCGTGGGTTCGAATCCCTCTCGGGGTCAGAGATTTTTTCTCTTTCTCCGCTTACTAGGGCTAACGCTCAGAAGCACACATGGGACCATTTCATTAGCACGTTAGCTTTCACACAAGGTTAATTCCTTATCTCCACTCTGTTGAACTTAGTGCTACGCGGCCACAGGCTTGCCTGAACATCCACATATATTCACTTCATTACCGCGAACGTAACATCTAATTTACCCCGACCTGCTCCCAGTCTGACCTGGATAGCTCAGCTGGTTAGAGCATCGGATGTACAATTCTGAAGGTCGTGGGTTCGAATCCCTCTCGGGGTCAGAGATTTTTTCTCTTTCTCCGCTTACTAGGGCTAACGCTCAGAAGCACACATGGGACCATTTCATTAGCACGTTAGCTTTCACACAAGGTTAATTCCTTATCTCCACTCTGAGTTCTAAGAAGTGCCCAAACTTTGAAAAGCGAAAAGCGAAACCAAAGCAAAGGCGCGCGCCGAGAAAAACGACAAAGACAAACCGCTTTGGCTTTCAGGCGATTCTTTATCAAGTCCAAAATATCTTTATTCTCGAACTTGATGCAATTGGTGGATCTTCTGTCCGCTGTTCTTCGTCTTCAGCATTCTCCTTGGATTTGGGTTGATCGAACCACGAGCCTTTGTCAGACAGAGCGAGTTGTTCTTTCTTGTTCTCCTGAAAGCTTAAAGATTTGGCTTTTTTTACTCCTTTCGCACGCTTTGAAACCCAAGCACTGCGGTCAGACTTTTTTCGCTTCCCTATGATTGGGAATAGAGAATTTTCAGAAAAATCGCTTCTACACGATACTTATACACTAAACCAGAGAACAACAATGTGTGACAAAATATGGCGAACCATAACAGTCACCTAAATGTCCCGTATGTTACGCGAAAATGCTAATGATGTGCGCTGAACCGAGTAGAAATCACAATAGGATTAAAGGATTATCTCGCCTGTATTGAAAGACATATTTCTCGGGCATTTCTAGTTTTCTATACATTTCTCACGTTGCTTTTAAGATTTCAGGAATTTTTTTTCGAGAGAGTAAAGATCAGGCCTCGATGCGGAAGAACTGTGATTTTCGAAAATTTCGCAAATAGAAGGCCGCGAATGTATCCTGTAACCTTAACCAGATTAATTTGTTGAGGAAAAAAACATGATATCGATGGATGGCTCAAATGTTTTACCGTATGAAACTGCTGCTTAACAAAGAAAAACGCAAGGTGGAGAAATCTCAAAAGAAAAGTAACCCAAAATTGGGTTGACACCACGAGCCACTATCAAGTCAGAAAAAGCAGGGAGATGTGTTTATATTGTAAAACGCTTTATTGCGATTAATAAATTGGTTACAAGTCTAAAGTTTGTTTACTAGTATTCTTGACTTGGGGTAGAGTTTTCCACTCATCTTTTTGCCAGACTTTAAGCAATCAATCAATCAATCAATTTATTTATTCTAAAAAGACAAAAAAAAATTACATAGAATCATACCCTGCAAATAGCAAAGCTAGTCTAGGCAGGGTATGTTGAACAATATTTAACTAATAGAAAAAGGGAAAGCAAAAAGAGAAATATTTTAAATAAAAGTGAAATTTAGAAGAGGATAAAAAGATGAAAAGATGAATCTATTACATTATTGCAACAGAAAAGAGCGAAAGCTAGCTGATACTTATATTATCTATTTTTTCATTTTTTCAATAATTGATTCAGAGTCCATATAGCAATCTTGTGCCTCCAAGATATTGAATAATCTCGACATCAAGTTCTTCTTAAATATGTTCTTAGGCAATTCTCTTAACAGAGGTGGTAGCTCATTCCACAATTTTACACCATGCACGGCTAAAGATTTTCTAAGCATTTCCATATCAAATTTCTTGGCATAGCTTTTTGAAGTTGATAATCTGGTGTTGTATGGGTGGATATTTGAGACGATTTGAGCCTCTTGGATGTTATATATCTTCGTTGAAAGGAAGTAATACAAACTGTACAAGATCAGCAATAACTGTGTTTGGTATTCTGCGTTTGCGACGAATCATTTCCCCGTTAGGCGACCAAAACAAAATATCTTTAGAGGTGGCTATACTGTGCAGAAGGTCTCGGGCGTCTTGATAGGGAACAGCATTTGAAATCTGACTCAACACGTCTTTGATTCGAGGTTCATCGTTTGTCTCCTCGTGCTCATCCTCGTCATCGCTAGACATATCGCTATCTGAGTCCAGTGAACGTTTCATGGTAAAAGCCAACCACAAATGATTTGATACTCAAACGTGACTTCTATTTATACCTTTAGAGCAGCAATGCTAAAACAGGGACGAGTAGGTCTTTGACAAACCCACCACGTTTTTGTGACAAGTTTTGCTTTTTTTCTTTAAAAGGGGTGGAACCACTAGCCAAGGCGCCTAGGTCCTCCCCGTGTCGCCTTATATTAATCAATTCATCGTCACTTAATGGAACGGGCAACTACACAAGGCTTGGAGAAAGCCAAGGTTGTTCTTCACTACCCGAGACATGGTAACAATGAAACGAAGTGTCAATGGAGCTACTATTTATATAGTTGTAGCGCCCGCAAGGACGCCCGCAGGGATGCCCGTAGCGCCCGCAAGACGCCCGTAGCACCCGTAAGAGATGTCCGCAATAGAAAGTATAAATAGAAGTGTTTCCCGAATCGTTACCATTACCTGCAAACGGTTGAAGTGTGAACATCATGGTAAAGAAAGCTGTTTGTCCAGAGTGTGGAACAGGATTTTCACAACATTATGATATGGAGAGACACAAAAAAAATATCATCCAAACATTGTTAAGGTGAAACAAGCAAGCCAGAACCTTCCATACCTTTCAGTTTTGGTGTTCACGAAACATGTGGTCCCTTTCAACTCCAGCATCCTTTTACCTGTATGGTCGCGGGAATCATGACCGGAAGTGGAAAAATCGTTTGGGTACAGAAACTACTAGAGCAGGTTCAAAAAACAATCTCACCCTCACCCCAACGCATAGTCTGGTGCTATGCTCAGTGGCAACCAGCCTACACCGCTTTAGTCATGTCTATGCCACAAATAGAATTCGTAAAAGAAATTCCAAGTAACATTGAGCAAGACTCATGCTTTGACGTGCATATCCAAAACCGGGAATGACAACAGGATTGCAAGCTTATTCACAAAGGGATCCCATCACAGAAATCTGTCAGTGATTTATATCCTACAAAACCTATTTCACCAAGGGAAAGTCAATCGAAACATCTCCTTAAACAGCCACTACTTGGTCCTATTCAAGAACCCCCAGAGACAAATTGCAAGTGATGACGTTGGCCAAACAAATGTATCCACGCAACACGCATTACTTTCTTGACAGGAAACCTTTTGGCTACCTGTTTGTTGACTTAAGACCAGCACCCAATGGCAACCGATGTCCTTCCTGGGGAAGTGTCAACCAATGAGAAAAACGATGACGCCGTTTTGGGAAAGAGCTCCTAAAATTTCTTAGTTATCAAAATATGGATATTTCTCTAGAGGAGCGGCGCATGAGAGAACTACACGACAAAATAGATGATATCCTTCACAGTCAAACTATGAGTGAAGGCGAAAAGGTCATACGATACACGCAGCTTCAAATGAGAAAAACGATGACGCCGTTTTGGGAAAGAGCTCCTAAAATTTCTTAGTTATCAAAATATGGATATTTCTCTAGAGGAGCGGCGCATGAGAGAACTACACGACAAAATAGATGATATCCTTCACAGTCAAACTATGAGTGAAGGCGAAAAGGTCATACGATACACGCAGCTTCAAAACGATTTGTTGCGAATGAAGCACCGAGCAAATCACAACCCTCCAGTGGTTGTAGAACCTCCAGTAGCAACACCTACCTACACTACTCCCCTAAGTATCCCGTTATCATCACCCGAGCCAGCCACGATACCCTATTCAACAAAGGTGGTAGAATCACCCAAGACATCCTTTGTTCTGCCGACACAGACAGTAAAAGAACCGACCTTAATAAACACCGCCACCTTCAGTGGCTATCACCTCAAAGAAGCCAAAATTAACTATTTAGATGACGATGACGATAAAGATGGACCGTTTTTAAAATCGACGTTGAGACGCTATCGGTTGCGTTCTCACCGTTCTTTTCCATATAAAATTAAATAAAAGATACTAGTGAACAAACTTCAGACTTGTAAGCAATGTATATGTAATAAGGGACAATGTATTGGGTAATAAAGAGAGATTTATATCTATTCAACTAGTTGTATGTGCTTTTCGTTACTAAAAATAGCCTATGGCGTCATTACTTATCCAGAGATGCGGCGTATAGGAAACCTGATACCCCTAGTTGCGTTTATATCCATATAACTATAGGTAACCTGATACCACCAGTGACCATCCCCAAACCAATCGATTATGCTGTCGTATAAACTGCTGTACTATAACTGGATGCTAGACTATATCCACATAATTTTGACAGGATCACTTCTGATGCTAGTCTATAAAATTCACTTCCGGTGCTAGTCTAATCCACTTCCGGTGCTAGTGTAGAAAGTGCTAGTGTAGATCCACATAACTACAGGTAACATGATACCCCCAGTATGTCATTTGCTAGTGTAAACAGTGCTAGTGTAGATCCACATCACTACAGGTAACCTGATTTTCATTCTCCCTCACCAGTTCGTCCGAATGAAAAATAGTTTCCATTTCATTCTACGCAAGACTAGAACACACAGAATCAAATACACAATGTTGTTAAACATTTGGCAGCTTGTTTCAGGATAAACAATGCACCGATTACGCTTTAATGTGCTAGTTATTACATGTAACAGGAGATTTGAGCAATTAAGGATAACTAAGTAATTACATGCATTCCAGTTGTATGAGCGACAGACAATATAACTTGTACATCTCCTTCATAGTCACTGAAACTTCAGAGTTTCCTATTACAAAGTTTGTACTTGTTAATAATATATTTCAAATACACATCACTGAAGAAATCAATCCTTAGATACTCGTCATCAATTTCAGCGTTTTCGTCAGACTTGTCCTTCTCTAAAGATGTTCATCTCGCCTCTAATACTTTCGCCACCACATAATCTGCAAAAATAGTAATAAAGATGCCTTAATGTTTAGCACTTCGTTTGAGAAAATTAATCCTGCTGAGGATAAAACAATGCGCAGTTGTATGCGCAGATAACTAGCGACGCACTTTCTGACCGTACATTTATTTTCTTGAATTACTGATGGTATTAATTAATCTTTCTTTTATATTGGATGCAATACCAATTATTGTAAATATTAGCATTGAAAGAAAACTTTGACCCTATTAAAAAGCCGCGTGTGATTGTTGGCCTGAATAATTGATAATTGTTTACTATAATTGTGATAAATGCGTTAACTTCTTTCTCACGAGTTGATGCAGCTTTAAAACAAGTGATTTATGTTATAGAAGCATTTGTGGTAAATTTGTTGTGATCTTGCCAAGCCAGTAACTGGAGAAGCACCTGAAAAATATCAATAAAATAGAAGTAAGTTTTTTTTTTTTTTTTTTTTTAACAGGGTAATAAATGAGTCGCTCAAGTAATCATTTTTTACTGTAATGTCAATAAACTTGCTGAATATTAAATCAGCTTTTTGTCCATCAACTCGCTTTATTGTCCATCAACTAAAAAGCATCGAATTTTCCATTGGGTATCCATAAACTAACCTTTTTGTCCATCGACTAAGGCTTTGTTGTAAGCTCATTGTCCATCGACTGAGCTTCATTATCAATAAACTAAGTCCATTGTCCATCGACTGAGCTTCATTATCAATAAAGTAAGCTTATTGTCCATCGACTGAGCTTCATTATCAAATAAAGTAAGCTTATTGTCCATCGACTGAGCTTCATTATCAATAAAGTAAGCTTATTGTCCATCGACTGAGCTTCATTATCAATAAAGTAAGCTTATTGTCCATCGACTGAGCTTCATTATCAAATAAAGTAAGCTTATTGTCCATCGACTGAGCTTCATTATCAATAAACTAAGTCCATTGTCCATCGACTGAGCTTCATTATCAATAAAGTAAGCTTATTGTCCATCGACTGAGCTTCATTATCAAATAAAGTAAGCTTATTGTCCATCGACTGAGCTTCATTATCAATAAAGTAAGCTTATTGTCCATCGGCTAAGCTTCATTATCCATAAACTAATTAGGTTATTGATGGTCAATCGACTGTCAGCTTCAATATACACAAACAAAGATTAATATCCATCGACTCAGCTTTATTGTCCATTGAATAAACTAAATTGTACTTGAAGTAACTAAATTGTCCATCGACTTAAAGCTTCATTATCCATCGACTAAGCTTATTAAATAGTGCTCATCAATCGACTAGATAATTAGCAATAATTACTAAATAGCTTATAATGTTAATCATCATGCATCTTTTATGTTACACATGAAACAGCTAATATTCCTTAGAATAGCAATATTCTTGTAGTACTAGAATATTTTTTCCATAACTAAAGGCCAAAAACTAACGGCCAAGCGGAACAATTGACACTTTTTCTTCGATTATACATTACATTGAGTACAAAGCAATAGCCTACCCAAACGGAATCTCATTCCTTAAAGGGTTCCAAATTCTCGAATAAAAACATTTCATTGATGTTGTTTGATGGCGCAACAGTCCAAATATAGGGACAACAAAATCTTCAAATGCTTGAAAAACAGGAATTATTAGTTGTCCAATAAGAGCTATCTCTTGTATTGCTTTATAGTGCATTCGCTTGACGGCAACTCACTTCTCCCTTGGATCCATATTTAAAATTCAATTTTTGTCATACAGTAAAACTTCATAGCCCGATGCAGGCTGGGAAATGACTTGTGTATTCCAAGATGGGAATTATAAAGTTTACTTATACAACAATTTAAAAGAATTTTAAAAGATAATATCTTGTCAGGAAAAGCATCATTGATTTTTAGTTAATTGATTATAAATAATTGCAATTATTTCATCAAATCAGCCACTAATTGCAATTAATTTTTCGTAAACAACATAATTCAACATTTGTACAGTGGTCTACAACCACAAGCACCATGCTTTTAGGTAGACTTCTCATCTTCAACATATATATATATCCAAATGTAATTCTCATTAATAGATGAAATAAACTTGAATGATTGACTTTTCCACTCTTCAAGACGAGCTGAGACGCTTAAGTAGCTGCAATAGATTGCTAAAAGTTCACGATAAGTGGAACAAAAGTTAGTTTCCTCTTGAGCGAATATTCTGTGAGTTAACTGGATAATTCATCTCCTTCAATGCTCCACAAGCATTGCATTAAATAAACAATTCAACTGAAGAGCATTAGATCGTCATATGATAAATAATCATAGATTTAAAATCTTGAATCCAATTTGCACTGTGGCAACAGACGTTTAGACATGATATTGGCTGGTTGTCCTAAATTTGGACTCACATATAGAATTATAAAACCAACGGAGCTTGTTAAAGACGTCTTCTAGACAATAACCATCATCCACATAAAATACGCAATTAAAGCTCTTTGGGTCATTTTCATTGACCAAAGGCTTATTCATTAAATATCACATGTCAAAATGGTGTTTAAAAAAAATTCTTATAATTCCATCTTATCATGTACCTAATTGGCATTATCCAAATTCAGTACATAAGTACTAGACACTCTTGTTAAAATTATAGCAAAAATACCAGGGGTGGAAGAACTAAGATCTTTCTTATATTTTCATTACTTGATATAGAAAAGATGCCTCTTAAATGCTACAATGTACCTATTGACATTTTCCGAAATTCCACCAAATTCAGTAGCTGACAAATTCGGTACTTAGGCTCTAAAATTATAGCAAAACTACAAGCGTGGAAGAACTCTCAATCTTCTTATAATTCCATATTAAAACTAGATCTTGAAATATACTTCTTAATTTTGTGCTTCTGGCACTAATTGACATTTACCGAAATGGCCACCAAATTCAGTACACAAGTACGTTAGACATCGCGATCTTCAGCACTACCCCCTTCATTACCCGAGGTTCAAAGGAAAATAGTCTATTTTCGGAGTATTTAACGAGAATCTTAATATATAGCTTTGTGTACAAATTATTCAGTATCCTAGCCAAGTGGCGTAGGCTTTCGTGCTATCAATATCCAAGATACATCGCGCTTTATACGCGTCATCACAGTGATCCTGAAGTGCATAATTTGCCTGTTGTTAGGGCAATTCTCTCCAAAAAAAAAAAAAATAGTCATCCATCACTTAGAATTATGCATAATAAGTCTAATGCTCCTTATGTACGGATCTGGAATGCTAAATAGCTTTCAATCTCCCTTATACATTCAAAACAGATGATTGACCAAAACAAAAAAGCATTCTTTTACCTCAATAAACTCTGTTTCATTACTATTACATCATCGTACTCATTTTCCAGTCCTCACTCACGATTTATGTCATGTGCTTGTCGTAGGCGATGTGCTAACTGCTACTTCATGCACGTACTTCTTGAAGCATAATGATTGAATGCAATGTTCGATAATCTAATGGGAAGAATAAATAAATAACTATAAGGTTTTTTAAAACTCACAGTATACAATATTCCCACAGGGCGAGCCGTGAACATGGGAATATAAGGAATTACGAGGCGAAAACTTGACCACATTGAAGTAGGGTCAAAATTCTTCAGGTTACAATAATGATTATTTTTACCCCGCAAAAAAAAAATTTAGCGTAAGCGTAACGTGCCGGGAAACCTGAAACCTGGAATAAACTAACTCTCTTGGTTGCCTCTTTTAAACATCCAACTTGTTGACTTATGTCAACAAAGTGAAAAGAAAATATGAAATAACATACATACCGACGCATGACTTACGTCATGCTCCGAAAACAAAGGAAACTTTATTTTCATTCTCCCTCACCAGTTCGTCCGAATGAAAAATAGTTTCCATTTCATTCTACGCAAGACTAGAACACACAGAATCAAATACACAATGTTGTTAAACATTTGGCAGCTTGTTTCAGGATAAACAAGCTCTGGAAATAACAAAGAAAGGGCAAAGTGTTTACAGGTGTTTATACATGTACCTCAATAAACTGCTTTTCACATCCACCTCTATTAGCCACATAGCTTCGTTTATTGTTCTTCTTGGTTGTTTCTCGATGCCTCTAACTCCCAGACTGGCGTTTAGCTCGCATGGCCTCGTCTAAGAGGTTCTTTTGCTCTCTTCTCCTCTTCCAGCTAGTCACGTTCCTTGTGCACTTAATCGTAACGACAAGGCACCGAACTTCACATAATCAACTCTTTGTCTTTTTTGAATTGCTTCAAGCAAACACTCAATCGCTAAATATGCGTCGTTCACTAAAGTTTTTGAGTAACTCTAAAAGATAAAGATTGTGACCTTCTATTTCAGAGTTAAATAAATACTGCTTTGCTTCTATAAAGCTTGTTGCTTGACTTCGGTTAACTTCGGTTAATTGAAATGTTTTCCTCTGAATTCGGCGAATCGCTTTCGTCCGAAATCTCTTGAAATTTGCATGAGTCGACAATTCTATAATGATTTAAACTGTTTAAAGATTTTATCGACGGGGCTACCAAACTGCAGTTGAAAGTACCAACTTCTTCCAAAATTTAGCGTAAGCGTAACGTGCCGGGAAACCTGAAACCTGGAATAAACTAACTCTCTTGGTTGCCTCTTTTAAACATCCAACTTGTTGACTTATGTCAACAAAGTGAAAAGAAAATATGAAATAACATACATACCGACGCATGACTTACGTCATGCTCCGAAAACAAAGGAAACTTTATACCCCTAGCGGCACATAACTGTAGGTAACATGATACCCTACATTCTTCACATTCCTGACATGACTCTGACGTGACATCCGCCTTAACATTCCTGACGTGACTCTGACGTGACCTTTGAACTCCGCCTCAAAATTAGTATTCCGCCTCAAAAAAGGTGCTAATTCTGCTCACACTATACTACTTGCGTTTATGATAAGTCATTGAATTCAATTCATCAACCCCGCATTTCCCTGATGAATATCAAATCCCTCCCTGCCTTTAAGTTTGTAAGTAAGAGTTAATTACCGAGATTCGAGGCAATAACCCAAATACATCCCAAGGGTCGTAGGCCCGCGGGATGTATTTGGGTTTTTGCCGAGAATCGAGGTAATTAACTGGCTTATTACAAGATTGGCAAGGTTTTCAGAAAACAGGGACAAATGAAATGCATTCTTCTCGTTGAATTTCAAAGTTTTGACAAGGAGTACAGTTTACAATTGAAAAGGGTAGCGCATTCCGATAGGAACTATTGTTAGTTATTGCTGCGACGTTAGGAGCAGCAACATATTCGCTACGAAGAATGATTCGCTACGAAGAATGATTCGCTACGAAAGGACGAGATTTGCAGCCGGGCGCGATTTGGATAACACGATATTATTCGAGGTCGCTTCAACGGGCTGGACGGCTGTTGAGCCTCACAATCACGACGACACATTTTGCGATGGGGGATGTAGACAGGAATAGCACTCACCCATGAGATCTTCTGATATCGTCCGGCGAAACATCTCCGCTTTTGTAATGCCGGGTTTTACTGCATTTCATGCCTTTTAAGGTACGTCTGAGACCAAATAAATGCTCACAACGATGAGCTGTACGTTTATTTTAGCTATTTGTGTTGTGCTTTGCAAGAGAAGCGCTATTTTCAAGATTAAGTTGGATTTTATTCTTATTCAGTGTTTGTTTATATGCAGTTGCAGTCGCGTGCCAAAGTGCATCAGATTATCCGATCACGATGGTCGGTTGCTAGGGCTTTTCCTCCCGGAAGGTTAAAATGATGAGTGTTTTAGGCCATAGACAGAAGTAAAATATGTCAAATGTGAAGAAACTTGGCAGAGAGGTAATTTTAGAAATTACCTATTCATAAGTGTCCATGTGACGGCTATTGTGACGT
Source organism: Scolanthus callimorphus (assembly GCA_033964015.1). Lineage (NCBI taxonomy): Eukaryota > Metazoa > Cnidaria > Anthozoa > Actiniaria > Edwardsiidae > Scolanthus > Scolanthus callimorphus. The sequence continues at coordinate 12,166,226 of CM066919.1, forward strand.
CATAAAGCATGCCCAAATTTGGCATCAAAAAGGAAATTCACGGAGGCAACATTAAAAAGTGCATATTAGTTTTCTGTACATAATGTTGTATTTTTTGGCATAAACCATATCTCATTCGGATAAAATGGCGTGAAGTTACAGCTAATCAAAGAAATTCAAATTTACCGCCAAATGACCATATATGGTCAAAGTTAGTGGGATTCAAACAGCCAGACAATAAATGTATCGAAGCAGGGACCATGACGATGTTGTATAAAATCGAAATTGTAGTTTTTTCAGAATGGGACTATAGGGTTATGAGGCGTCTTTTGTCACGCAATACGGTATTGTGACGTCATAATGACGTATTATGTGACAAACACGAGGAGTAACCCCTATAGTCCCATTCTGAAAAAACTACAATTTTGATTTTATACAACATCGTCATGGTCCCTGCTTCGATACATTCATTGCCCGGCTGTTTGAATCGCACTAACTTTGACCATATATGGTCAATTGGCGGGAAATTTGAATTTCATTGATTAGCTGTAACTTCTTACCATTTTATCCGATTGAGACGGGGTTTTCACTGTATATATGTTCTTCGTGCAGGAAACAATATCTATAACATTTGAACATGGTTTAACACATTTCTAGCGCTGTTACTAAAAATAGATGCCACTTATGACGTCATGATATCAAAAAACGTCAAAAATAACCTTACATTTGTATTTTTATGTAGAAAAAATTGCCTACATAACATTTTATTATGTTTAGCCTTACTTGTAATAGAAATTGCTTCTCTGTGAGCCAAAATAAATTTCAAGATGCTTCCGGGAGGAAAATCCATAGCAACCGACCATTGTGGATTGTCTGGTGTTCGAAAAAGCTGAAGACCTGCAGTGAAATGCAATTTTTACTAACAGCTCTACAGTCGGTATACAAATGTTTATTGTAATTCCCAAATTCCTCGGTTAAGCTGTTTGCCAAAGCAAAAGTGTCTCACCTTTTGTGGCAATTGTTTCTTCTACTTGAAAGGCCCAAAATGCAGTAAAACACGGCAACTATAGGCAACAGTCAATCAACGAGAATATAGCATCTCTACCCCAACAAGAAGCAGCCGCTTACAGTCATGAATAAGTGTATACCAAGGCATGTAGATTGTAAAATCGCGCTCGCAGCATTTTACTTTCACTTGAAACCGCTAGTTTAGCTGTTTTCATAGACGTACGTTCCCCAGAGAAAATGAATGACAGGTCAATTCAACCATGATTGACAAAGGTCCAAAGTCTCCAAACAAAAAAATATACAGCTTGAGTGCATTCATTTGTTAGCAGAACACGAATTATGTCTTTTGTTTTCGTACAAAACAGCCAGGCCAGTCAATCGAGTGGCTTTTTGTAAAAGCGCGACTCATTCAAACGGTATTTTCGTTTATACCACGCACTGACTGCTACTAGTCAATTTGCATAACGCTGAGTAACCACATGGATCGGAACTGCTTCAAGCTGGAGTAACTGAAGGCAAGTTTCAGGTATTTTGCGCTCGTTGGTTGTTCTCTAAGATAAGATATGTAAACGATTTCATCTGTATTTTCAGCTTTACCTGCTTGAACACACTCTATGGGCCAGGAAACCAAGCAAGTAGGCTGGACAAACGCTTTATGGCTTAGTCGGTTCAAGTGAAGGCGTTTCTCGGATATTTCGGATATGGTGTTTTGTGGCGTTCAACGAGATTCGCGCATAAAGGATAATCATGCAGGAGCAAATAGAGCGGATTTCAGATGACTGTCGTGAGTTATTCGCAATTACTTTGTAATTACTCCTATAGGTTTTACTCAGAATTGCTGTAATCACGTTGCGATTGGTCTCACTACAGTCATATGAAATCCGCTCTATTTAACAATTAGACAGATAGTCATATAGATGCATAAACTGAGATTATTGGTGTTTTTTTCTCGGGATGTATGGATTTGAATTCACTAGGAAAAGAGTTTGGGGGTGACTATAGATTGGGTAGCGGTAAGTAGAATGTCCATGTATTTAACTGAGTTAAATACCTAATGTTTATTTAATGAGGTATTTAACTCTGTATATACCCGGGATGTTCCACTTACAGCTATTCAATTCTTTTCATCAGCCCCTCTCTTCCCAAGAGAATTTCAAATCCCTTCCCGGCTTTAAGTTACTTGCGAGGTATGTACGTTAGTTGGAGACCTCAAAAACACAATGGAAACCGTGTCAATCATGTAATAACGAGAAATAAAGACCTATGAATAACAAAGAAAACCGTGTCAAGTGTGCAATAACATTGATTGATCTCTCGGATCTACAAGCCAACTCATACCCCCACTGTGTATAGTAGAGGAGCTCCCGCGGGCGCCGAAGGCGCCCTTGTAGCGTAGCCCCATAGCTACATGCAGGAGAAGAAGGAAACAAAACAAAAGTTTATATGCATCGACCTGTTCTGTTATCGACTTCCGGTTTTTGTGTTCGTTGGTCTGGCTTCACACACGCAACCCATGAAGAGTTTTATAGCACAGCTATAAAAAGGTACATATCTTGGGAAGGGATGAGCCTCAGACAACGAAACTTGGGTGAAGTTGTCTAAGTGGCAAGGGGAATGCAACTGTGTTGTGATGTGGCATGATCTCATCGATGACATCATCAAACGAGAAAAGGTTTATATCTTGGGAAGGGATGAACCTCAGGCAACCAAACTTGGGTGAAGTTATCTAAGTGACAAGGGGGGTGCAAAGGCACCCCCCTTGTCACAGGCTATGTACAATAGGAACCTTTTTGTCTCATTAACACAGAAAAATATGTAACCCGGAGCTCCGCTTTTAGCCAGTGACTAAATCTATATATAATGTCGATTCATGACACTTCAACACTTCAGAATAACACTCTACTACTGTCTTTGTGTCCTGTGTCTGTGCGTGGGCCCCGACACAAATTTAGAGGCGGGCATATTGTTGTGCGAGAAGCAGTGGCCTGCAAAGCCCAGGCCATCTTGAAAGTTACCCAGGGCCATAAGTTCTTCATTTTGCAGAAGCAACTGAGCTCATTTTACTCACATAAAACGAATTGAGTATTTTAACATTTCTTCAGCAGTCAATCTGCTGAGCAGCTTGTAGAAATACTATTGGTGGGGGAGGGCCAGTAAATGTTGGGAGAGGGCCACAATTTCGTGGGCCCTCATTTAGGGAGGGTCACAGTTTTTTGGGCGCACATCTGGGGAAGGGTCAAAAAATTTTGGCCGCCGGTTAAGAATATTTTTAACGTATTCTGAGTATTCTATCTTGCTTGAAAAAATATGGTTTCTTTCAATTGCAGAGTGTGCAACGAAATGGTTACAAACATTTTGCGATGTGTCCTTGCCAAACTCAGAGGAAGAGGTCGCACCTGAATAAGAAAGATGGTGGTGTCACAAATTAAATGGCATTATTATTGTTTTACGCAGTTAGCTCTAAATATTTAGTGCAACGATGCTTAGATTATGATTAACAAAGAGCAGTGAGCTCGCGACAGTATTGAAAGAGTAAAACCATTGTAAAGGGTGGTAAAAAAAGACGAGCAGAGTATTTTTGGTTTGGTACTCCTATTTAAGTGCGCAAAAGGGGTACCACATGCAACAGCAAAATCGAACCTCTATTTAGAATTATATATATTGTACCTTAATTTAGAATTATATCAACAGTGAACTTGCTATTATTAGAATCTCTTGATTTCCTGATATGTTATATGTATGAGATCTTTAAGGAATGGGGGAAGGTTCAAGTAGTCCTTTGGCAAAATAGTTGTCAAAGAATAGAAAACAAACATTATGTTTTTTATAAATAATTGATAAAATCAATAATTATTTGTCAGAAACTGATTCTCTCAAGTCGGTAAGTTCCAGTCCGTCAGAATTAAATAGGACCACCCAGTTTTGTATCAAAATGAGTGACACTAATGTGGACTCCAAACGTGTGCCAGCGATTTTTTGTATGTTCGATATTTTGAATTTTATTGTGTTTTGACATAGGCGGCGCGGGACCATAAAAAGTGGGGGTGCTCATTGGTAAAGCTGTATTGGAAAGAGAAAACACAAAATACAGTAAATGTATGAAAATTTGCCGAAAAGTGGGGGTGCTCGAGCATCCCCTTAATGTATGGCTCCGCCGCCTATGTTTGAAGTTAGATAATAACAACCTCGGACTGAAAGCAAAATCGTCATAAAATTGGAACAAAGAAAAAGTTTAAAAATCGCTGGCACATTTTTGTAGTCAACCTAAAGATCACTCAAGATGATACAAATCTGGGTTGTTGTTTCACATACTCATTAATTATTCACGAGGATAACAGCCAATTGCAAGAGCGAAATTTGGGTCACGTGATGATACTGGAAACCCGGTCCCGGTTTTTAACAAATCATTATTGATTTTATTAATTATTATGTAATAGATAATATAAATATTATATTTGCTTTTTCCCGTTCACAAGCTTTGAATTGATATGTAATACATGTATCTAGTTTAAAATCAGACGAAATGACAACAATTTGCCAATGGACCCCCTTTCCCCATACTTTAAGTAATCATCCATGCAAGAACTAGGCAAACCTCCATTGTTCTACGGCTTTGAAGGTTCCCCACGTGGGATATACCCTATTTTTTTACCACAGAAAGTATCATGACTAGTGACATAATAAAAGTGAAAAATTGATAGACTTCGACTTGCTTTGAGAAAATATGGCAACAAAACGTTTTTAGACCAATCAGATTAAAGAAGAACAAAGGAGTGAGAAACAGCATTTTATGCTAGGTTCCCCACATACAAAGTCTTTTAAAATTGCACATCCTGTTTGTGAGTACCACATGTGCTTATATATCCCTAAAAATCCTCAGACAAGTTTTCCTAGCATAGTGATTTTACGGATTTTTATGTTTAAGCCAATGGAATTGTCTATATTTTCAATAGAAATTAATTGCATTCCAGCGTGCTTGGCCGTTGGCTTCCCTAGTTCTTATACGGACCATTACTTAGAGAGCCTTGTGTCAGCCGCCATTCTGATAGCATAGTAACATACCAAGTCGGAGAAAGCATCCATTTCCATCGGCTGATTTAGAGAATATATCAATCTTCTTGCATGTATTTAATTTGCAATAATTATATAATTACTAATAGGGGCTCATAAATAGGGGCGTCTCTCTCTAGTATTGCCCTATTGATAAGGCATTTTGACAGACCTAGTTATTTTTAGAACGGTTTTACCGCTATAAAATTGTAAAGCTTTTGTTTTACTAGCCAATCAAATTCGTTGTATCAGTCGCCTGTCATTGCCAACATATGCACGTGCAAGCACTGATTTCTTGTTGTTCTCTGCTATTGTTATTCTAAATAAACGGGACCGCAGCGGCATAGAAACAAGAAATACCAATCTAAAAATAACTAGGTCTGTCAAAACGCCTTATCAAGAATATATATCAGAGGGACGCCCCTACTTATGAGCCCCTGTTACTAACCATACTTGTAGTTCAGCTCTAAGCTGCAAAAAGTATAATAAACATATTATTATTATTACATATATAGGTAACGTGCGCAAAATTGCGTAAAAACATTAATGGTTTATGGTAGCGTTTTTCCATCAATGTGTGAAAATTGTTAATAGGAAGATCACATTTTCCATTAAAGTTGTATGTACATTAATGGAAAAACGCTACCAAAACCATTAATGTTTTTACGCAATTTTTTTCTGTAAAAGACAACTCAAATTTTCATATTTACGTTTACTACAGGCTTGTTTCGGGGGCGTAGCTCATGCCCTTTCTCGTCAGGTGTACGTGTGTGAAAAATAAGGCTAGTTGTCGGACTAAGTTGAACTAGGTGTTATACTTGCGCGCATGGCGGCATGCAGTTGCGAGCTCATTTCGTTTGTTCAGCGAACCCATGGGCAATTTACAGATGATGAAGTATTTCTCTGTCAGATAAAGAATGCATCTTTTGTTTACATTTGAGTATGTTAAGGAATTTGCTGCCTACACTAGTCTTCACTTGGTTGTTAAATGACTGTACCATGTAATGTTCCTACGTCGCACCCACGTTGATATTTAACAATTAGTCGCCGAAGGCGACGTAAATATCGGCGAATAGTCACCGAGACGAAGTCGAGCGTGGCTCGACTTCGTCTCGGTGACTATTCGCCGATATTTACGGAGCCTGAGTCGACTAATTGTTTAAGTATAATTACTCAAGCGACTTTATGATTTCTGACAAAAAAAATCGGGTTTAGGGGTATTTTTGTCTTAGTTTCTCGTAATAAAGTGCGCGCGCGATCCCCAATGCTTTCAATGTTATTATATTCACCTTTAGAACATGACCAATTCAATTGGCCACTCAGCCAATCAGCGACCGGCATTTGCGTCCCCTATATCCCATAGAAACTAAAGCGTCAAGCGGCGAGGGCATTGAACAATAGGGAAATTAGGGGTTTCTACATAGTCATTAGTATTCATGCTCATAGTCATTAATATTCTCAAGTTGCACCTTGCAATTTTCATTGTTCTCCTGAAGAAGAACAAAGAAAACCAAGGTGCAACGAGAATACTAATGACTATGGCATGAATACTAATGACTATGAGCATGAATACTAATGACTATGTACAAACCACACCCTGTTCTTCCCTCGCCGCTTGACACAACTAACTCTAGAAAATAAATGAAAACATTGACTTCATTGTCATCTTTTGCAAAATAGCCCTTTATTACAAGTCTCTCTTCAACATCTTTCTATAACAAAATAAAGCAAATCAAAATTAGTACATTATCAACATTGCAACTTGTTTATAATAACCACATATAAGAATTTATAAGTTTATAAGTTTTTTTAGGCAAAAAAATTAAGAACATGTTATTGGGGCCCTCGCACGCTCAATAAATCCGTCCACCGTGGACATAAAATAAGTAAAATAGTAACCGCAAAAACACATGCATATTTGCCCATAGTAATCAAAATAATCCTCCAGATTTATAGAAAAACCTTTCAAGTGTTGGACAAATGCAATTCTAGGTTGTTTTGACCTGTTATTAAGACGATGGAATTGGATTGCGATTTGAGCTATTTTCTTCTCAGTCGGGGGTAGAAGCGGAATTTTGAATTTTGAATATTGACTTTGAAGCTAGTTTGAATATTTACAAATTTAGTTTGAATATTTGAGAACTTAGTTTGAATATCAATAATCAGAATATTGCTAGTTTGAATTTGAATAATCGAGGATTGGCCAATCAATTAAAAGATTTTTGAACGTTGTCTGTCGACCTATGATACCTAACTGATTTAACATTCACTTCATTCAATACTTTAAAAAAAATTCGCCGCGCTTCGCTTGCATAAAGAATGACATCTAATATAGTCTTTGTGAACCTGCACAACGGAGACACTACCCTCGCGCCGTTTACAACAAACTCTCCCAAAAACACTTGCAATAATAGGCCTGACGGGCAGTCACACTATATCCGAAAGAAGACCCCTTAGGTAAGCCTGAGTTCGAGCGTTACAAGCATAGAAAATCGTCATTTGGGCCGCGCTTCACGCAAATAAAGAAAATATAATTTCGTCATTTGCTGCGCGCAGTTGCGCAGTTGTTCATCTCTCATAAAATGCGTTTATCAAAATTTGTAGAAATGTCTTCTGTGTCACATAGGGGGGGGGGGGGGCACAGGGGGGTGATCAGTTCTGAGGGGGCATCAAGGAGGGAGGATCACTGCATTTTGACCGCGTATTACCCCAAATCCTCTTACCCTTCGAATGTTTATATTTTCATGAAACAAACAACGGTCAAAACAACGATACTTTATAAGTATCCAGTTTAGGGGAAATTGGTACCCGAAATCCACCACATCTTTCAATTTTCCTAAAAATCGGATTTTCGACTGCCGATACCTCGTGAAATAATTGATGCATCATGGCGAAAACCTACCGTTGTGCTTTACACGAAAATAACAATCACATTTCTGCATTACGACCGGAAACGGTAAGCAAAAGTTTGAATATTAGAGCAGTTGGAAATTTGAATATTAGTCGAGGTGGAAGTTTGAATATTGAATTTAGATGTTTGAATATTGAATGTTTGAGGTTTGAATAATGAATTTTGGTTTGAAAATATTCCGCTTCTACCCCCGATTCTCAGAGAAGTGGACAGCAAGCGTGCGACAGCCCCCTAAGAACATGGCTTTTTTCTGTAGTTAAGCAAAGCAAAATATCGAAAAATATCTAAAAGTTTCTCCACGAACATTTTGCATTTTGATGTTCCCTTTTCATGTTATAACGTACTGTATTTTTTAAGAGAAAAACTTCCCCCTTTCGCATCAGTTTATCGTCTGATTCACTCAACTCTTGCCTGTCTCGAGGCATTTGAAGAACATTTGAGTCTCAAATTGCTAAAACAAATTTTGCCAGCCTCGCGAACATCAGCGCTCTTGCAATTCTCATAAGAAAGCCCCGGAAGAAACAGATTGTCAATTCAAAAGTATGTTTTACCAAATGTAATGCGTAATGCGACGCTGTAATGCGACTTCTGAGTTCTGCTAAACTTCAGTTCAATTTCCGGTGTTCGATCCAAACTTTACGGATTTACGAATTCTGATAACTAGACCGAGATTTTATGTACGCTTTTCTGTTTCTCCCTTTTCTTGGGCCATAGGAGTCGAGGAATCCATTACAAAAGCTCGATAGAATCTTTTCATTTCTTACCTGACTTCGGGAACGAACTCCAGTATGGCCAGTTTCAACTGCTATCTTCTCAAAACACACGTGGAAATTAGTTAGAACAATGACTACACTCAAAACAAACCGCTTTGTCAGTAGATCTTTTCATTCACAAAGCTTTGATTGACACTCTATTGTAAAAAGCCTTGGATGAAGTATTGCTCTGAACAATGCTCTGTAATGATGTTGATATGTCAATGACAAGCTAGCACAAAAACTTTCAAAAGACTTTCTTCGTGGCATTGATCATGTTCTAAAAAAGTTAGAGAATGGACGCTCGTGTCCTATGGGAAATAGACCACTAATGAACAAAAATCTGCTCGCGCTAACGCGCTCGCATATTTTTGTTCATTAGTGGTCTATATCCCATAGAACACTCGCGTCCATTCTCTAACCCTTACATAGGTGAATATAGCAAAATATTCCGAACGTCTCGACCAATCAGCGCGCGGAATCGCTTGAGTAATTATACTAAGTAAGGGTTAGAGAATGGACGCGAGTGTTCTATGGGATATAGACCACTAATGAACAAAAATCGGCGAGCGCGTTAGCGCGATTCTTTCGTTGTGCACTAGCCTGCGTAGCAAGCGTTCCCGTGTGTTTTCAGGGAAAAGAAACAGAGGAGAAAGCGGCGAGAAGTTCGACGAGCGAGTTTGCTTCATTTTCGCGCGGCCAAAAGCTCGCTCGTCGAACTTCTCGCCGCTTTCTCCTCTAGCTTTCTCGGCTAGTCTTGTTGGCTAGTAGTAGAGCCGGTGGTTCTCAAATACTACTTCATCTTGCAACCCTTCCCGGAAGCAAAAAATCTTCCCAGAGGAATCGTTCTTTCGTAATATGTGATTTTTCTCAAAATTTTCTAAATTTATGTATATTTGGTATTTATGCACCAGTCAATTGTAACCACCAACCCCCAACCTCGGGGAGGGGTGGGGACATGGACTCTTAGCTGAGCAATACTAGATTTTTGTCCCCACCCTTGAGGCGATACGTGTTGGAAAATCCCCCACCCTGTGGGGCAAGGATTGAAGTGATTCGATGCTACTATGCCAATATCTGAATATATGTCGAGTCCTCTCGTCTGAAATATTCCTCCTAAAAGTGTTTCTCGATCCTGACTCCTCTGCGGAACCATTTATTGCTTGAAGTTGCCCTACCTCTGTGTCACAGAACTCGCCATACTAATACACACTCATTATTATAAAACAGGTTTCTATAGGATGAGTTATCCAAAATTGTAAAGCGTTTAGAGTTTTGAGGATAAGAGCTATATACGCACCTACTTTATTAATTCAGAAGCCGCAAGAAAACAGAGCTGGAAATAATTGTTCTTACTTGATCGGAATTTATGACCCTTCAATCCTTTTTCCTGATTGTCTCTACTAGAAAATTGGCCGGACATATGGCATTTTTGATGGGACAATGCTCGCGGCATTGTATATTTTGAGAGTAAACACTGACAACACTTTCGAACGTTATTAGGAATAATCATGAAAGTACCTAATAAGATATCAAATGCACTGACCTCAAATTTCCTCGGAAAATCACATCAATCGTTTGGCATGTGTGGTTAGCGCTCACTAGTATAGAGGTGGATATGTTCCAAGGTGAAGAGAGAGAGATTGGAAATTAAGTTCTATACCCCAACTAATCCCCCACACTCAGGGGTGGGGGGTCCATGACAAGAATATCCCCCATGTAGTCGGGACCAAAACGTGACCGATACGTACAAATGCCCCACGTTGCCCCCACCCTTCCCCGAGGTTGGGGGGTGGTGGTTACAATTGACTGGTGCATTAAGTATCACGGGCTATACATAAATTTAGAAAAATATTAGAAAAATCACATATTACGAAAAAAAAGAACGATTCCTCTGGGATGCGTTTTTGCTTTCGGGAAGGGTTGCAAGATGAAGTGGTATTTGAGAACCACCGGCTCTACTACTTATACCTCTTCGTGAAAGCAAAGCAAAAAAGCTTCCCAGAGGATCGCAAACTTATTAGTCGATGTTGGAAAAATGTCCATTTAGACAAAAGGTTCCTATAGTATATCAGACACACATCTGTTTATGTGTACGATAGTTTCGGTTTCCCCCCTTTTCTACCTAAAATCAGGAAATACAAAAAAATGAATATGTTAAAATTATTTTAAATAACCTACCATAGGCATTACATAAGGTAGAGTAAATGTCTCAAATTTGCAAAACATTTCACAATTTTGCCGTATTTATGCATTTATCAAAGCATTTCCTTTTCTTCAGAAAACACAATTTTTAACAGTATAGATAAACACACTGTATAGAAATTTTTTTATAAACATTTGACATATTTACCCTACCTTTCTTAAACAAAATGTTATTCTGAGTCTTCTAGCGTCACGAAGTGACAGGCTGTTTTCTTGTAAATAATAATAAACGACGGAAATATTTTGGGGAGGGGGGAGGGAGATCTCCTATTTTTGTGGGGAGGGTCCTAATTTTTTTCGCGGGTCTAAAGGGAGGGTCCAAATTTTTTTCACTCCTATTCGGGGGAGGGTCCAAATTATTTCAGCAACTCCTCCCTCATTTGCATTTTTGTACTCAACTTCAATACATAATAAAACTTTCGGCGCGCGAATATACTCTTTCAGAACTCGCCCAATGAAGACACAACCCTTGCGCCGTTATCTTATACGTTTATAAGTGTATCTTCACGAGTAAAAAATAAACTCTCTCAAAAATACCTTGCAGTGATAGGCCTCCCGCGCAGTTCACTATGCAGTCACTATTTTTCGTCATTTCACTGGAAAAATCGGTCCTTCTTGTAACTATGTAAACAGTTCGTAAAATCCGATTTACACAGTATGTAAATTTATTTACAGACTATTTACATCGTATGTAAATGAAATTTCCTTTCACATTGTGTGTGAATAGTTTGTAAATTTTAATTTACACACTGCTGTAAAATGTTCACCAACTACGCTATTTCTATGCACTTAAAGAGTCTGTAAATATAGATATACACTCTATGTAGAAAACTTCATCTCACATAGCCATATTTACAGAGTTTATTGGTACCTCTGTTAAGCGGACATCTCCTATTCAGCGGTCACTTTCCAAGGCAATTAACTGTACTTATCTTTATTCAGTAGACACCTCCATTAAGCGGCCAGTGGTCGCGACCGCCATTTCCCTTTTCGTACGTGTCGCGAGCTTAATTGCCTTTTGCGAACCTCCAATAACTGGCTACGTTTCACGGTCTCGCGGGTTTTGCGAGTGAAGTTGAAATAATTTTGGTTACATTAAATATGCACATAGTTCGTTACTGTGTTATTTCAGAAATGAAGTTATGTTGCCATTGACCACAGGTTGGCAGTTACTTGATGGACACCCTTATAGTATCGGCCATTTAAATAACATTGACGGTAAAATAATATTCTGTAAATAGCCTGTAAAAGTGCAGAAAGGGGCCCACAATAGTCTTTGTAAATATTCTGTAAATATTCTGTAAACAGCCTGTAAATGATGTTTTAGCCGCTGTTATAAACTTTGTAAATAGTATGTAAAAGTACAGAAAGGGGGCCCTGAATACTGTGTAAATAGTCTGTAATTAGTCTGTCAAAATCATACTCCGTAAATAGTCTGTAAAAGGGCAGAAAGGGGCCCACAATAGTCTTTGTAAATAGTATGTAAACAGCCTGTAAATGATGTTTTAGCTCTGTTAGAAACTTTGTAAATAGTATGTAAAAGTACAGAAAGGGGGCCCTGAACACTATGCAAATAGTGTGTCAATAGTCTGTAATTAGTCTGTAAAATCATACTCCGTAAATAGTCTGTAAAAGTGCAGAAAGGGGCCCACATATGTCTTTGTAAATATTCTGTCAATAGTCTGTAAACAGCCTGTAAATTATGTTGTAACTCTGTTATAAACTTTGTAAATAGTATGTAAAAGTACAGAAAGGGGACCCTGAACACTATGCAAATAGTGTGTCAATAGTCTGTAATTAGTCTGTAAAAATCGTACTCCGTAAATAGTCTGTAAAAGTGCAGAAGGGGCCCACATAAGTCTTTGTAAATATTATGTCAATAGTTTGTAAACAGCCTGTAAATTACTCTGAATAGACTTTGAAAGTGAAGGCCGAATGGTGTCTTGTCAAGTTCTCGGTAATGGTTAAAATCTAAACATAAAATTTTCCCGAAATTCATTTTGATAAAAGTATATCTAGAACATCAGATGACGTGTCAACTGTTTTCCGAGGCCCATTATTTTGTATTGCCCGCCACTCATTTTCTGTAATTTACCTCACTTTATACATGCTTTAATCTAGACTTAAATTTTATGTCAAATTTTCTGTGTCGTTAGAAAATGATGACATCTAAAAAAAAGCCGTGTTAGGGAATTTTTTAATTGTATAATAAGCAACCTTAAATTTTCGTAAATATGCGAAATATAAAAAAAAAACTCACACGGTTTTGCTGGTCATTTCTCCGTTTCAAGTAATTGTTAGTTAGTTTTTAAGTTCTGGGCCGGTAAAATACAAGAAAAATTTAAACTTCGCTAAAATGAACAACTTCATGAGATAGAACTATCCTTTAGCTTTTAAACAATGTATAGCGGATTATCATAGCGTAAATTGCGACGCGACGATATTTTTTCTCCGTAAGCACGTCGTTGTCACTGATCCCATTGTTTGGGACTCCTGTGGTTAATGCAACGCTGACCGGCTTTACCGGCGGCTCTTCAGGGTCCTCGGCCATTTTGAAAAGGTCGTGGCTAGATGTCATCCTTCAGAAGGAGGTGATCTTCGGGACTACTTCGGGAGGTAACTTCGGAAATGTTCGGAAATCGTCGGAAAACAACATGGCGGCCTATGGTCCTCTCGCTACTTTACCACTATTTTGCTGATTTATATGCAGTGTTTTGGCTAAGAATCAAGAAAAACCAACTAAGATATTGCATTTATGTCCAATCGCTTATGTGTACAATTAAGATGTGCCAATTTGAGCCAGATTCATCAGCAGAAGGATTTTACATAAAGCGACATCCGTCAAAAGGAGGTTTGGTAGAAAATGGCATCTTCCACAAGGAGGTTCTCACATTATCCAAAAAACAAGTAAAATAAGTTACTGGAAGCTTGCACTAGAGTAGGACGGCTTGCAAGCGATACCAAGAACCATATTTTTTATAATTACTAATACTTCGCGCAAAATATGGGAAGAAGGGAGAAATAATTGTTAAACTTAAGCTTTAAAAAAGTGTTCACAAAATGTTTTTCCTAAAAAAAAATGGTAAGCTTATAAGATACTCTGATAGAATGAAAGAAATCTATTTTACCCTACTGTAAAATACATTTTGAGCCGGATACTTCCCGAACACGAATACGCACTGTCGTGATTCTCGACAAGGGTTAGATTGCTATCAATAAACTCTGTTGCAATGAACCAATTCGTGTAAGTTATTTATAGCTATAAAAGAGATGTCATATTACAATGTCCGAAAGCACATGGGATTCCGCTTGTGAGGGATACGCGTTAACTTCTGCCTCTGTAGACCAAATACTAGAAGAATACCAGGAAGAAACGTTCACTAAATTCATTAATCGGAAAAAGGAAAAATTATACGGATGCTCTGGAGACGGTAAGTGTGGAAGATCGCAAGGATCAAAGGTTCCTATATACACTGCGCTTTCTCGGCACATACATTCCACTAAATTGACCTTGAATTTTTATCTTTTTCAGAGTTTTTTAGCCACCTGCAAAATCAAAAGAACCCAAAGATATTTTTTAAGAATGTTATGGGTGACCAGGCTAAGGGGACTACTATAAAATGGGACGGTACTCCTTTTATACACGTTGCTTCCAAAGTATACGAATGTCATCAAGGCCTCGACAGACACGCGACATCCAAGGAAAAATATCGAGAAAGAGTAGAGCTAGAACAGGTTTGTTCCACTAGATAGGGTATTGCTTGCTTGCTTATTTGTGCGTAGATTGTCGCTGATCTCTTTCAGTGGTACTTTTGTTCTGGACCATGTGAACTCTGACATGCAATTAAAATACAGTAGAGATGTAACAACGTCCAAATGTATGGGAATATTAGCAACCGGCCAAAAGGACCACCACTTCGCTCTCGCTCGACCCAAGTAGACAAAATCACATAGTGATCTCTAGAAGAATATAAGACGTATCATAAGGTGAATATCAGGGGCGTAGCTAGAGGGGGGTCCTGGTCCAGAAAAAAAATAAGAAAAAATCGGAAAGCTGGAACGGGGCACCATACATTTGCACACGTGACAACCCCCCTTTCAAGTCCTTGTTACGTCCCTGGATATATGTTTGGGTTAGGGGCCTACCATTTAACTTGGGGGGGGGGGGGGGGGGGGGGGGGGGGGGGGGTGCTTTTTTGTCGAAAATCGTAAACTGTGCTAAGAAATTGCAACTCTCGCTTGAAAGGTGCACGATCATTGCTACGGGACAAAGAGGCGCTATCACAGCCAAACCACAAAGAAATGCGGATGCAAAGCGACAATCCACGTGACACAGGTTCTCCGCTTCTCGAGTTTCAAGGTTCGTACATGTATCTAACGATGCTCATAGTTTGTTTGACTTGTTTGTGTGACATGTTAGGTACGACTCTTACGCACTGGATGTGAATGTATAATAAATCACCTCAGCTTCTCCAGATGACATAAAACTTGATATTATAATACAAAAAAAATAAATAAAAAAAATATATCCCATAAGGACGAACCATTAGAAAAGTGATAGGGGTGGGGAGTGGCATAAAAATATATCGATCAAGCTCAGATAGAAGAAAATTCGAGCGAGTCAGTCAGAAGTCAACTCCCCCCCCCCCCAAACACACACATCACTGTTCAAATGGTCCCACCTACAAGCACCTCCAACCGCTACACGGCCCTGAATTAGCTTGATAAGGTCTCTTTCAGTAATACATTTTTCACCAGTGACGAATCCACGGTTTTAAGGGGGGGGGGGGGGGGGGGGTCATTTTTGCTGATGAAGAAACATTCTATACCAATCCTTCTCTGTTGTCCGTGGCCCTCTCACGAGGCGAAATCGTGGTTGCTACATCATGAATTTAATATACTGCTATACATTGGGTCACATAAAAGTAAAGAACCACTCTGAAATGACAAAAGGCTTTTTAGCGAACCGATCACAAAAAAATCGTTTAGAGAGGGGGTTCATTTGCACCCGATGCCCCCCCCCCCCCCCCCCCCCCCCCCCCCCCCCCCCCCCCCCCCCCCCCCCCCCCCCCGGATCCGCGCCTGCTCGCTGACGCTGAATATTGAACAAGAACTTCATATGCAAGAAAACCGAGAGCGCAACACGAGAAATAAAAGGCTCGACTAACTATAGAATATATCGTAGATAACAGAGGATACGGAGTGGAAGAGGAAAAAGGCTTCCAAGGACCTTCGTGCTGCCATAAAAGGGTGTAGGGGGTCTTCCAAGTGCAGAGATGCGGTATTTTATCAGATTGCCTGATGTAGGAGAACACGAGAACCATGTGATGGGAGAGGTAAGACGAATATTGATGATAATTTCACTCTTCTCGAATTATTACATAGAAAGTGGACACATTCAACAACCTGATAAGTTAATGGAAAATATCATTGTTATCACTGACAACAACACCATCACGGACAGCAACAAAACCAGCACTAAAAATAACAGCACCGTCAACGAAAACACCTACAGTAACACCACACCAACAACAACCTTTATTGGTTTACGTAAACTCAAGTGTTAATAATTACATCAAAATGCCAGCTTGTAACGGTTTAAAAAAGTATGCATTTGTTTTAGGCGGCCGGAATTCGCGAAGCTGTGGACGACAGGGTAGTCAAGAAAATGGAGGAGCTGTCCAAACGAGGAGTAAGAAAATCTGACGAGATGAAGCGACATCTGGAGAGCTTTGTCGTTAGCGACTTGTTCAAAGGACGACGCCCCCCTGCAAAAACAAGGCGCCGATTCTACCCTACAAACAAGGATATTGCGAATGCAATACAGCGCGAAAAAGCCAGGCAGTGTCACTCCAAGGTTGACCAGGAAAACCTTGAACACCTCGTGAATGAGTGGAAGGAGAAATCGCCGGATGATTTCTTCCATTACCGTCGTTTCCAGGAGGGTACTCACGAAGAAGGCGTTGTACAGAATAGTCAGAATATACTGTTCGTTTATCAAAGTAAAGAACAACAACGCCTTCTTCGGAGGTATGGCAACCAGATGTGCCTCCTAGATGCCACATATAGAACAACCCGCTATGCGTTGCCGTTATTCTTTCTGTGTGTGCGGACCAACGTCTCCTATCAAGTGGTTGCAGCGTTCGTCACACAGAATGAAGACGCACCAAGTATCGCCGAGGCTCTGAAAATTATACAGCAATGGAATCCTGACTGGAAGCCAAAGTACTTTATGGTGGACTTTGACACAGCCGAAATGACAGCACTAGAAGAGGTCTTTCCCGGTAAGAACAATGACAAATAACAATGTGGACATAAAATATATGTAAAATTCGTGCCTCAATTTGAAAGCTACCATAACGTAACTAACAGTAATCGTGATACATTATTATCCACGTATTAATATAAGAAACATTTTCTTTCAGAGAGTATGGTACTACTATGTGATTTCCACCGGGAAAAGGCGTGGGGCGAGTGGACCAGTAAGGTAGACAACGGGTGCGCGGACATCAGAGAGAACGTTCTCTCTCTCCTCCGAGCAGTAGCAAAGGCGTGGACCGAAGAAGAGTGTAACCTGGCTATAGCAAATCTCCGCAGTAGTTACATCTGGAAATCTAACCAGAAACTACAGCGCTGGTTCGACAACGTTTGGCTCCCTGAAAAAAAGGTACAGATAACAAAATGAAATGTTACTTGCTTAAGACTGGGACAAATACGGGAGACAAAACTTCCCTCAACTGTAGCGCATTTTTCATCCCGAGCCCCAAATTTGTCATGCAAAAAGTTGAGCGCACTTGTTACCCAAGTATAGGACGGACAGGGGGAGTCAAACGCGCAGCATCGATAAAACACGTAGAACGCAGCCATGCGGCTATAATTTGAGGGATGTTTGCACATTTAGCATACCAAGACTAGACGAAATAAAGATACTCACCTATTAACTCTGTACTTAGCGCTGGTGTGTAGCCTACCGCAAAGAGGACTTCATTATTGCCGTCAACACGAACAATGGCCTGGAAAGACAAAATGAGGCCCTCAAGTATCAGTATCTCGATGGATACAGAAACTGCTCACTCAGCGAGATGCTTAAAGTCCTGATAACGCGCTTTATACCAGATTCTTACATGAAGTAAGCCGTTTCGAACGTTAATTAATCAAATGTACACCTGTATTTGCCATTTTATGATGTCGTCGTGATGTGTAGTATTGCGGATTTCACATGAATGTCGCTCGTGAATTATTGGTTTTCACTTTGTGATAATAATAATAATAATCTTTATTGATAAAAACTATAAAATTATGTTAATAATTTTAATAATAATAATAATAATAAATTTTAGCCACTCTTCAATCACTGCGATTGATTTCACTACAATTCTATGAAATCCTCTCTATTCAGTATTCCTGTCACGCAAGGTTACCGCGAAACGAGTGTAAGGTTCGTTGGACTCAACACCACCAAAGTGTCGCCATACGCTACTATCCCCACTATCACCATCATCAATAACAATATTACTACTACTGGTATCACACTTCATCGATAGTTATTTACTTTTATCTGATAAATTAACTTCGCCCATTACACGCAAATACACACCACCCACCACCAAAAACCTTGCGCACATTAAACTAAAGAAGGGCAGCGCATCCGCCACAGGCCATTGCTATTGTAAATACATGTATTGCCATTGCCCTTATTTGCTGATAGCAGTCATTCCCCAATGCTATTCTATTGGCACATCTGATTTCTTTGTATCTAATTTTAACATTTTATTCAGGTATATTACAAGAAATGTCCGAGGTAGTGATGGGTATCGCGTTTACAACGAAGACATACCGAACTTCCTGAGGAATCGGCCTTCTTCAGTGGTTGAACACATCCGTCAAAGACTGGAGACTGCATCAGATGAAAGCGGCCTCTTGAAAATCAGCGAAAGTGTTGGCCAACCTGGAACTTTTATTGTGCAAAGCGGGTCCTCGGCTGCTAAACGGTACACAGTCAAGTTTGGCACAGAGACAACCTTCCCATGGTGTGATTGTGACGACTGGCGGAGGAATAGATTGCCATGCAAGCACTTCTGTGCCGTTTTTCAAACCAAATCCCAGTGGGGATGGGATCGCCTGAGTCCACTTTACACTCAAAATCCACTGCTTTCATTGGATGATCTCTGCATATCATCTTCACCTTCTACATTTTTTGAAAACAGCCAAGATGACATGACTGCAACGAGCGAGGGCCAAGAGTCCGAAGGCCTCGAGTCCGGATTACCGGTACCTGCAGTACCATTGAATGCTGACTCTCTGCCTCCCAGGAGAAGAAACAAGACAACGGTACAACTGGCAAAGTGTAGGGTGATGCTGAAAGAGGCTCTAAGTGCTTCTTACCTCATTAAGGAGGAGGATGCCATTATAAAGCTGACGACCGAGGTAGAGAAGCTGCACAGCACCGTAAAAAGTCTTCTCCCATCAGACAATGGCATTGCTTTGGGAAAGCCTCCTTCGCCGAAAAAGCGCCGAAAGAGGAAAGCAGCTTCTTCCTTAGAGTCCATGATGGAATCGCAACTAAAGAAAAAGAAAGGGACTGGTAGACCCAAACACCCATTTAGTGGAAGAGTGGGTAAAAAGGCGGATATGATGAAGAAATTTTATAAGCGTCACATACCAATCACACCCACCTCCAATGCGTCACCCACTACCACCAAAATCACACCAACACCTACCGCGAAAGTCACCTCTACACCTACCACGAAAGTCAAACCAACACTTACCACAAAAGTCACACCAACACCTACCACGAAAGTCACCAATACACCCACCACGAAAGTCACCACTACACCTACCACGAAAGTCACACCAGCACCTACCACGAAAGTTACACCAGCACCTACCACGAAAGTCACACCAGCACCCACCACGAAAGTCACCACTACACCCACCACGAAAGTCACCACTACACCTACCACGAAAGTCACACCAGCACCCACCACGAAAGTTACACCAGCACCTACCACGAAAGTCACCAATACACCCACCACAAAAGTCACCACTACACCTACCACGAAAGTCACAACAACACCTACCACGAAAGTCACACCAACGCCTACCACGAAAGTCACACCAACACCTACCATGAAAGTCACCAATACACCCACCACGAAAGTCCCACCAATGCCTACCACAAAAGTCACACCAACACCTACCACGAAAGTCACACCAACGCCTGCCACGAAAGTCACACCAACACCTACCACCAAAGTCACACCAACCGCGAAAGTCACCACCACACCTACCACGAAAGTCAAACCAACACCTACCACAAAAGTCACACCAACACCTACCACGAAAGTCACCAATACACCCACCACGAAAGTCACCACTACACCTACCACGAAAGTCACACCAGCACCTACCACAAAAGTCACCAATACACCCACCACGAAAGTCACCACTACACCTACCACGAAAGTCACACCAGCACCTACCACGAAAGTTACACCAGCACCTACCACGAAAGTCACCAACACACCCACCACGAAAGTCACCACTACACCTACCACGAAAGTCACACCAGCACCTACCACAAAAGTCACCAATACACCCACCACGAAAACCACTACACCTACCACGAAAGTCACACCAGCACCCACCACGAAAGTTACACCAGCACCTACCACGAAAGTCACCAATACACCCACCACAAAAGTCACCACTACACCTACCACGAAAGTCACAACAACACCTACCACGAAAGTCACACCAACGCCTACCACGAAAGTCACACCAACACCTACCACGAAAGTCACCAATACACCCACCACGAAAGTTCCACCAATGCCTACCACAAAAGTCACACCAACACCTACCACGAAAGTCACACCAACGCCTGCCACGAAAGTCACACCTACCACGAAAGTCACACCAACGCCTGCCACGAAAGTCACACCAACACCTACCACGAAAGTCACACCAACGCCTGCCACGAAAGTCATACCAACACCCACCGTGAAAGTCACACCAACGCCTGCCACGAAAGTCACACCAACACCTACCACGAAAGTCACACCAACGCCTGCCACGAAAGTCACACCAATGCCTACCCCCAAAGTCGCCTCTACACCTACCACCAAAGTCATCACTACACCTACTACCACCAAAGTCACTGCAACGCCTGCCACAAAAGTCACCATTACACCTACCACCACATTTGATGCAACGCCCACCAGTGTACCCACCAACGCCACTAGTGTCTCCAGCAGTACCAGCACAGCTAGTCACACAAGTTCAACTCCCTGTGCCTTCACAAGACCCATTGCTAATAGCACCACTTTGAAATATGGTAATGAGATACTAGGCCAGTTAGTAGCAAGAGGGCATTCACATCAAGGAAGTGAAACATTTTCTCCCTCTACAAGAGGTAGGCAGTGCTCATCCAACAGTCTTTGTTTCCTGGTCAAGTGTTCTATCCTTCCACCATCTAAGATAGATTCTAGTTACATAGACACCATCTTAGTAGAGGGAGAGTGCTTCCACAAAGCTGTAACAAAAGATCTCAACCAGCAAGGGAACAAACTTTTGCTGGAAGAAATCAAATCAGCTTGTGGAAGCACACAATACTTTCATGGAATAGATGTGGACTGTGGTGACATTATGTCAGGAGATTTGTTTGGTGATGAAAGCATCCCACCCTACATCAAACTAGAAGATGGTATGAGGAAAGCACTCTCAGAAAATACTGGTGTTCTTCTTCGTTACCTTGACTACACAGTGGCAGTAACCAATGCTCAAACAGGGGTTCTGCTATTTGATCCACATGCAAGGAATGAAAAAGGCATGGTAGATGGTGATGGAACTGCTGCTGTGCTGCATTTCAAAAGAGTAGAAGAACTTGCTGCATATTTGCGCAGCTTTGTCCTCCAAAAAGGGTTTGACAAAATGCCATGCTCAGCAGACGAGGTCAGCATGGCTGACAGGTGCTTCGAATTGCTTCCAGTAACAGTTATCTCACAAAAAGTAAGTACGGCACATGGAAATTGATATCTTTGTAAGTAAACAGATCGGGGCAGATCTAGGAAATTTTTCAAAAGGGAGTTTAACATTAAAGCCAAAACTGGAATTTTTCACCAAAGATTGTAACATTACAGGAAAGATTATTGGTAAGATTGAAATGAACTGGAAAAACAACTAGGAATGAGATGATGACCCAAGCAGCAAAGCAAAATTCCTAGACGCCCAAGCTGGGGTAGAAGCTTTCCTTTCAATTTGGTTTATTTATGCATAGAGAGAATCATATCAACTACACATACAGTGACAAATATTTTCTATCAGGCTGACAAGAGACCTAGAGAGGAAGTATTGTTCACTGAGGCATTTGGTATCAAGCTTCTCAACAATGACATATCTACACTGAATGATGGGAAAAAACTGAATGATCAGGTAAGAGCTTTTTATAAAAATAACCTTAATGTACAAACATTTAAGAAAATGCTATTCTTGATGTGTAGGTCATCAACTTCTTCATGGAGCTTGTCAACAAAAGAAGTCTCCAGGTGAGTGGAATGTGTTATTGCAGTAAAAGGATTTGAATCACTGTTATTTAAGAGCCATAATCAATTATTAATAAGTAATGCATCGATAACAATCTTTAGTCTATAGGTCTTCCTAAGTGCCATTGCCTTAGTAGTTTCTTTTATAACAAACTGCAAAAAGATGGGCCTGGAGCAGCCTACCGATGGACCAGAAAGGTAGTGTATACAAACGTTATAGTGAATAATAGGATAAATGATAAAAAGAATAATAGGAGGTACCATACACTTGTATGCTGCATATTTTTGACCTGTAAAAATCCACATCTACTTGCATTTCACATGTGAATAATAAGTGATGGTCAAATTATGTGATATGTTTTTCAATCCAGTCATTTTAAAGAGTAAAGTTATACTTAACTTTCAGATTGACATATTTGAATTAGATGTGCTCTTTATTCCTATAAACTGGACCAACTCCCATTGGACACTTGGTGTAAGTACTATTCTTTTTCATTCTACCGGTATATACAGAAGATATCAAACTAAAGTGTATAACTGACTAGATGCAAAGCATTCTACCCAATCAGAAATCCACAGATGTTAATTGATAAATGATTTATTACCACATGAGTTCCTACAGTTTAAGCTAAAGAGTGACATTATTATACACTGACACCTACTCAATAACCTATTTTAAGCATAAACAATAAATGTATCATTTTATAATACTTTCAAAAATATATACAATATATTTAGTGCTGCTTTCAGCGGCATAGCCAGGAATTTCTGAAGGGGGGGGGGAGTTGTTAAAACATGGGACGAAAATGTTCAATTTCCTCCAGCAAATACAGTAAATGTATGGGAAAATATCCCGAGAAAAGGGGGGCCCCGCCCAGCTATTAATTCAATTAAGCATTAATCTGCATATCATTTGCGATTACTGTCATCTCATAAAACCATGTCATTATAATCTTAAGGTCATTTTAAAGCTAGTGGTATCAGGTGTACTATTCATGGTATCCTTACTTTTCACAGATGGTAAACTTTAGTAATGAAACCATTTCACATCTGGACTCACTTGGTGGAACATATTATGCTCAGCAGTTTTTTATCAAAGTCAGGTAAAGTGGAGCAGGCTACAGCACAATTTTGTGGCAGATGAAACCTTCTATACATGCATAAGTCAGTCTTATCAACTGTTCTGTAAATGTATGGTCTGTTACATTTATCTGATTTAAAGTGATCTCCTCTTATTACCTAGACAATTTCTCGAGACAGTAGCCAGAAAGACCAATGTCAGAGTGGACCTATCTCTTTGGCAAGACATTGAGGAACAGGTAATTTAATAATCTGATATTTTTTATGGGCCTCGATCTTTTAGCTGCTAAATGCAGCAATAATATAATACTATAATAATAACTATTAATAATTAAGATATACAATAATTATCATAATGATAATAATAATAATAATAATAATAATTGTTACTGCTAACCATTTTCATTGTTATCAAGACTAATCTGTGGAAAGGAATTAATATTTATTAATTCTTTTCACACTGTCCTCATCTGCATTAATTAGTAAAATACTATAAATATTATTATATTTACATGCAATGCAAATTCGATTGTTGCAGAATATTCCACAACAGGAGAATGGCATTGATTGTGGGGTGTTTGTATGCATGGTAAGTTACACCTTGTTCAAAACATTTAGTGTCTTACTTAAACAACATAACATGGCAATTGCTGTGAAACTAAGAAAACATTTTATTATATACGCGTGACCAGATACCATGTGATAACACCAGTGAATAAAAATTCGATTAAAATGCAATTCGTTCTTTTTTTTGCTATTTTATCAGACTCAGAGTATATAGGTAATAAACAAATTATTACATTGATATTGATAGCTTGATATCATATTATTCACTCGTTTTCATGTCATACCGCTAACTCGCTCAGGAATCGCTCGTTCGCACTACAACACGAAAACTCGTAAATAAAAACAATATCAAGTTCTTACCATGTAATAATCTCTCATGTATTCCACGTACCATTCAACATTGGCCATTGCCCATCATTGACACAGGGTTTACATTTTTGGGGTTGATAATTAATTGCCAAGAAAAGGGCTGTTTATATTTTATTAGGCTAAGGTCAGGTAAAAACTACTAACATCTACTGGAATATTTGTAGCACTGCTTACCATAATCATGGTTGATTCCATAATTTTGTAGAATAAATGCTAATTTACATGCTCGAGCTGAAAATCAGTACATCTACCTATATACATGTACTGATTTCAGCTTGAGCATGTACATGTTGCCATGTGTTGGGTGTTTTTTTGATCCCTGATAGAAAACTCGGAACAGGGATCACCATTGCTTTACAAGTATCATTGCCTGAAAGTTAAAAAATGCTTCTGTTTCCAGTATGCAGAATATTTAAGCAGAGGCAAGTTCCCTACATTCAGCCAGGTAATGCAAGACATAACAATCTTGACTGAAAATCAATCTTTACATGAACATTAAAAAGCAGAAGATTCCTGCATCGCATACCTATAGTAAATGTTTGTCAGAATTCAAGCATAGCAACTGAAATGACTTCCTCCCAATCAATTTAGTAATGTTTAACATGCCACACAGGCGAGTGATGTACCAGTAGATCTGACTGATACAACACAGATGCAAATGTTGTAAACTAATTAAAAAGTATAAAATGCAGCACTCTTTGCTTTTTTTAATTACCTCTGTTCAAATAAAATAAAATATTATAAAAAATAAAATATTGTAAATCCAAGAAGCTTTATAAAAATTAGTCACAACTATAGATTTAGAACTAGCTATGGTCCGTGATTCTCATTGTGTTCTCTGTTTTGTTCTTAATTTATTATTCATGAATTTTTACTTCACTTGTCATTTTGCAGAGTGAGGTGCCAAGGCTGAGAAGGAAGATCAGATGTGCCATACAAAATAGGAGCATTCTTCTTTAGAATGATGTCTTCAATTGTCCAAAACAACAAACAATTATTTGCAAGATGCTGCCAAATTATTCTACAAAAGAATGCTTTGACCGCAAGCCAGCCACTGAACAATTATTTGTAGAGTTATATGAAAAACTCATATTGTATTTTAATATTATAAGTGTTTCTGTGAATGGCTTAACCTTGTTTTACAGCCACACTGTATGACCTCCCTACCTGACCTTCTGAACAATATCCTAGGATGGATAAAAAATTGCTAACCAGTACCCTGTGGTGAAGGATGTTCCGCAATGAAAAATTCTTGAGTGGAACCTCCTTTCTTAAGATGTTGTACTACGAAAATATCCTGATGGGTACAGGCCCATAGAAGGGAAGGACAGAACCCCCTTGGGGCCAGGAAAATCAGGTCTTTGGTAAAAAAAACATGACAAAATGACATAAATTTGGTTTATGAAAAACTGAGGACAACAAACCCCTATCCAAGAATGTGAGCTACACGCCTGGGGTACCTCCTTGTGATGGATGTTGGTACCTATGAAAATATAATGCTTGACGGGTACTTGCTTGTGAAGGATGTTATGCTTGAGTGGTACCCTCCTTCCAAAGGATGTTGTATTATACAGTGGTGTTATTTAAAGGTGCAGCATCCATCAGAAGGAGGTACCCGCCAGGCATATATTTTCATAAAACGGCCAATATGGACAATCATGTTATTTTAAGGTACAGTGTAGGTACCTACAACATCCTTTGGAAGGAGGTACCACTCAATAAGTTTTTTATAACATAGGTACAACATCCTTCACAAGGAGGTGCTTGCATCAAGTTATTTTTCATATTCAGTGTTACCTCTATTAAGCAGGGCCACCCTATATTAAGCAGCCACTTTTCAAAGTCCCAAAATAATGTATTTTCACTCAAGTACTGTATTTACATACCTCCATTCAGCGGCCACTTGGCTCAGTACCGAGGGTGGCCGCTTATAGAGATATGATTGTCCATTACCTCCTTGTGAAGGATGTTCAGCTATAAAAAAAATCTTGAGTGGTACCTGCTTCCAAAGGATGTTGTATTATTTTGAAAATAACTTAATGCTAGTACCTCCTTGTGAAGGAATTGTTGTGCTATGAAAACATTATTGAGCGGTACCTCCTTCCAAAGGATGTTGTACTATTGTTATACTATAAACAAGTTATTTGCCATTTTACTATGAAAAAAAATAGGGTATGCTTGATGGGTACCTCCTTGTGAAGGATGTCTTGCTATAAAAAAAATTCTTGAGTCATAACCTCCTTTGAAAGGATGTTGTACTATAAAAAATTATCGGCTGATACCTCTCTGAAGGATGTTCCACTATAAAATTTTTTAACCAGTAACGCATTCTGAAGTATGTCACATTAGTATATATCAAATCAGTGAATCCTCATTTTTGTACGCTCTGATTGGTTCCTAAAATAGTAGATATCAACTGTTTTGAGAATTAGCATAACAAGTCACGACGGTCATGTGAAATCCGCTCTAATATTCTATTGAAAAATTACCTCCTTCTGAAGGATGCCATCCTAATATAAAAAAAACTCCAACTCACTATCCTGAATTTTCCTTACATTTTTTACTGGTATAATACTGGTATGATACTTACCTATTAGAAGTTTACAAACTTGCTACCAACTCCCCTGCCTACCTTCTGGAGGATATATAATATCCTATAAAACTTCCCCAGTCTGCTACCTCCTCGTGAAGGATGTAGGTGTTGTATACCGGTAAACGTTAAAATTATAAGTTCAAAAACTCCCCTCTTTCTGAAGGACATGCATCTACTATAAACATTCCTGACCAGTACTTGCTTTTGAATGATTTGCGTTTTGCTGTATCATCTCCTTCTGGACCAGTTGTACGTAGTTATTAAGCTTACATGTACTTATAAAGCTCAATAAGTTCCTTCAGTCATAACATTTATGTTTTAGTATCGGTTTTGGTGTCTAAAAGTGATCAAATATACCCCCTAAAGCATCTCGCAATGATTCTTTACCTTTGGAAGGGGTTGTTGTGTAAACCTCCTTGTGGAAGATGCAATTTTATGTAAAACCTCCTTGTGACAGATGTCAGAGTTGTGTAAACCTCCTTGTGAAGGATGCCATTTTATGTAAAACCTCCTTGTGACAGATGTCGTACCTCTCTCGGACTTTTCTGCTGAAGGATTCCGATTTCAAGTCACTCACGTTGGTTCAACTGTGCATGTTTTAGTCCTGGCTAACATTGGCGACTCCTTATACTGTCATACTCCACCATAAATAGAATTAGATGTGCCATAAAATCATTATGAACACTCAATGGACCGCCATATTTGTTTGGCGTCGTACGAACGCGACGATTTCCGAAGTTTTACTCGAACCTAGTTCCCCTCGATCACCTCCCGCTGGAGGATGACATCTAGCCACGACCTTCTTCCAACGAGTCAAATTTATCTTGCAATTCAACCAGCTTGTCGCGCGAGTACTGAGGTAAGCGGCCCTTGCGCTGTGGCGGTTCCACTGGTCCCATATTTACTCGAGCCTCAAATGGGCCCGACGCTCCATTATACCCAGTTATGGTTGGGTTGAAAACGTTGTCGTGTGTTTCTAGGAGAGTTTGGAATTGCGACTTGACATCGGAAGGGAGCAGGTCAGCGGGGTCTAGCTTTACATTGCTAGAATGTGGCGCGCTTGGTGGGTTGGCTTTGGAGCTCTGTGGGCTTGGTGGGTTGCAAGGCTTGGGGCTGGGAGGTGGGTCATATAGGTGAGTAATCTGCGCAAAGTGTTCGTTACGCCCGAGGTTCTGTGGTTGGTTGGAAAGGTTGGGGATCCTTATCTTACCCGCCACGCTGGGGACAATACTTGGTGGGGGCCAGACCGCTGACATCTTGGCAACACGTGCTCGAGATGTATCGGTGCGGGGCTCAATAGCATAATCATCATCGGTAGAAAAGTCATGGGGAATGTCTATCTCTAGGAAATCGCCAGGTAAAATGGTGGTGGACTCAGCTGGGGCGCGGAGGATAACTGCGCGCCGAACTGAGCTATGGGTAGCATTTCGTGGCTGGGAGCCATACACGAACGCGCTCCCATCACCGAGGAGGACTTGACGAGTTGCCGGACGGACAGAGATATCATTAAGTTCCATGAATGGTGTGCCGGCTAAGATTTCAACATCGAGATTCTCAATGATTAGACCCTTGAAACTAAACGTATGCCCACTCCTAGTAAATTCTAGTTCAGTTTCGCCCACTACGTCGAGCGGGGAGGTTCCGTCTGCTTGGCGCGCGGACTGGGAGCTAATGTAGATTTTAGCACCGAGCCTCTCTACAGTAGAGAGCCTTATCATATTTCCTGTTGCGCCACTATCAATAGTGATGCGTGCACGGTGATGCTTATGGAAAGTATCAATATATGGTGACTGACGTACTTGCACAAGGCAGGACAAAGGGGTGGTAGGGGCGTCTTGAAAATCAGTGGAAACGCTTTCTTGGGATAAATCATCAACAATGTCTGAAAGCTCATTGTCATCGTCGATGACAGAGGCGATTTGTCTGGCCTTTAAAATAAACCGTCGATCATGGTCTGGTAAAAACTTGCACTCGCTAAGAAAGTAGTCATAAATGGGGCGCCCCACCTGTTTACAAAGGGGGCAAGAGCGCTGGCGTGTCTGGTTAGACCTTGGTGATGCCTTGTTTGGGACGTTTGTGCTATGCTGGTTACCCTGGAACCTGCCACACGTGCGGAATGCGGCAGTACGCATCACTCTGGCATCATCGCTAGACTGGATCTCTTCTAACAGGGAATCTAATGCCTGAGATATCTCAGGCTTTATAGAAGCAAGGGTTTGTGATCTCAGCTCTGTCCCATACCTTTGCTTCACTAGTTTGGGGAGACTGGGATTAATCTGTCTTAACCATGTCAATACTAAAAGGTTTTCCAGAGATGGGGATAACTCTTCATCTTCAGTCATGGTGACCCCATGATGGGAAAGATCATTTGCCTTTAGAAGGTTGTCTTCCGCGAAGGCAACTAATCTTTGGTACAAATCCTCAGGGCGTTCATTAGGCTCCAATTTGATGTCATTAAAATCGATGAAGTGAGCCCCGGTGGCTTGGAACCAAAAAAGGAAGCCTGATCGATTGCCAGATAGAATCCATTGATGTGGAGTTCTTAATGATGGTATTTCTCGAAATAACTGGGCAGTAATTTGCTACTTGCCCTAGCATGAGTTCCAGGATACTGACCTTTTGCTGCGCCGTCTTTCTCTGGGCAGCTGCGACATCCTCTCCATCGTTGGTAAATCCTCGAAGTGGCTGGGTTCTAGACATTTTCAGCCATGTCACTCCATCGACGAGGAAAGGAGCGAAATTACCGTCGAGTGATAACGTGTAGATTATGTTTTGCCGCCAGTTTTCGAAACTATTTATTGTTTCTACCTTTGTTAGGCACCATTGTTTTGGGGCTCTGTGTGTTGCGGCCATGATGGCAAATCGTACGTGAGACACAGTGAGTTTTCACTGACTTGGCACGGACTCTGTACTCTCTCTTGAGCGGAAAGGCGGTTGAAAATGGCGTGGGTTGTACCAGACGCTGCCACCACGCCAGTTGGGATGGAAGAGATCCGTATCAAACACGTGACGATGAGTAAATATAACTTTAT
Source organism: Scolanthus callimorphus (assembly GCA_033964015.1). Lineage (NCBI taxonomy): Eukaryota > Metazoa > Cnidaria > Anthozoa > Actiniaria > Edwardsiidae > Scolanthus > Scolanthus callimorphus. The sequence continues at coordinate 12,196,315 of CM066919.1, forward strand.
CAACGGGGCTAACAGATATACACGAGTAGACAGAAATCCAAGATGGACGAGAGAGCGACTCGCGCTTGGTGACCCGGCAACCACAGGTTGACCGGTCCTAACTAATCTGTATACTGGCGTTAGTATACTGTGTTAGTAAACATCAAGCATTTATAACCTTTGAATCCTAGCTAGAAGGGCGGCTAGAACAAAGCCGGCGTTGACATTGAAACGCGAACTTGTTTTAGCTTCAAAATAAAATATGCATTTGAGTTAATATGCGACCCCGAAAATCTCTAGAATTCCTTTAACTTTCTAATAAGGCTAACTATTGCTTGAGCCGTGTGTGTTGAGAAAAACATTAGGTTTCTGCACGCTCAGTGGCATTTCTCGAAATCAAAACAAGAACCACGAGGTAGCTAAAGAAAAGTGAGTTAAACAAACGCCTGTCACATTACATAAAGACTAACATATTATCATTATTCTGATTCACAGATAAATAAGAACGCTGAAAAACGTACTGTATTGTATCGAGCGGCAAACAAGAAAACCTCTGCTCGCTGCTGATCCCTGCTGTACATTTGGCTGGCAGTCAAAACTACTTTACTTTACTTGAGAAGATGGTGATGGAGCCGTGTTCTCTTTGCTGCCTTGGATCCTCGGCAACAGGACAATGACTTATGGTACTGAAGTTGTTTACTTTAGCCTAGTTTCCATATAGTCTTATCTGTCTCATCTGTCGTATCTGTCTCATCAGTCGACCGTGAAACAATGAAAATTGGAATTCTCTATTTCATATCCTCTTATTTCATAGTGTACTACTCTGTTGCTGTTGTTGTTATTGTTTATTTATTTATTTATTTTCTTTATTGTTAGTTAATTATTTAACAAATAAGACACAGTTTCCGTGACTGCACAGGCTTATGCAAACCGAGATGTGGTTGGGAGAATTCGAGAGCAGATCAGTGGAAACACGAGCCGCAGGCGAGTGTTTGCACCTGCTCGAGAATTCTCCAAACCACATCGAGGTTTGCATAAGCCTGTGCAGTCACGGAAACTGTGTTTTATTTGTTTTATAAAATAATTATCTACATAACTAAATCTGCGTGGACAGGAATAGTAAGTTTTTGAAGCGGATGAGACTCTAAATTCTCCATACAGATGAAAAGGCTGCATCAGCCAATCAGAGCGCTCCATCTATCGCATGATTTGTCAATCTCTTTCTGATCGGACTGAAAGTTTTCTGAGACGGCGGCAAGCGAAGTGGATTTAAAATGACATTCGTGGCTTAAAATGGAGGCTTCTTCCTTTCAATTAACAAAATAATTACGACAGAAGGTGAACAGAAGACTTTTAAGTACTTAAAAGTACAGAAGCCGTTGTTTTTTTACATATGTGTGTTGGCCCAGTTTCTTCGTCTATGAAATAATTTCTCCCGAGCAAGAACTTGCATCTGGCAGCGGAACTGCTTGGAAGAGCGTATTTGAACGCTTTATCTACGGCAAGCATGGAAAAGAAGGAAGGAATCCACTTATTTGTACCGTCTGGTCTTGTCAAACATTATACGAGGATCCAGGATTACTTTTTAAAGCATTTTTTTCAAGATCTGCAGAACGAGACTGAACTTGTGACTGTCGAACTGTGAGCCGAACTCAGCTCAGGTAAAGAAGCGAAAACAATATTATTTCACGGATCTCATGCTTTATGTAAATTCAATTTATCAAATGTATGTCCAAGTAATATTGACTTCTTAATAAATGATTTTGCCTAAAACATGTTACTTTTTTTCTAAAAGCTATTTCAAATTACCAGCCCGAAGCTCGTCAGTGGGCGACGTCACAACTGTGTTTGCACAGGGAAATGCAATGTAAAAGAAGGAAAAACCAACACAGAAACGCAAGATTTGCCAACGTTTCGAACCTTTATTTCGGTCCTTCTTCAGGACCGAAATAAAGGTCCGAAACGTTGGCAAATCTTGCGTTTCTGTGTTGGTTTTTCCTTCTTTTACATTGCATTACCTCAAACCAAGGCATCCCGAAGGGATCCAGAAACACATTGCTGTTTGCACACCTTTGATTTTTAAGAAGCACAGGGAAATGCAAACAGCTCTCGACCAATCAGAGCGCGCGTACTATCTAAATTATTTTATAATCTCCTTTGTTTGTCTCTCCCTTAACTATAACTCCTATGAATTGTACATGACTATTATCTGCTTGACCACTGTTACCTAACTCGATTAGCTCTGCTATTTAGGTAACTGTGATCCTCTAATTACTTTAATTCATAACTTTTCTTGTACTGTATCCTGTTACTACAGAGGGCATTAAAGTATTGTTGTTGTTGTTGTTTCACGGTTGACTGATGAGACGTCAGATACGACAGATAAGACTTTATGGAAACTAGGCTTAAGGGTTTCTTGTGCACAGCAGAAGTTATTGAATTGGCACTGTCTACTATTTAGAGTGAATACATAAAACCTTATGATAATATGCTAGTTAGCTTCTTAGTAAAAAGATACCAGTAAGAACAATAGGAAAAAAAACAAAAATACAAATGTTTTTAGTATCATCCTTCATTAGCCTTGATGCATAATGCACGTCGAGACAGGTGGAATGAAGCGAGGCCGTAGGCCGAGCCTTTATCTATCCAAAAAATATTGGTCAGAATTTTAAAATTATCTTGTGTGTATTTATTATTAATTGAGAAATAGTCTGTTGAAGTTTAGGATATTTGTGAGTATTTTATGTAAAACATACGTACAGATGAAGTAACTTTCGGATTCTTTTTCCCTAAACAAAAGACATAATCGAATCTTGCACTGCTATTATTACATGAAAATGGATTTTAGAAAGTAATAAAAATGTCTTTTAGCAATATCTAGATCCAGTGAATGATGGGGGAGGGTCACCATTAATTATGTCACCACATTTTGGAGGGCCAACATTTTTCCTGCATCTTGTCAGGGGAGGGTTTCCAAAAAACATGTAGACCAAAATAGAAATGCACCAGCCCTTTCAAGTGTATTAAGGCCTGGGTCAGCCCAGAAAATCGACAAAATTACAAAATTTCAAATATCTTTCTAATCATTAATGATGGAGCATGAAATTTTCAGGATAGTTAACATTCATCGAGTGAAATGTTTTAGTATGGAATAATTAATTATGTCACCACATTTTGGAGGGCCAACATTTTTCCTACATCTTGTCAGGGGAGGGTTTCCAAAAAACATGTAGACCAAAATAGAAATGCACCAGCCCTTTCAAGTGTATTAAGGCCTGGGTCAGCCCAGAAAATCGACAAAATTACAAAATTTCAAATACCTTTTCTAATCATTAATGATGGAGCATGAAATTTTCAGGATAGTTAACATTCATCGAGTGAAATGTTTTAGTATGGAATTTCGGCTGATATACACTCGTCACGTGACCAGTCACGTGACATTTTCACTTTTCAAAGTTTAAAAATTTCTCTGGTGGTGAGTTTCACTCCTTTTTGAAAAGTTACTAGCTAATAATATTTCTCTCTTGGGTTCTACATAGTGACGTTTTTACATGTGGAAAACGTTTGCTCCTTTAAGGTGCTTTAAGGGGCTGATATATTAATTAGGTCACGTGACCTGATTCCGATTACTCGTTAACAGTAAATAATAGTTCAGCAGCCAAAACGGTACTATGTTTCTATTGCTGAGGTCTATCCATTTTCACCAAAGCTGTATTGTAAAGATGTTTTCTCCATCACCGGAAAAGCAATTTACTGTTTTGTCACGTGACATACCTTGTGACGTCACTCCGTACTAAGTTATAGCACCAAAATATTAAGTTCGTCCAGTTTTATCACTGTGCCAAAAACTAGCCTGCCTAAAATAGATTAAAGCAATTTAAGGCACATTTTGCGTTTTGGGGGCTAGCCCCAAGCCCATTTCGAATCCCAGGCCTTAATGTGCTTGAGTTCCCCCTCTAATTTATGACCAGTCCCTTAGTTGTAATTGCACAGTGCACACACAGTTTGGTTTAGACATAGCTTTTCATACCCTTGTCCCAGGGTGAAGTTTTCCGTGTTTTCGAACCAAGTTTGAAGTTGTATTTGGGTTATATTTCAATGGTACACACATGCTAGACAAATTTCAATATGTTCAAAATGCTGCAGCTCGTTTGATATGCAGATCAAACAAATACGATCATGTCACGCCTATGCTAAAGCAGCTACATTGGCTTCTGATTAAATTAAGAATAAATTTTAAAATCAACTTACTTACTTTTAAATGTCTCAAAGGTTTAGCGCCTGTCTACCTGAGGGATCTAATTGAGGTCTATACTCCAGCTAGAGCATTACGCTCTTCAGATGCTCCTCCCAGACTTGTCACTTCTAAATACAAGCTAAAAAACTATGGTCTTCGATCCTTTTCTGCGCATGCCCTTTTTATGGAATGAATTGCCTCCCCACGTAAAAAACTCCGAAACAGTCCCCGTTTTTAAGTCTCGTCTTAAAACCCATCATTTTACGAGTTATTTTTAGTAGCGGATAATTTGTAAAAAATTTTAAGTATATGATTTGTAACCTTAAATGCGTTGTATATAAAAGTTTGTAAATTAGTAGTTTGCTTTTTTATTTCTTATTTTTTAATGATTGTAATTTTTAACGATTTTAATTTCCAATGTAAAGCGCATAGAACGTGGCTATATGCGCTATATAAATGTTGTATTATTATTATATTATTTCAATGGTAGTTTGTTTATACTTGCTGCAGGTCGACCTCATAGGATGCTCTGTTTCTTGCTGAAACTTCACCCTGGGGACACTGACTAGGATTATCAGTTCTATCAATCAAAGGCGGACCTTCAGGGCCTCCTATCATTGGATGATGAATTTAACGCCTTCTCATTGGCAGCAGGATTAGTTCCGGAACAAGATCGTGCCAATCATCTCCCCTTGAATAATACAATGTCATTCCGGAACTAAACCTGCTGCCAATGAGAAGGCGCCAAATGCGTCATCCAATGATAGGAGGCCCCCGAAGCCCCACCTTTGGGACTGACGTTTTTGATTGATAGAACTGAGAATCCTAGTGAGTGTCCCCAGGTGAAGTTTCAACAAGAAACAGAGCAAGACTAGAATTACTGAGGCAAAACGAACTACCATTGAAATCACCCAAATATGACTTCAACTTGGTTCGAAAACACGGAAACTTCACCCTGGGACCAGGGTAAGCTTTTCATGACTATTTATGCAATTAAAAATGGTATAACTTTCATTGAGTTGGTGTGATACAAAATCATGTAGCACCCCTATTAGTGATACCCATGGGAATTGATTTTGTTTTGATTAAGGAGGCCGCCTACAATTTTTTTTGCTCTCAACACGCAATCTTTGTATGACTGCTGTTCAGGCTCGAAAACCTGTACCGGTCTAGATGGTTACCCTGAAGGGTTTGAACTGTATTGTAGTGTGCATTTTGTTGTGATCGGAGTTGCTATAGCAACGTTATAACCACGCCCTTGTTTATAATTAGCAGCCATCAGACGCGTTGCGCGACCTAAACTTTTAAAATGACACCCCTCACACTAATCCCTGAGTAGCTAACATTAATCACAGCAAGTTTGGAGAGCATTCATTGGGCCAATTTTATGTTATTCGAACGGACTTTTTCAGGCTCCAAAATGTCAAAGTTATTTATGCCGCAAAAATTTCCTTGAAAAAGAATGGCTAATATCTGCGGGAATTAAAAGATCCTTGCCGCCCGAATAATCTACAAACCCAAGGCAATGTACCAGCCAAATTTCACTTCTTAGAATGCTTCCGATTTTGTTTGGCATGTGTTCAAGCAAACTGCAAAATTTGAGAAATTATATTATAAATCTTACGTTTGTTATAAAATTTACACTTTTCGCCTCTGACAAAAATCTCATGTGTTAATGTTTTTGATACTTCCGTAAATTGTTCTTGAATATATACCAAAGATAACCCTCCAAGTCTTGAGTTCATTGAAGTATTTTAAGGCACCGAGAAAAAATGCTAAACTTCACTACTCTTTCGGTTTGCTCGAGCCGGTTTTTGCCATTGTACTTTGTTTTCACTTGTTCTAGCTTTTACGTGGTTTTCCCTGTAATCAGTGATTAGCGAACTACATTCCATCATGGGAATCAAACGATTGCTTCTATGGCTCAATGATTTCTCCGCGCAGTTTGCCGTCACGCTTGTTAGGGAAGCGGCAAAGCGTATTAGAGTCAATGGCCCATGAAAACTACAACACGCTGGAATGTAGTTCGCTTCACTGATTACAGGGAAAACCACGTGAAAGCTACAACAGGAGAAAACAAAGTACAATGACAAAATCTGGCTCGAGCAAACCGAAAGAGTGGTGAAGTTTAGCATTTTTTCTCGGTGCCTTAAAATACTTCAATGAACTCGAGACTTGGAGGGTTATTTTTGGTATATATTCATGATTAATTTACGGAAGTATCAAAAACATTAACATATGAGATTTTTGTCAGAGGCGAAAAGTGTAAATTTTATAACAAACGTAAGATTTATAATATAATTTCTCAAATTTTGCAGTTTGCTTGAACACATGCCAAACAAAATCGGAAGCATTCTAAGAAGTGAAATTTGGCTGGTACATTGCCTTGGGTTTGTAGATTATTCGGGCGGCAAGGATTTCTTAATTCCGCAGATATTAGCCATTATTTTTCAAGGAAATACTTTGCGGCATAATTAACTTTGACATTTTGGAGGCTGAAAAAGTCAGTTCGAGTAACATAAAATCGGCCCAATAAATTCTCTCCAAACTTGCTGTGATTAATGTTAGCTACTCAGGGATTAGTGCGAGGGGTGTCATTTTAAAAGTTTAGGTCGCGCAACGCGTCTGATGGCTGCTAATTATAAACAAGGGTGTGGTTATAACGTTGCTATAGCAACTCCGATCACAACAAAATGCACACTACAATAAAGTTCAAACCCTCCAGGGTAACCATGTGAAAATTCAGACTGGTACAGGTTTTTGAGCCTGAACAGCAGGCATACAAAGATTGGGTGTTGAGGGCAGAACAAATTGTAGGCAGCCTCCTTAATTGCTCTAGATTTCCATGAACTGATGGAAGATTCCTCATATGAATCTCCATCTTCATAATCCATAAACTTATTGTTATGTGTAATGCATGGTACATAGACATAGATAGTACTGACTGTGTGTGGTTCCAAAAAATATCCCCCCCTCCACGGAAGGGATTGGAAACGCCAGAGTGGTTGGGGGGTCAACTATCCTCACTTTTTCCATAAAAATTGTCATATACTTGGGAACCCTGTGTTCCGACCGCTGTATGTTAGCGCGGGCTCAAGAAGCCGACGTTGTCAAAACGTTTGTACATGTGAACCGAGTGATTGTACTACGGATCTAAACTGTAATAAAACCACGTTTTTACCGTTGATACATCAGAGTATCATACTTGGTGACGAGGATCAAGCAAGAACAAGACTAGAAGGACCTAGAAGAGAAGTTAGTGGTGATTTTGGAGCGAGAAGCTCGACGTGGATAACGAAACTCCGGTGAGTTTGTTCCAAATTAGATGGCAACCACAGCGCTATATGGTCAGTTATTTGCATACCATGACAAAGAGCACAACTGGACGGAATTTGTTGAGATCTATGAACATTATTTCGATGCCAATGGGATAACAGAAAACAAGGTCAAAGTGAGCATACTATGTGCTAATGTAGGACCAAAAACGTATCATGTAATCACAAGTCTATGCCTGCCTGCGAAACCGAGTGAGAAAACATTCGATTTTATCACGAAAGCGGTGAAGAACCACTATAAGCCAAAACTCTCAGAAGCGAGCGCGAGCTTGTTATTCAATTCTAGAGTAAGGAAGGACACAGAAAGTGTTCAGATGTATGTGGCAGAGCTAAGAAGATTAGCCGCTCCATGCAATTTGGGGAATTCCTTAGCAGAGCGTTGAAAGATAGATTTATAGCGGGTATACATGACAGTGAGATACAACAAAAGATCTTGGCAACGCCAGATGAAGAGTTGACATTTGATAAGGCATTTCAGATCGCCGAGTCGTATGAATCTGCTAGGAGAAATGTAAAGGAGATGCAGAAAAGTGCAACGCCCGAGGTTGAGCCTTCTGTGAATAAAATAAATCACACCCATAAGGGGTAGGGGGGCCCACCTAGAAAGAAGGATAACCCTGGGAAGAATGAAGGGAAAAGTCGTGGGGTCCAAAAGCCGCCTAAGCAAGAAAAGTGTTATCGGTGCGGGAACTCCCATGACCCACAATCATGCTGATACAAAGACCAAAAGTGTCACAATTGTGGGAAGAAAGGCCATGCAAAAAGAGCATGCAGGTCTGGGGCTAGTGTTACCCATGTCACAGAAGATGTTTTCTCAGAAGATGATGATAGTGAGGGGGGTCCTGATGAAATGTATCACATTAGAAACCCGAGTACTAAAGTTCCACCAATTACTGTACACCTAGAAGTAGAAGGGGAAAAAATCGAATGTGAAATCGATACCGGGTCACCATATACCCTGATTTCGGAAGAAACAGCAAAAAACCTGCCGAGTTTCAAGAATATGAAACCATCAGAGTTAGATTTGACTTCCTTCACGGGGCACAAATTGGAAGTTTTAGGAACTATAGAGACTGTTGTCAGATATCATGGCAATGAATGTACTATCCCAATAGTTGTCACCAGCCACAAGAAGGTTAACCTGGTTGGGAGGGATGTCCTAGAGAAACTCAGTGTCATTAGTGTTAATCATGTGAAGGAAACCTTGACCATAGAGATGGTGCTAGAAAGGCATGAACAGCTTTTCAAAGATGAATTGGGGAAAATGAAAGGCACCCAAGCTAAGATTGTTGTTGACCCTAGCGCAAACCCTATTTTCTACTAACCACGCCCACTCCCATTCGCCATGAAGGGTAAAGTGATTTCAGAAATTGACCGGCTGGTAGAACAAGATGTGATAGAACCTGTCAATCATTCAGACTGGGCAGCACCAGTAGTCCCAGTACTGAATCAGGTTATGCGGAGACTATAAGGTCACGGTAAACAAAGTTTCCAAGGTCGAGCAGTACCCGATACCCACCTTGGAGGAGTTGACTGCTCAAATAGCAGGTGGAACTGTTTATCATAAACTTGATCTATCTCATGCATATTCCCAGGTTGAACTGGACCCAGACAGCAGGAAGTTCACAACTATCAACACCGTTAGAGGTTTGTTCCAGTATAAGCGACTACCCTATGGAATCGCCAGCGCACCTGCGGCTTTCCAGCGAGCCATAGAAGGATTACTGCAAGGAGTACCTCATGTAGCAGTTTACTTAGATGACATCCTTGTGACAGGTGAGAACACAACTGACTCACTCGAGAATCTAGAGAAAGTCCTAGCAAGACTGAACAAAGCAGGACTGAGACTCAGGAAAGAAAAGTGTGTGTTTATGCAGGACAAGGTTGTATACCTAGGGCACCAGATCGACAGAACAGGCATGTCTCCAGTTAAGGATAAGGTTGAGGCACTAGTTAAAGCCAAAACACCAGAGAATGTGACAGAACTGAAGGCATACCTAGGCCTTTTGAATTACTATGGTAGATTCTTGAAGGGACTGTCACAGGTCCTTCACCCTTTGCACAAGCTCCTAGAGCATGGGGTGAAGTGGCACTGGGGACCAGAACAGGCGAAGTGTTTTGAACTAACCAAGAAGATGATTATCTCAGCAGGAGTATTAGTACATTATGATCTGCAGAAGCCATTGGTTCTCCAATGTGACGCATCGCCTTATGGACTGGGGGCAGTACTGTCACACATCATGGAAGATGGTTCAGAACGTCCGATCGGCTTTACATCACGCACCTTAAGCCCCGCCGAGAAGAACTACTCTCAACTAGATAAAGAGGATGCGGCTGTACTATTCGGGTTGAAGAAGTTCCACAAGTATGTGTTTGGTCGAGATTTTGACATAGTGACCGACCACAAGCCATTGCTGTCACTCTTTCATGAAGAGAAGCAGACACCAGTTATGGCCTCACCTAGAATCCAGAGATGGTCCATCCTGTGAGAGCATACCAATATCACATGAAATATCGCCCAGGTAAACACCATGAGAACGCAGACTGCATGTCCCGACTACCGTTACCTGTGAAGGCGCAGGCAGTACCAGAAGACAGGGCACTGTTGATTGAAGAGTTAGAAGACTGCTCCGTCTTAACCGCAGAACAGATAAGTCAGTGGACAAGGAAAGATCCTGTTCTAGCCCACGTACACGAGTACTTGTTGCGTGGATGGCCAACAGATGACCGAGACCCAGATCTGACACCTTATCGTAAGAGGAGAAACGAGCTTAGTGTCCAGGACGGATGTGTCCTATGGGGCGCCAGAGTCATCATACCACCCGATGGCAGAGAACAAGTCAAGCGAGAACTCCACTCTGCACATCCAGGCATCAATAGGATGAAATCACTGGCCAGAAGTTATGTATGGTGGCCAGGTATGGACGAAGAGTTAGAAGAGGTGGTGAAGAGATGTGATGTTTGTCAAGACCGGAGAAGAGATCCACCATCAGTACCACTTCACCCATGGGAATATCCCGAAGGCCCATGGAAGCGTATCCACCTTGACTACGGAGGACCAGTTGGAGGTTACATGTTGCTGATCATCACGGATGCCTACTCAAAGTGGATCGAGACATATCTGATGAAGTCAACAACCTCTACAGCAACTATCGGCAAACTACGAGAATGCTTTGCACGGAATGGTATTCCAGATGTCGTTGTGTCGGATAATGGTCCAAACCTTATCTCAGAAGAACTGTCAACATTCTTCAGTAGGAATGGAATTCAGCACGTTCCTGTTGCACCAGTTCATCCATCCAGCAATGGACAGGCCGAGAGAACTGTACAGACAGTTAAGGAAGGCATCGAGAGAGGGTCCGGAAAGGACTTACACACAAAGCTGCAACGGTTCCTGTTTCAATATCGTGTTACGCCTCACACGACAACCGGCCGCAGCCCAGCTGAATTGCTTAATGGAAGGAAGCTGAAGACAAGATTCGACTTGTTGCATCCTGCTCTTCGAGGACGAGTCAGGAAGAACCAGAGCAATATGAAGAGGTACCATGATGGGAAGACACCTATCAGAGCGTTTACACCCGGAGACATGGTAAGAGCTAAGAACTTTGGACATGGAGTCAAATGGTTCAAAGGAAAGATTTCTAAGGTTACGGGTCCTCTTTCATACGAAGTTGAGCTCTTAGATGGTCGACTTGTACGCAGACATGTTGATCACTTGCTGAAGCGAGAGGCTGACGCTGATGTCACAGGCACTGTTGTTAAGGAACAACCAAAGGAAGATTTAACTGTTCCTATTGTACTGCTAGAGCCAAATGTTGTCGATGTAGTCCCAGAGGAAAAGATGACATCATCCCCAAACACGACTCCCAGCTATGATCCAGTTAGAACAACCGCGACACCACCCCCAGCGGAGGATGTTCAGCCTTCAGCCACACCTGCCCGTTATCCTACGAGGGTTCGGCAGGCACCGTCTTATCTAAAGGACTATGTTTGTAAACGAGTTTAGTTGAAAATACGTGTGTTCATGTATATTAACCAGGACTTGGACAGTTGATATTGCTTAGCTTAAGGGAAAGGAATTGTCAAATACTTGGGAACCCTGTGTTCCGACCGCTGTATGTTAGCGCGGGCTCAAGAAGCCGACGTTGTCAAAACGTTTGTACATGTGATTGTACTACGGATCTAAACTGTAATAAAACCACGTTTTTACCGTTGATACATCAGAGTATCATACAAATACTGTATTTTATTTTATTTATTATTATTATTATTTTTTTTTTTGGGGGGGGGGGGGGGAGGGTACTTTTCAATACCATTCCATGCGAGGGGGATGGATATTTTCTGGAAAGTCCACACAATGCCAGATTATCAAATACTCATCTCCCATGGTGGGTTTTGCACACATGGAAGGTAGCTTTTTTTATTTCAAGGGGGTGGGGGAGAGGACTGGGGAATTTCTGCACTGTTTTCCCTCCCTTGCATTTTTAGGGAAAACATCTTGCCCCCCATCTGCAGGGGTCTAGGAAAGGTGCAAACCTCCTCTCACCTTGGTATATGTTTTGTTCCAAGGCTTCTGAGAAGACTATGCATCATGAAAAAAGTGTATATATAAAATAGTAGTTTAAGTTATGAACTAGGAGGTATTAAATGGACAATTAATTAAATGGAAAGTAACATGTAAGAGAATGGTGTGCCCTCTTACATATAGGTATGGTCCTACCCTTGTGCCTCCCTACCCCCACTCCCCACCACTCGAGAAAAAAAACGTTCCTTCCCTTACAATTGGAATTTGCAATAAATTTTACACAGAAATTCAGTCAAAATACCAAAATTGACAACCAACTACAGTATTCTGAATTTCTCTGCTTATTCATGTTGGGTATTTTCTGGGGTGACACATTTTAATAAAAATACACTGAACATGTAATAATATGGTACATGTATGGTATGTATATGTTGAAATATTAAAACAGCTCATGACAAAGAAAAGCTTTTCTCTTGATTACACTGTTGCACCTTGTTAGAAATATTCCATTGTGAGGGGCTAGTACCTAACTTTTTTTTACCTTTCTTTCGTGCTTATTTTCATCTGTATCTCTGTATACTGCATATATTTAGAGACATTTTTTCTGAAAAGATTATTATAGTGACAAACCATGTACACAACCGGGAGCTCCGCTTTTAGCCAGTGGCTAAATCTATATATTAATAATACCGTACGACGCTTGGAGTCGCGCAACATCGCTCTGTCGTAATGTTCCTAAAATAATGTCATCTTGAATTTTTTTCTATGCTATAGTCACAATATGCGGGTCTTTATTTTCGAGGTCTTTGTTTTCGAGGTCTTTGTTTTCGAGACACCCCTTTGTTTTCGTCAAAAATGCATCTAAATTAATCGAATGTAGCCCTGAAATGTTAAGAAAGTGTTTTTACCAAAAATATTCCCGAAAAGCTTTTCCAGGTCTCCTACCATTTTTATTAAGAAAAGCAGATATTAGTGACTATGTATTTGGGCTTCTAGTCGTTTATAAAGAAGGGAAAAGCGAAAATATTACTGCTGCATTTTATTAAACTGAGATGTTGTTCAAAGCAACTGATGACCTTTGGGTCACTGGTTAGTCTCCTAGCCCGTGTTTTGTTTCGGTCACGCATTATCTGTTTTGACAACTGCCTCTCGACCTTTACGCTTTATCGACACATGTAAGCCGTTCCGCTTTGAGTGAATATATCCTTAGAATATTTCCCAATGACCTTAGAGCGAATTACAAGTTTGCGAATTCTTGCTTACAAATCAGCTTTTTCTTAGAATTAATTAAACAACTAAATATTTTCGTCAGGAAAAAGAAGCAAACAATGTTTTGAAACGTTCTAATGACAGCTACAATCGAATAAGCATTTAAATTCAATTTAAGATTTCTCAAGATTAAACATTTCGATTCTATATAGTCATAAATATAGACAGAAGCCTGACGACCGGCTAGCGCAGTAGTAGAGTGCCGGGCTTATGCGCGGGAGGTTGGGAGTTCAAACCCCGGCCGGACCAACCACAGGAAATTTCTGCAAAAAACCAACCTTGAGAAATATCTTCCCATTCATGGGAATTTCGACAATTCCCGAGGCTGGGTAAATCCCATGGTTGGGAAAGCAAGAGGCCTCCAGATTTCCCAAGCTTAAAGTTCATCCCATTGATGGGAAAATAAATCACATGGGTGGGAATTTATGAGTTTTACATGGTTGGGAATTCGTATTCCCATGGATAGGATTTAAGTTGGTTACTGACCCAACTTTGGGAATTCAAATCCCATCCCTGACAAATATCGTCTTTCCATCGATGGGATAAATAAACCCATGCATGGTCTGCATGGGAATGGTGCAGGTGGTGGGACCGTGAGGTTCGTGCATGGCGAAATCATTTCCCATTGCTGAGAAGCAGAATTTGAAGGATAAGGGAAAACTACTGATATTTGCACAGTGGAACCCCGATTTTACAACCTTCGAACTAACGATATCCCCGATTTAAGATAACATTTCTGGGTCCCGGCGAAAAATACAGAAAGCTCTATGAAACAAAACCCCGATGTAACGATACTCGGTCCAACGATATTCCCGATTTTACGATGGTAATCTTGTGACTGAAGCGTAAATTTGTTCCCGCTACAACGATATAGATGCGGTCTATTGTAAATAAAAGTAGAACAGAAACTTTAGCAATCATACGTTTTCCAAACCAATGTCTTTATATGCGTGGTATCCTTGTATTACAGTAAATATCTTTAATAAACTGAATCTCGCAGTGATTAATGCAATACAATCAGTTGTTACGTGACACTATTAAGGAAAAACTTACAAAATACTTCAAATGAAAATTAAGTCAAGGTAACTTTCGATTGAGCGTTAGCATGTCCACGGACCTACCGCATGTGACCTTTTGTACACTAAAATCAAGAGGGTTGCGAGATTGTGATTACGCAGCAGAATTTGACTAGATCTACAAGATCGAAAGACTTCATAGTTTTATAAAAGTTTGGTTAAACAGTACGAGCTTGGAGATCATCTACCTCTCTTGGTTTTGGTAAGTTTTTGATCATATTTTGACAAACAGGGAAAATATTTGTAGTGGCGTAATCTTTCGAGCATGCGTTGTAGAACTTGTAGCAACATGATGTCTTTGTCATGCGAAGTCGTGATCAAACTATTTTTAAGGAAAACCTGTAACGATTTCTATAATTAATGTGAATGTGCTAGAACAGGAAACAACTCAGTCAAGGGAAAATCATAACGTTTTGGCTGATTGGCTAACCATGAAATTTCTACCCGTTCCTCCTCAAAAGCTTCTTTAAATTGTGATGGAATTTCCTTTATCCCATGGGTTTTTGTCTGGTCCCAGCGCATATAAGGACGGCGGATTTCGCCTGATTTTAGAGAACGGTAGTAGAAGAAATAAAGATTGAAAAACGCAATTGAAATTAATCGTGGTTACCACTGTATGCATTGCTACGCGACCTTCAAAATTCACTGTTGCGATCGGCGATTCTCAGCAAAGGAACTGTAACGTTAATTTTCTTGAACCAGAAAGTTAAAATTCGAGCCAGGGAAGACAGAGGATAGCTTAAAACCATTTGGTTGATATGGTTATCAATTTTGAGCCGCTGAAGTGACCGAATCCAGCGTTTTGGTTTGATTGACGGCTAAAAATCACCAATCGCCCATCGCAACATTGAATTTTGAGATCGCGTAGCAATGCATACAGTGGTAATCAAGAATCCCCGAAAAGAGCCCGGTAACACAGTCTTTGGTTGGAAAATTTATAATTAACCGGACCCCGATATAACGATATTTTCAATGGCGTTAAATCGGGAGTACGGATACAACGATATCATCCATGCAAGAACTATAGGCAAACCTCCATTGTTCTACGGCATTGAAGGTTCCCCACATAGGATATGTCCTATTTGTTTACCACAGAAAGTTATCATGACTAGTAACATAATAAACGTGAAAAATTGATAGATTTCGACTTGCCTTGAGAACATATGGCAACAAAAAGTCTCGAGACCAATCAGATTAAAGAAGAACAAAGGAGTGAGAATCAGCATTTTACGCTAGGTTCCCCGCGTAAAAAGTCTTTACAAATTGCATATCCTGTTTGTGAGTACCACATGTGCTTATATATCCCTAAAAATTCCTCAGACAAGATTTTCTAGCATAGTGAATTTACTGATCTTCATGTCTAAGCCAATGAAATTGCTTATATTTTCAATAGAAATTAATTGCATTCCAGCATGCTTTGCCGTTGGCTTGCCTAGTTCTTATACCGACCATTACCTAACTCACTCATGTTAAACAGCTTCGTGGTTCTTAAATCTGATTTTTGTATTTGAGACAATCTACTTTTTGCGAAGTGGCGCGAAGTGCAAACTATTCGGTCAATATTACTCATCAACGTACGGCAAAGAGTTTGTCGTTTAAACTTTCAAAAAAGAACGGCACGCATCGCATAATAAGCTAGAGCGCGAATCTTGTTTGAGAATTGCTGAATTCACACTAGAGATGAGTTTCCCGTCTGAGACTCTTTAACGTGTTTCCCTGTTCTTCTATGATCACGCGAAATAAAACTTTTTTGGAAGGGGAAAGTTTGGCGATCATAAGTTTAACTTTTACCGAAATATGTCAGCTTGGCATGGGCGGGCTAGCGGTTACGATGACGGCCTTTCACGACAACGGCTATCGTCAACCGGAGAGTTCGAACCACTGCTGCAGCAAGAGGACTTTTTTCTTTTTCCCCCGCTATGGGCAATTCGAATCCCAAGGATGGGAACGATTTTGGGATTTCTTTCACGGCAATGGGAAAATCGTTATCCATACTTATTATTCAGCATCGATGCACTGCCCAAATATGGTCATTGGAACGCCAATAGCTGTCTTCTGTACATGACATATATACTGTGATATCCGTCTCTGAGGGAAATATGATGTGTTGAGCTCGTATTTAATACGCAAAAGTAAATCATTTCTGGGATTGTTTTGTGCTATCGATGTGCTGAATAATAAAACCATTATCCTGCTCGATTTTTGCAGAATATTGTCTGATTTAGCCAACTCGGGACTGCGTCCCTCCTCGGCTAAGGATCAGACAATATTCTGCGCAATCTCGCAGGATAATGGTTATTAAATGCCACAGGGAAAAAATCCTAAAAGCCATAATGGTTTTTATGTACTTCCCATCTTTGATAAAAACCATAAATGTATTTTAGAGAAAACCATTTATGGTTTTTCCATTTTATAGATGCTTTTTTATGATATAAACATCTGGAAATTTCCATATACCTCACCAAACCACACGAAGTTAAAACCCATTCACGGGTTTATAAAATCCATTTCCGTGTTCTCAGTAAAAACCATTTATGTTTTTTATAATTCCATGAATGGGTTATATCTTTAAAAAAACCGGTTTTCAACCAGAATTGTTTGTTGCATAGAAACCATTAATGGTTACCCTTTTCCCATGAATGGATTACCGCTTACAAAAACCATTTTCGATCCAAATATGGGTTTTGCGCAAAACCCGTAAATGGTTATCGATTCTCGCTTACAAAAAACATTTTCGTTCCTAATTTGTATTTTACGCAGAATCCATCAATTTCACATTTATCGATTATTGCTTACAAAAACATTTTCGATCGAAATTTGGATTTTACGGAAAACGGAGTTGCTTCTCGGCCACGAAATCAAGGATCGACTCCCGATCGTTTCGTTTTCGTAACTGCAAACTGATTGCGAAATTCTCTTGCGGCGACGCTGAAACTACCTCAAACCAGGCTACAAATACTAATGGCAAAAATGTTGATGAAAACTTCATCAAGGCCTTTGTCTGGGAAGGGTTCTCAGCGTGAAATTTCGGAGTTGTTTTAAAAAAAGACAATTCCCATTGGTACAGGGAGGGTTGAGGACAAGAACGGCTAGGAGCGATTCCGAATGGGAATCGTTTGAGCGTCGATTGAGCATCGCTTTTATAACACTTATTAGGTAGAAGAAAAACGATTATTAAATGACTTTCCATAATCAAAAAATAGACGCATAAATAAAGTTCGTTTCGAAAAAGAACGAAAACGAAAAATTAATAAATCCAATTTCTCATTACCTAATTATTTGATATGAAATGTAAAATCGACAAAACACGCTGATTTACTATTATTCAATTTTGTAAATCAACCATAAAAACAAAATGGCACAATGTCCCACGGATTCAATGGTTTCCATGTTCCCATGAAAGGATTATGACTTGCAAAGAGATTGGATTCAACGTTATCAGCGATTAAGATGGGTTGTGTTTCCACAACGTGGATGGTTCGTGCATTCCCATAAAGGGATGTCGCTTTTTAGCTTAAAACAATCTGGATTCAAGCTTTCATTGATGGTTTGTTGCCACATAAGTACAAAATACAAGACGGCGCAGCTAAATGTTTATGTCTCGTCGTCTCTACATCTTATTGAAATAGAGAATTTGCGAAGTGGCGCGACGTTCAAACAATTCGGCTAAAAATTCATGAACGGCAAAAACTCTACTTGCGCAGATTTGAGATTTAAAATGCCGCTCCTAAAACAAAACATTTTGGCTATTCTCACTTGGGACCAACAGTGCCTATATAGGATATCAACTCATTAGCATAATTGTCAGTTGCCTTTAGTCCTCGTGCTGAGAAGACCTCCTCTGCTCTGGCCTCGCCGTTCAACTGACTCAACTCTCCTTCCTTCGTCAAGAATTAAAGTCTACATCATTCTTCTCGTCGCCTCCTATCGCTTTCCTCCCCTTTGCAGCGTTCACGATTTTCGTTATTCAGCAGTTTGATTTTGTGTGTTTTTATCGCCTTTGAATTTCTTTTGCGCTGTTCAGTTATGCTAAATTTGTGCTTTGTATTCTCTTACAGGTCTACAGCTCCGCCTGGAACCTTTGGAACCATAAGTTCTTTTGCTCCTGGAATTATTGTCGTCTATTCAGTTTGGCCATGAAGCTGAACTGTGTTCATTCTTGCGGATGTTTTCTCGCCCTGTAGGAACATTTAGTGTTTTACTTGCGTCTGGTTTGGCCTTTGAATTTCACGGTGAAGGCGGTGAATCTAACGATTGTGTTTCGCATGTTAACAGTCATATGTTGACCAGATACGTTCGGCATAGGCGTTAGACCTGGGCAAATTGTTGCCGCTACGTTTGGTATATAATAGGCGTTGGACCTGGGATACCTACAGTTTGGCAGGCGAATTAGTTCAGCCACCAGCGAATTTGTTCTGCTCTAAAATTATTTCTCTTACATAAAAGTTTGGCAGGCGAATTAGTTCAGCCACCAGCGAATTTGTTCTGCTCTAAAATTATTTCTCTTACATGAAAGTTTGGCAGGCGAATTAGTTCAGCCACCAGCGAATTTGTTCTGCTCTAAAATTATTTCTCTTAATGGAAGTTTGGCAGGCGAATTAGTTCAGCCATCAGCGAATTTGTTCTGCTCTAAAATTATTTCTCTT
Organism: Scolanthus callimorphus; assembly: GCA_033964015.1. Taxonomy (NCBI): domain Eukaryota; kingdom Metazoa; phylum Cnidaria; class Anthozoa; order Actiniaria; family Edwardsiidae; genus Scolanthus; species Scolanthus callimorphus. The sequence goes on from CM066919.1 coordinate 12,215,382, forward strand.
ACATGAAAGTTTGGCAGGCGAATTAGTTCAGCCACCAGCGAATTTGTTCTGCTCTAAAATTATTTCTCTTACATAAAAGTTTGGCAGGCGAATTAGTTCAGCCACCAGCGAATTTGTTCTGCTCTAAAATTATTTCTCTTACATGAAAGTTTGGCAGGCGAATTAGTTCAGCCACCAGCGAATTTGCTCTGCTCTAAAATTATTTCTCTTACATGAAAGTTTGTCAGGCGAATTAGTTCAGCCACCAGCGAATTTGTTCCGCTCTAATTATCTGGAAAAGGCAAAATAAAAGTATTTAGTCAATACCGAAAGTAATTCTTGCATTCTGATTATACACAAAGAAAGGTGAATGTGTTATGAGTTCAGCCAAGCGAATTTTGTTATTGTTCCTTATTCTCATCATGCTTATTCAATTTTGCAAAAGCTCAGAGATTTTATCATCTTCCTCAATTTTTGTCTTGACTATTCATCACTTAATTTGAGGGTGTCAACGCGTTTAAATACGATTTTAATGAGCTATTTCAATCGTTGTTATAGTGATATAACAGAAGATGGAAATTTAATAGCTCGGTGTTCTCTTTTGCAAGGAATTGTTTTGTTCCATTCTCTCGCTCTCCGGGTAGCCGAGGCTACCTTTTTTGTTTAGTTTTCTTTTGTTTTCGCCACACCTTATTTAGGTTGCTTGACTCAGGTTTCTCAATAGGTTGCCTCGGCTTCCCCGGAGGAGTTATCTAATACTCTTCATTGCTCTGTCCTCGGACGGGGTATTCCGGGGTTGCGGACGGCTGGCTGTTGAAATCCTGGTTTGGTTTCTCGCGTGTACATTCAAGTCTTTTCTGAAATTGTTTACTTGTTACCTTTGCTAACTTGATCCTCTGCTATTGATTAGAAAACAATTTTCATCGTTTCTGACCTTAATGTACCTGTATTGGTGTACTTCTCGTTCTTGTTATTATTGTTCAAAATTTCCTTTGTTGAATTTTTTGTCTCTTTTCTGCATACTCGAGGGTCCGGCGGAATCCGCGAGAGTTCTTAGCGTCTCGTCCCCTCGAGCATGCTTTTTCTGAGTTTTGGGGAGAAGTACACCTTTTGTGTGGTATAATTAGGTTTATTTCATTGGGCTTCCCACTCTCTCCTCATCTCCATGGTTGTAATGGTATTTTGTCAGGGTAAATTATTTCTAAAGTTTCGGCAAAGCGGCGCTTCAAAATCTTTCGGAGTTTGGGCTCTGCCTCCGTGTAAGAATCTGTGTATTATTCTCACTTGGGACCAACAGTGCCTATATAGGATATCAACTCATTAGCATAATTGTCAGTTGCCTTTAGTCCTCGGCGCAAGATGGCGTCCTTGGTAGAGGACGCTGTGTTGGCGGGTTTCATTGTGCTTATTTCGAGGCCTGATGGAGCTACTTTTCTTGTTACCCGCCCTCCCTCCCTCTTTGCTCTGTATTGTTTTGATTTCGGGTTTCATTGTGCTCATTCCGAGGCTTGGTGGAGCTACTTTCCTTACCCTCCCTCCCTCCCTCTTGCTAGATTGTCATCTTTAGCTCCGCCAGGTCTCCTTACCCATATCTTATATAGAGCACAATGGGACCAAGTGAGAATATATAACTGTCATAAGACGTTATTTCCTAGATATTAAAAAAAATCTGACAGCCATATAGAACTTTAAATCTTATCGCTGTAAGGCAGGCTAACAGGGGTGGTCTAACGGTTAGTACGACGGACGTTAATCACAGCAAGGACTGTCAATCCGAGTGTTCGAATCACGCTGCAGCAGTGATATGAATCTTTTCTTCTTTTTTCCTGCTATGGGTTTCAAAATGGTTTCAACGAATAACCATTCTAGATGCAGAAGCAATGAGTTGGTAATTAAGCAAAACCCGCGCCGTTTTTTATTGAAATCCGTAATGGGCTTAGCTCCTTAACCCAAATGTGTAACAGCTTTTTGCCATTTGGTTTGAAAGCGGTTTTTACGGAAAAAAAACTTTCTACATCAAATGGTTTTTCAAAGAAATATCCACAGTTTTTCCTATTTATTGTAAATGGATTTCACAAACTTACCATTTTACAATTCACGTTTTTAATCGGAAAAACCATGTTGGAATTATGCAGAAAACAGCTTGTATTTTGCTGTGAAACCTATTCCGATATTATAACATTACCAGGGGCTCATAAGTAGGGGCGTCCCTCTGATATATATTCTTGATAAGGCGTTTTGACAGACCTAGTTATTTTTAGATTGGTATTTTACTCTTGTTTCTATGCCGCTGCTGTCCCGTTTATTTAGAATAACAATAGCAGAGAACAACAAAAAATCAGTGCTTGCACGTGCATATCTTGCCAATGACAAGCGTCTGATACAACGAATTTGATTGGCTAGTAAAACAAAAGCTTTATAATTTTATAGCGATAAAACCGTTCTAAAAATAACTAGGTCTGCCAAAATGCCTTATCAATAAGGCAATACTAGAGAGGGACGCCCCTATTTATGAGCCCCTGCATTAACCAAGAATGTTTTTGTTGTAAAACCAATGAATGGATTTGGTTCTCCAAGCCCATTCATGGTTTTGAATGGTTTTTCCAGCAAAAACCACCATAAAAAACAATATGGTTTTTAGGATTTTTTTCCTGTGAAAGCGCTTAGAGCTTTGACTTTGCTTACTTACTTACTAGAAGCTCGAGTTCACGCAGTTATGCGTCTAGTTGTGTATTAAATGTCGAAGGACCGGAAGTAAAATTCCGCACTTTGCTAGATTCCAGGCCCTCCCTTACATGTGGCCGCCATCTTGAAGTGGGCGTAGGATCCGTGGGCGTAGATGGCGTAGATCCGGTTTTCTTTTTGTCAACGCCGCAGGAAGTGAAAGTCTAAAATGTCACGACTGAATGCGTCCGTGTGACGTGTTACTGAACATCCGGAGTGGGTTCGACACGATAGGACTGCTTCCGTGTTACGATTGCGAGACCCCAACTATTGTAAAACTATATCAACTATGGGCGAAAACAACTGTACCGAAGAGAAAGTTCAACTTGTGAAGCTGCGAACGGAAGTAAAGAATTGTATTCGGCACGTGTACGAAACTTTAGAGGAATCGAATAGTGCGAATGACTCTGGTAAAGTTACCAAATCGAAGCTGCAACTTCTATGCGCGACGATTGGTAGAGATATTTCGATGGCCTATTCGTCCGAGGATTTAGCACTTTACAAGGAGAACGAGAAATCTCTAACCTGCCCGGAATTTATCAAGTACCTAGAGGAAGAACTACTACCAAAAGGTTAGAAGAAATTCTGTTTTTATTGCAGATTTAGACAGAAAGTTCCCTTTGTTTTGAAGGGAATGCCGTAATATAAGTCGGATGAACAAAATAAATAACTCTTCATACTAAAACTTTTCGCTGATCTGCCTTTGCTTTACCGAATCTCGGGGTTCTTACTCTTGGTAACAGGGGTCCTTTCTAAAGCCTTAAAAGAATATAACTACTATTAATAGGAGGGAGCGCGACAATGAATACATGCAGTAGTATTCATCTTACTCTTTGTAAGCACCACCGCAGGTTTACAGTTTTAGACGTTTTAAGGGTACTGTATAGGGATACAGTACACTGACTAGTCTTTTCCGAGTTTGGGTGAGCTTGTGAGAACCCTGTTTTTTTGGTAAGACGAGCAAACAAGTACTGATCAGCACATTTTTAATACATTTTGGCGAGCACACTAATAGTAGGATTATCCTACTTTTGGCGAGCAACCAAGCATCACATAATTACGCAGTTATACCATTATGAGCATCGATAAGTTTTTTTTAAACATATTTTTTGCATCTGTTTGTACTAAGTGGACCACTCTCATCAGTAAAATGTAAAAGTAGTGGTTTTTGTTGTCAGTGCAGAAGTTTCTGTAATGTTAATGATCAGGTGAAACAAAATAATGCACCAGTCAAAGTAAACCCCGAGACCCCCACCCAAGGATATGTGGGGGCATTAGAATGAAATTGGTACTAAAACTTCCAAATTCCCCACCCTGTGGGGACAGGTTTTATGGGCTACATAGCAGGAAATCCCCCACCCAACTTCATCAAAAATCTTGAGATTCTCCCTCACGTGGCAGAAAAATACAGTATGAAAAAATCCCAAGAATGTCGATTTGGGTGCGACATAACGGAAGAAGGAAATAACAGACAATTAAAAAGCTTGCCAAAAATATCGATAAAAAACTCTCGCATTGTGTGGTTCCAGAAAATAACCATACCCCCTCCACGGAAGGGTGTTGAAGAGTGACCCACCCACCCCTCTGGAATTTCCAAGGAAAAATACAGTATTTGTATGGAAATTATCAGGTAAATTGACCCCCCCCACCCCTCCGGAATTTCCAGTGCCCTTCCGTAGGGGGGGTATGGCTAATTTCTGGAACCACACATTCGGCAAAAAGTAGTCGGCGATTATGTAAAGAGAAGTAGCCACCAGAGCTCCAGCGGTCTGCTTGTTTTGACCAGTTGACAGCTCTGCTGTATTCCCAATAGATATTGATATTTTGTATTCAAAGCACACCTATAACATATTGATTGTAGTTGTAGCTTTCTTCTGTTAATGTAAAGGGCAAATCTAAGCTAAAATAGTGCTAAATAAAAAAATCAAACTTTTCTTTTGGAATTCCTGAAATTTGTGTTAAGATCTGAGAAAAGTAATACCCCCTTGAGATGTAAAAGATAAAACAACCACCTACATAGTTGTTATTATGTACTAGCAATTATCACATGAACTGTTCTTTCGAGTTTTCAGAGAGATGAGACCCAGGTATGCTTTTCCATATGCATTTGTCATTTTAGACTTGCCGGCAAGAAAACTGGCCGCCATTTTGTTTTTCTGAGCTAATCCCCAACTAAAGCCCCACATCCCTTGGCGAAGGATGGCGAAATTAGCTAATGCCCCACCCACACGGGACAAAGATAGCCACTAAAAAGGTTCTAAATCCCCACCAGGGTTTACTTTAATTGGGGCATAATAAACAAAAGAACTTCTTAATTCTTAATTAATGGATGAATGAATGAATGAATGAATGGATGTTCAAAGATTATTGTACGGAATACAATGTAATAAGACAGGTAAACAGGTACATATGGTTTCCGCCAACATGCAGAGTCCCCACAGTCATGCACCACATATAATAATATCATTGATATGTGGGTGGGCAAGATATCACACAAGATATCATGCCAATCACCCATTAAAGGGAATCTGTAATTCAACTTTTTGTGAACTTTGGAATCTGGAATCCATGTGGTCTCCTAAATCATAGCAAAATCATTTATACCATGAGCAGAAACTGATTATTACATAGGTGTAAATTGGAGCTGAAGAACTGCAAAGGTGACAAAAACTGACTTACAATATACTGTACTCCTGTCAAGCATATGTTCAGCATAACGTTTTCACAGTTCTTTGGGTATCAATGACTGCAAAATCTGCTCGTTCAAAGTCCAAATGGGGGGGGGGGGGGACAGAACTCACCAGCGAACTCACATAACAACAATGCACTTATTGAACTCGAAATATTTCATTATTAAGATTGTATTGTACACTTTTTATACTTCAATACTCAGGGGGTACTCGGCTATAGAAATGATTGGGGTCCAACATTTTTTGGGTACGAAATTTGTAGTAAAAGTATTTTTTTGGGCTGAAAACTCTACCAGGTATTTTTGGGGGGTTGAAAAATCCGCTGGTATTTTTTGGGGGTTGAAACTTCTGACAGGCTAGTTGATCATCAAGATACTGCCTTACCACTGTATGCATTGCTGTGCGACCTCAAAATTCACATTTGAGATTGGCAATTCTCAGCAAAGGAATTGAAAAGTCAATTTTCCTTTGGCCAGATAGCCAAAGGATAGCTTACAATAATTCTAGTTGATTTTGTAGTCAATGTCGGCCCACTGAAGTAGCCGAATACAACGTTTTGGTTTTGATTGACAGCTAAAAATTGCCAATCGCCCATCGCAATAGTGAATTTTGAGGTTGCGTAGCTATGCATACAGAAGTAAGCGGAAGCTATTTCCAAGAAACAAAATGGGATGGGCATGGCCACCACAGGTGATGACAGGCAAAGAAAAAAGACAATGACTCTTTAGGTATTTTTTGGGTTATAAAAGTAATGGCACAGATATTTTTTGGTTTTGAAATTTGGGGCTCCGTCACAATCCCCTGTTATTTTTATATCCGAGTACCCCTGGGCTTCAATATACCAGTGTGGGAAAAGGTGACCCTGTAGAATTTAATAAAACCATGTAATGGTAATTACAATTTTACCACATTTTCAGCCAGACATCACATTTTCCATGCTATCATATATACTACACCAAAAGTATAGTGGTTGAAAGTGTTTTTATTTTATGCTTTTCCTATCTATATTCCATTTGCTAATCAGGTATGCTATTGCTGCTGAGCTCTGTTTGCAAAGCGGAACAAGACAAACAACTTTATCTGGGATAAATATGGCTTACTGAGACATATTATAGCCGCTTTATTAATACCAAACTATAACTCGAAATGAATACAATTGTTGATGCCTTGCAAAGGTGAGGGAATACACACAGCCAAAGCCCAAAGGGCCGCCCCACCCTACCCCAGCAGGAATAGCAGACCATGGGAAATTCAAATAAATTAGAGAAATCTACATTTAATTGTGACTCCATGATGAAAACTCGAGGATGAATTAACAACTACTTATACTAGCCCTGCTACATGTAATTGCTAACGCTTTGTATACCTGGCATGTTTAAGGAAGAGAACAGAACAAACTCAGCAACATAAAAATGCTATTTTTAAGGTAACTTTTAATCAAAGATGGAAAGTCCTTGATGGGTATCTTTAGGGTAAAAAGATTATTTGAGTCACACCCTTTTTGGTATCTGTTAGGGGTGAAACTGAAAATTCCCGACGATCATCCCTGAGCAAAAATTATGTGAGTCCCACCCTGGGTGCTATTTCACATAACATTACGTCCTGACATTGTGACAAATTTAGGTTGCTTAAATGTAGTCAAATTCAAACGAAATGAGCAAAATAATCATCTAGGTTTGTCAAACAACCTTTCAACTGCTAGATGAGCACAAATTTGGAGTATTTTTGTGTGTTATCGAGCTGATGGAATTGGATTACGAAATGACATTTTTGATTTCTGTTCAGGCTGAACAGTTTTCAAACTTGGAAATTTGATAGCGAAAGCTATAAAGTCTTATGTAAGAATGCCTATATAACGCAGTTTCGCTTCCTTTGTCTTTATAATACTAAATAATAGTATAATTTTAAATTAAACAAGAGGTACACTAACCTTGCAGGATAATTGTAATTCTCTGAGTCCATACGAAGCAATTATGACGTCATAATGTGATGCCTTATCGCGCATGCGCAGCAGACCACGTCAATTGTTATGTAAATCAGATACTCGTATAAAACACCACCGTTGGCAGGAATCGTCCTCTTTCTTTGAGTGCACACTGTTCCCGCAATTCCTTGTATTTCCTTTCGTGGGAACAGGAAACGTTCGACACAAAACTTCAACTACTCAGCACATAGATCAACAACAACTTTATTCAACACACGGTACGAGATAGCCTGCGAACATCCGGTACACGCGAGCTTAACCAAGGTTAAGCTCGCGTGTACCGGATGTTCGCAGGCTAGGTACGAGACAAAAGGATATATGTGTTTGTGGTCTTCTATAGGTCCTTCCACGTCGGTAATCACTTGAGTCCTTGAACCAACTACTCGGTGTTTGTCTCTTAAACTGCCGTATCGCCGTGTTTGCCTTATTCCTTGACCTTATTAGTCGTATTTGCCGGTTCCTTGTTTGCCGTTTTCTTATAGTTTGCCGTGCAGGTATTAAATTCTATAAATCAAGTCAATGTGTTAACATGCTGCAACAACTAAATACAATACACATAAATAACTCCAAACGCTTACATCTGTGTCCTTATTTGTGTCCTTGAAGGAAGATTCCTTGATTTAGAAACGTTTTTCTTTGACTAAACCATCAAGCGTGGATCTTCGCACGATTTCCACACGTGTTCTGACTTGTGACAAATGTTCCCTTGGGGGAGGGGCTTCTCGCCGCAACATTCCCGGCCCCAAATATCTTCTAAACGATATTTACCTATCTACATCTATCTAACACTATTTACGCAGCTCAATTACTATCTAAGATCAATACAAGCTTCGCAACAGGACGCCGTAGTCTTCCAGATGCGGTACGCACGGTAGCTGCACGAACAATGCCGTGGTTGTCGGGTTCAACCTCTTCTACGCGACCCATGTGCCACGCATTACGTGGGGCGTCGTCCTCCTGTATGATCACCAGATCGTCAACCTTGAGATTTCGCTCAGGACGTTGCCACTTAGCTCGCTGCTGTAGAGTCGAGAGATACTCTCTGCGCCAACGTTTCCAAAAAAGATTCGTAAGGAATTGAACCTTGCGCCAGCGACGACGGAGATACACATCACCTCTCTGGAAATTTCCGGGCGGTGGGGGCAATACTTCTTCCTTAGTCGTCAACAGGTGATTCGGCGTTAGCGGTTGGACATCTCTCGGGTCATCCGATATCGTCGTTAGTGGTCTCGAGTTAATAACATTTTCTACCTCACACAAGAGCGTTATGAATGACTCCTCATCTAGACGATTACCGTACTCTCGTAGCAATCCTGGTAACACATTTCTTGTTGTGCGTATTTATCTTTCCCATATTCAACCCATGTGGGAGGCCGCCGGAGGGTTAAAAATCCACTCGATACCACGCTTCATCATCTGTTGCTTGATCTTGTCTTGGTCCATTTCTTGTAGCGCATCTCGCAACTCGTTAACAGCACCAACAAAGTTAGTCTCGTTATCACTTCTGATTTCCTTGACGGGACCACGCCTAGCCAAGAATCTTCTTAGTGCAGGCAGGAAAGTGTCCGTCTCCAGAGAACTAGAAACCTCTAAGTGGACTGCCCTACTCGCCAGACACGTAAACAACACACCGTACACCTTGATTTCTTTACGGCCTCTCGTGATTACGAAAGGGCCATAATAGTCTACACCGGTCGCACAGAAAGGTGGAGCTGGACTGACTCTTTCCTTCGGCAGGTCTGCCATCTTCTGTTGACCCTTTGATCCTCGCTGTGGACGACAGAAAACACACTTAAATATAGCTGATCGCAACGCTGTGTTCCCTTTGATAATCCAGTAGTTTTCACGTAATGACGCAAGGACGTGACATCTTCTTGCATGTCCAGACTTTCGATGAATTTCTTGTATAAGCAGTCTGGTCACGTGATGATCACCAGGTAGGATGGCTGGGTACTTCATCAAGTCGGATCGTCTAATACCCCATTCACACCAAAACCATGTTTAGTTAACCAAGGTTTTTCTTCGCCTCACATCTTTCCAAATTTTATACTGTCTCTAACTCTTACTAGCTAAATGATCACTTGGTAACTATGGTAATGATTCTTGAAAGGCATTGGCACCTCATAGTGCCCATCAACAATGCGCATGTAGTCTTGCGTGATACTTAAGAACTTCTTGTCTTCTTGAGAATAAGCTCTATCGTCAAGTCCGATCTGTTGGTCATTAACTCTGCTTCGAACATACTCTGTATTGATTGCTCTAGGGACACGTCCTTTACATTCTCTATGACGCGCAACATGACTCGGTTAGCGGAGATGTTATCATTTGCTCGCGACACTTCCAGTGGTCCGCATACAGTCCAGCCATGTCGTAACCGCATTGCGTATGGGCCATTTCGTCTTCCAGGTACTACCTCTAGAGGTTCCAAGGCGGGTGCGCAGTTACTCCCGATGAGCAACCCTACCTCTATGTCTGGCCTATATTCCGGTATTTTCATCGCGACTTCACGTAAACCTTCTATGTGACTAACGGATTCCGGAGTGGGAATCTGTTCCTTACTGACCGGTATTTCGGGCTGCGTGTACGCCGTACTATTCTCGACTTCGCTATTTCCGTTTATATCCGTGACGACGAGATTCTTGATCACTATACTGTCCACACAACCTAATCCGTGTATCGTGCGCAACTGTAACTGAGTCGGTGTTCCTTCTTCGTCCAGGTAGTCTCTCGGGCTGCGTGTACGCCGTACTATTCTCGACTTCGCTATTTCCGTTTATATCCGTGACGACGAGATTCTTGATCACTATACTGTCCACACAACCTAATCCGTGCATCGTGCGCAACTGTAACTGAGTCGGTGTTCCTTCTTCGTCCAGGTACTCTCTCAATGCTTCCGTCACAAAACACCCGCCACTTCCGCTATCATAGAATGCATACGTCTCCATCGTCTTTGCACCTCCTCGTACCTTAACCTTGACAGGAAGCACAGCATGTAGAACTACGCTTTCTTGGGCCGTTTTCGCCTCTATACGCGACGTACTTGGGGAAACGTATCCGTTGTTTACACTTGTCGTAGTCTCGTTCTCACGCACTGGCGATGTTTCTTCCTTCTGACGTCTTGGAAGGCTGAAACCTTCAACATGGAGAGCCGTTGGGTGTAGCTTGTCATTTCCGTTTTCTTGTGCAGCCTCTCGCCACGTGATTGCTGCCGTAACAAGCGAAGCACAAGCGCCTTTCGGAGAGGTACGCCTTTTTTTCTTCGTACGATTTATCCTTAAATTTCTCACAGTTGTCGAGGTCATGCGCGCACGTGCAAAGCGGGCACTTGTTAACTTGGAGGTCTGCCGTGGGTCTGTTAGCAGGGCTACTGGACCCGGCCCCGTGTGAGCTCGAGGTACTGGAGGACGACTTGGAGAGGGGTGCCGTAGGTGGGGGTTTCGGTTACGAAAGTCCCTATTCTAGGCTTGCCTCGCGTATCAGGCTTGTTAGGCTTTTCATTTTCCTTATTATTCGCCTTGTTTGTTCTCTGGTTCTCACTAAGTGCTTCTTTCCCAAAGATAGGATCACAGGCGGTCTCCGCGGCAGCCTCGACGAACGCCAACAGGTCACTAAAAACAACCGTCCCCTTTGTCTTACGAAGATTCGATACTCGCTCACGCCACTTATGTTGCAGCACCGCAAGCAATTTAGCGACGACTGACTGTAAATTAGGGGCGTGGTCCAAAACAGCTAGGTGTGACACACTTGTCATGGCGTTTTTGCATTTGTTTAAGAAAACCGAGAACCGTTTAATGGCCTTAGCGTCATCGTGTTTAACATAGGGCCATTGATGTTTTCTCAAAAACGTTTGAGAAATAACTGCTGCCAAACAGAAATAATAGTATTTAGAAAGCAACCAAATTTCAGCTGTGCCTGCCTGTTGGCAAGAGAAACATGACAAGAGAAACATTTTATTTAGCATATTAGTCATGACATCATGGCAACAAAATTTTGCCCTGCACTTTGTCCTCATTTGTCAAGAATATATTAAAGGGGCTCTCGCACGCTGAATATTCGTCCACCGTGGACATAAAATTATTAAAATTGTTACCGTGAAAACACATGTACATTTGCCCATAGTAATCAAAATAATCCTCCCGATAAATAGAAAAACCTTTCAAGTGTTAGACAAATGCAATTCTAGGTTGTTTTGACCTGTTATCAAGAGGATGGAATTGGATTGCGATTTGAGCTATTTTCTTGTCAGAGAAGTGGCCAGCAAGTGTGCGAGAGCCCCTTTAACCAAAAGTTGCTATTAATTTGTCATGACTTAGAACAATCTGAAATTCTGTTGAACTTCCCTGAAAGTTGCATTTGTATGTTGGAATGAAATGATAGACTTATGTACTGTGTTTATAATAAATACAGGGCAAAATTACTCAATGCTGATTGGCTAAGAGTGAGGGCATTTCCTTAATTGAGGGCAAAATTGCTTGGCTGCGATTGGACGCTGGAACGTTCATGTGTGAGGTTCAAAGCTGTCAACAATATTGGTCAATTAATTGTGATGAATGAACGAATAAAAAGTGCCTTCAGATTGGTTCAATTTGATTGACAGTGTTTCTTCGATCTTATTGGCTTTGCAGTCAATACACGCCTACTGAAGTTTGCCCTTTTATATCATAAACATGTAATCACATGGGTTCCTCGTAAAATGTTTGATTAATTTCATGAAACTAACCCTATACTAACCCATCAGCCACTCAATCAAATTGTTTTGACTACAACAACTTATCGGGAAGTAAAAGTTTCTATGCAAATGTGCTTTTTTGAATGCATCCAATTTACAAATTGAATTTTTTCATCTGCAGAAAAAGTATATCTTTAAAAACTTACTACGTTGCAAGGGATCGATGCCCTTTCAGACGGCAGTCCATTTCTGTCTGAAAAAAACATGCACCCCATCGGATTAAATAAAGTATTATTAAATTTCTTTCCTGTCTTTCTCCAACTAGAACGTTTCTATGAGTCATCGAATAATATTCACACAAAGCTGTTTGCACATATGAGCACGTTCTAACAGCACGGAACGGAACCTGGCCTGCTGTAGATACGGAATGAAATCGCGTAGTCGCATCACGGTCGCGGCGCGGCACAACTTTGCCGCGGCACTTTTCACAGTCACTATGAAATCTGCTCTATTGGCCATACCCAAACAAGCTTGATGAAAGAAGAAAAATGACGCTCCCCCAATATGATATCATTCTTGGTTAAAGAGATTACGCAAATTAGCAGACGTGAGACGTCACAAGATTGACACAGGACAAGCTATAAAATAATAGAGATTTCTCAGCATTCTTTTGGCGTAATCTCTTGAAACTTTCCAGAACGATAGAACAAAGTGTGATACATAGCTCCATAATGAAGTTACTATGGAAACAGAGGGATTTCGGCCCAGGGGCTGGTTTTCGGTTTTTCGGGCGAGATTTAGGAGTCACGAAAAGTGTTTCTCGAAACTCCCAAAACCCCCCGATAATTATCGGGACCCCGAAATCAAAATTATAATTTCCAAACTTTGCGAATACTTTGCATAAATAAACAATGAAACTTATCGCTTCGTCGCCGTCAGGGGACAAAGTGTTTCGCCATGTTGGTATTTCCATCGATAAATGCTAAGAAATTAGATAAAATGTGCGAAAAAGCAAGCATTTTGCACCGAATTCTTGTAGATGCATTGGTACTTTGTTTACTACATGTCAAAAAAAGTTTGACAGCCCCTCGTCAAATTTGACAGGCGAGCTGTCAAGAGAATGAATTTGATTGGTCAAGAAGCGAGATGCTTGCACCTGATTGGTGTATTTTATCGGGATGGGGGTAAAAGCAACTCGGGAGAGTTACCGGGAAACCATTTCGCGACAAAGAAAGACAATTTTGGAAACAAAGCAAGACACCTTCATAAATGTCTGTTTTACGAGAAGAAATATGCACTTTCGGGGAAATTCAACTTCGCATGTACTAAAGGGATAAATAAAGTCGCAGAGGAGTGAAAAATCTTAGTTAATTTTGCTATTTTGCTTCCATATGCTGAGGATTTTCGGAAACCAAAAAAAGTTTAGGGGAGAAGGGTTTCTCCCCTTAAGGGGCGAAAAATGACGCAATTTTATCGGGCGCGAAAAACTCGGGAGTTTCGAGAAACGCAAAATTCGTCATCCGCACGCTTTTCGGGTAATTTATCGAGCCCGGAAAGTTTTCGGGCGTTTCGAGAAACGACCCCCTGGCCCCAACTCAAACATTGAAGCTAAGAGTCGCGGTTTCCTTCGCTATTTTAGTATATGAGCTAATGGGTGGACCCTGTCATAAACCTCTACATATGCAAACATAGCAACTTTAGTTTGGCCGTCCAACACCTACTCTTCAGACCCAGAAATGAGATTTTCTTCATTTTATACCCGGGAGCCTGGGCCCGAGTCTGTTTCCATGGCAACTTCATTGTGTAGTCTATGATATGTATCACACTTAGTTCTATCATTTTGGAAAGTTTCAAAGTCTTATGTCAAAAGCATGCTGAGGATTTTCCTAAATTATTTTCCAAAGCTGATCGAGTCCGTATCCATCTTGTGACGTTATCGGCTTGCTAATTTGCATATGTTTCAATCTTGGTTAACTCTGACACCAAAATCGATATCAGAAAAGTGAAAACGTGAATCCCCCCTTCTTTCATTAAGCCTGTTACAATATGACCAAAATGGAAGGGGTGAAAATTTCGTTTCAGTAGCAAAGACATTTTTTATATCTTATATCCTCCAGCATCTGTTCCCATCGATCTATTCAAGATAAAACAGCTCTGCTGGACCATAGTGCATCAAACGTTTCTGAAGCAAGAAACTCACATCCTTTCAGAAAATGAAGCATTTGACCAATGGCTTGCTTTTAACATCCTTGATCTTGATGAGATTTCAAGGGTTCACAAGGAAGAACTTGCACTGCTACTTGAGAAATTGACCCATGCTATGGGTGTGGTGTGGGATGGGAAACGGCTGGAGAAATTTTGTGAAGAGGAAGACATGAGCTTCTGGCAGTATCTGGAGTGCTTGGAAAACTGCTATATCACCGGTGTTGATAAAAAGTAAGTCGAAAGTCACCATTGTGATATTGTGCAAACGGCATGATGGAACTAAACGGGTCTGGGCAGGCAGTACCGTGAATCGGTGTCGCTGGTGGGTACAATAAGTGGGCAAAATCTAATAGTATGAGCAGCCAATCGCAGCATTCAGTTCACTTGCACATAATGCCATGTTTTGTAGGTTGTAGGTTCGTGCTGTTAAAACAGCTTTTGCACGAATTTAGCTCTAGCTGCTTAAACTTTGCCTTAACCGCGAAGGTTAAGGCTTTTATTTCCAGTCTTATATAAGCCATAACCCAAAATCATAAGCGCTTGGTTTCTATAAGTTACAGTGCTCTTCATAGACGAGGAAATATATTTTATATCAATTGATGAGTTTGTGTTACGCCGATTTAACTTCTCACCCGTTCGTGATTCCCCGATCTTCTACTGTTCAGAAAAGGCCAAACGTTCTCCCTTGAACTTCAAATCCAAAACATGAACTTCAAATCCAAACCTCGAGGTTATGGATTTCGTGGTATCAGCAATCCATAACGCATAAAATCAACGGCACTGCCTCTTCTAGTAACCAAAGTCCTGAAAAGTTCATGAAAAGCCACGATTCCCTCACCTCATGTCCTTTGCAATAAAGTATCCATAGCGATATCTGGAAATATTGATCTAAGCTTTTGAATCCATTTCCTGACACGGCCGAGAAAAGTCGCCATGTAATAAAATGAGCGATAAAATGTTCTTTCAAACTTGTCAATTCGCCCTTTCTTTCACGTCATTTTCCTTCCGAGTTAATTCCACTTGACTGCATCTCCATTTGATTGTAAAATGTATACGAAAAAGCTCAGAATTCTAACCTCAGCACAGGTAAATGGTAAAATATACTAGTAAAGAGAAATAAATGTTGTTTTTGATCTGCCGAAGAGAAATGTTTCTTTGAAAATAAAAGTCCCCAGACCCAAGTCCTCAGATGAGCAGGCGCGCGCGCCGGATGTCGACATTTCCAGCCAAAAGCAGTTTGACGGCATTGGTAATGCACGGCGTCATCAATTAAATGAAAAAAATGAATTTATTTACCCGTGACGTTTCAAAATCAACTCGATGGTATACGGTTTTTCCTGAGGTATGGTGCCTCCGCTTTAACGCAGTATAATAAATTCCGTATAACGATTACAAATTTTTTTTTTTACGATATCAATGTTCCCTCTAATTCTCTTCGCTGCAGTCCAATCACGGCACTCTGCGATATCAGTTTTCAAATTTGGAGGGGACCTTGGTCTCGTTGTTTGGCTCCGTAGCTGGAACGAAGGCTTGACCTCGTTCTCGTCCTCGTCTTCCCTTTCTTCAGTTGAGCCCTCACGCCTGTTGGCATTCACTGGCTGGTTTGGGTCTGTAGTGCCAATGGGGTCGTCGGGAAGAGTGGTTTGCGCAGGTACATGGTCATCATGGTGCTGTGGTGGTGGCGCAGGAGGTGATGACCACTGTGAAACATAGTAGTTAGAGTGGTGCTCTCCTTAGGGGCTAGCTTTCGGTCGATGATAATCTTCACTCGCATGTGTTCTCTGGAAGAGCTTGCCATTCATCTCGGTCCTGGGCTCTCTGATGGGGTTTGGATAACTAAAGACCTCACCAGGCTGCCATATCCGCTTCACGGAGTTCCATACATATACCGACTGGCCTTTCTTTAGGGTGTCCTTGTATAAATGAATCTCCTTGTTAGGATGCCGTGACTGAAGACAGGATTTACTGGCTGGAAGCAGCGTTTTTGGCTTCCTCCCAAAGAAGAGTTCGTGGGGTGACAGTAGTTGGCTACTAAGAGGAGTGCATCCATAGTGCATTGTAAGGCCGCATCGTTTGATCTCTATTCCTATCTCCCATAAGGCCTTACAGATGCCGATGGACTTCTCTGCAACACTGTAATTCTGGAGTAGCCTAACTCCGCGAGAACACTCTTCAAATAGTTGCAAAAGGTAGTAGTCCGGCGGATAAGCGTAAAAATTGCGCACTTTTGGCTAAAGGCACCAAACTTTGCATGTCAATAGTTTTCAGCAGTTTATTGAAGATAAGATATGGAGGCACGCTAAATTTGATTCGTAGCAAAAGCTAGAACAGTTTCAATGTGAACCATTGTTTTGTCATTGGCAGCCCTCTTTGAATCCTTTGTTATTCATGAGCTCTGCGGCACTTATCGTGTTTATAGAGTATAGCACAGTACTAGGAAGAAAATATCATGCCAAAATGTCAGAGACAAGCTTCTTTTTACACATTCGACACATGAGGTACCAATTATCTCGATTTTTAGAATGTGTTGGTCATTCTTGAAACATTTCATCAAATCTCAGTCAGGCTATTGTTTTACAATATAAATTATAAACATTCCCAATAAACTGGCCGTTTCATTTAATAAATCACCAAAAACTCTAAGGAGACGTTCCATGGAAGTCAGTCAACTCAATCCACAGTTCAGAATTAGCAAATGTTGAGCTGCTATGGCTGCGCAGTCTAGAAAACAACTTGAATGTTCACAAAGCTAAGTTCTAAACCTCATTTGAATAAGAAAGCATTCAAAATGGCTGCTGTTGAGCAAAACAATTGTTCACCTTAAAACGTCTCTAGCTTTCGCTACGAATGAATTCTAGCGTGCCTCGATATCTACAATTTAGAAATATATTTAAAAAAACTATCACCTGGCAAAAAATTGGGGCTTTAGCCTAAAATGCGCAATTTCCTCGAAAATTTGCTCTAATCCGCCGGACTATAGGAGCTGACTTGTCGCTTAGGAGTAATAATACACCTCGTGTATTCTCGGCGCCACGGATCAGCATCTTGATAGCGGAGCTCCTTGCGGCGGCCGAAGGCCGCCGCAAAGCGGAGCACCATACCTAAGAAAAAAGCGTCAAAAACTGGAAATATAGTATTGGGTACCCTGTGTGAATTTATTGAGTAACCTGTGGAAATTGCTAGGGGTCGATCCGATTTTTGGACGTCTCAGCAAGCCCCGGATGTTGTACGTGTTCCTGAAGCCTGACGTCACATAGCCCTATTGTGACGTCAAGCATGCTCAACTCACTGGGGGAGGGGCGCGTTGTCAGGAGGGAGGAGGGAGTGCTCAACTAACGGGGGAGGGGCGCGTTGTCAGTGGGGGGGGGGGGGGGGGGGGGGTGCTGATGCTCACGTGAAAGGTAAAATCGCAGGCACAAATACCAGCATTTTGCCAAATCCAAAAAAGACTACAGGGCTGCTAGCGGCTGAAAAAAACGACCTACAATAATTACTCAAAGGAGAAATGCCCGAAAAGAAGCCATGGTAGAATGGGGAATAATAATCAAGTTGGAGTATTTTCTTTGCCGGCTTGCTCCTGAAATTCTTCCAGTCGGAGTTTCAAGGCCGAGAAATGACAGCTAACTGCAGAACCGTGCTATCACGTATTACGCCTCAAAGGATAAAAATACGCGAAGAGGAAGCCATAGAATACAAACATTGGGTCGAGGGATGAGGAAGGGATCGAGGAATGATAAATTTGGTTAAATTATCTCTAGTAGAAGAGCAGAAAGGAGAAAGAAATGGAAGCACCAGAGACTCTCAGAGAGAACTAGACGGAAATTGCGCCCGGGAAGAAGGGGGAAGAAGCCGGGCAAAGCATGAGATCAGAGCAGAAAGTAAACCACCAAAGAGAGGCATCCGGTTCTTTTCCATCATATCTTTTTGAGACTACTCGATAGTCGAGGATTAACATGGAAACGGTTTCGTTTGTTCCCCTATGGACTAACACTATTTTTTTGAAACAGAAACTTTCGGTACCTTGAAGCCCTTGAACGACACAACGCCTGTCACGAGCGCCGACACCGAGCGTGGTATAATTGGATCTCTGTTCTGGATCTCAAATCACTTCACTTTACAGGAAGCGGAAATAAACTCAAGTTTCAAAGTTTCTATTGACAAACGTCTTTGCTCATCACCACCACGTGACCCGAAGCGGCAAGATTAGTGAAAGTAAAGTTGTACTGAGTCCTACGCACGATAGCCTGCTCTGTTTTCGAGAGGAGTCGTTTTCACGAGGAAAAATTACAGGCTGCAATTCTATTTAATTAGACATATGTTCTACTTCTCCACTGAATGCGAAAGTGTCAGGACTATAGCTGAATTCACAGGAACTGAAAACGTTTGTCACGAGTTACAGTACAACAACAATGGCGCCCAAAATCGAGCGCGGGAGTTTTCGTGTTTTGCCGTGTTTTGTGGGTTCTTCAACTCCCTAAAGACATGGAATAGCTTTGAAAGTCACGGATATAATGGGTGCGGTGTGGATTGGAAACTCACTGTTCGCTGGAGTTGGACAAACATTCAGTATGAAGTGGATTAAACTGCAAGCTCTTTGGTAAGATTTGTTTTATGAGAAATATTTTCTCTGACTAGACGATCTCTTCAGGGAATTTGATTCCTCGGCCGTACGATTTAGAAAAGATGATCATAGACTTTCAACTGTGTTTTGGCCATTCATTGAATTATAGAATTGATTACTTTATTCTATCTATTGATAGCTATCTATTATAAGTAATATTTCTTGAAAACTTTCGATGGACCTGTGTTTCAATTTGTTTTGGATTCTTCGTGAGTAATGCACTAGTCAAGTGAAACCCCCACCCCTAACGATTATTTTCGGTAAAATATCTATTCGGATGGTGCAATGAAAGCTGAAACTTTCGCTTCAGAATGTCAAGCTTTAAACTTTCGTATATAGATTCTAAGATCCCCTGGATTTTTCGAATTGCACAAAAAGGTGAAATTTTACTATTTTGGGGGGATTTTTGCCGTTAAAAAGGTCCCCTAAAATTTTCGGATAGAGTTTTTCCCCTGGCATTTTCGGAAGACTTGATTTCAATCCCTAACATTTTCTCAACCCAAAACTTTCAGCTATGAAATCCGAACAGATATGAAATTTGTAGGGATTAAAAATACCCAGTTTACAGTCATTTGTATGCTCAGCAATGCCTATAAAGGTATTCTGAGCTGTTTTACGGTATTATCTCGTTGGGTGCCCCTGACCCCTAGGGACCCAGGGAAGGGTGGGGTTATCGTGGGGGTTTAAAGCATTTTAAAACAAGAGTCTGTTCAGAGGGGGTGGTGGATTTGACTGGTTTTGATTCTGGAACCTGTCCCCACCCCCGGGGGAATGTTTATTTGCTTTCAAATAAATTATTTCGGTCAATCTTTCACTTTGATTTTGGCCATGCAAATCTACATGTTAGCTACGATGCAATTCATTGGAATCATTCGATTTTAATGCATTTTTCTGTACTTGCATCCCTTGTTTCATATAGGGCACCACACTAGCTGAAGCCCACTCTCCTTTGACGATCATAGAAAGGTGTGTTCTTTCTTTGATGCTTGCAAGTAAAAGGTGATTTCGGAGGCCCCAAGGGTAGGGGCATTTCATAGGAATTTCCTCCCGATGGAGTGGGGAATTAAACAGCTTTTGTTCAGGGGTAAAATCAAATCCCCAACCCTTCCCCGGGTCCCTAGGGGTGGGGGTTTCAATTGACTAGTGCATAACCGGTTTGTCCCCAACCAAATATAAGTTAAATGTTATGCATCAATAATATTTTCCTTGCTCAAAGGAAAGTCAGCAGTGTGCACATAACGTTTTCCCATTTCTGTTGGATCAGAATAAAGAGAGCCTCTGTTATATGTTTCTGCTGTAGTTTCATTGTTTTCACCTCTTTCAAAAACCCAATAGAAGTATCTTGATCCAAGTTTTTCAAACTTTTCTCAGAGGGAGCATGCCCCCTCAAACAGAAATTATTTTGTTTTTCTGTCTCATTTCTATTTTCTCTCCCAACCTCCCCCCCCCCCCCCCCCCGACCCCCATTTTTTGCAGTATTTTAAGTGCAATTAGGCGAAATTCAAGTACCTTTTTTTCCTTTCTGGACATCTTGTAAACCTGAAACTTCATGAATTTCAGACCCTTCTACAAAATTGCTCCACCCATAATATGGAGTTATGTATTTGGAACACTTTGGACTTTGCGGCCTTCTGCTTAACACCCGTATGGCCAGGAGTAGTGTCTGGCCCAATATCTTTTGAAGGGTCTGCACGCAAGTATAGTAACTTGTGTTATTTCCATTATGAAATCTAGATGGCAACCTGTTTCAATATACAGCTGAGGGTTTTTATAGAATTGGGTCGACATAGAGTTTCATTGTAGAACTCCAGGGTGGAGAACTTTGACAATATATTTCTCCGTTTTTCATTTTGTTGTTCATGGCATACATTTAATTTCCAAAATAGACCAAAATCAAGGAAGTGATTCTTAGTGTTTCAGTAACTGGATTTTTGGCCACTTTGCCAAAATTGTCCGGAATCCTGGTAAAATGTCTCATATTAATTTCTCTGGTGTATCTATCAATAATATTATCTTGTGAAATTATTCTACTTACTATTCTGTCAGATAATGCAGTTTTTTCCACTGAGGAATAAATATTGTCCTGAATAAATAATGAAAGTTATTGTGTCCCCTGGTTATTGTCCCCCAGCTGACCCCCAGCCAGTAATCCTCGTTGAGAGGGGTAGGCTGTATTGGAAAAAGTAAAAAAGTAGGTTCCCCCCCTGCCCAGAAGGGCGTTGAAAAGTGACCCCCACCCCAGTATTTGTATGGAAAAGAGCAGGGAGCATGCTAATTCTGACTGTAAGCCGTGGGACATGTGCCAAGCAATAAAATAAATCAAGCCTATCAAGCAATCAAATTTATTTGAAAATTTAATCATTACAAAATTTGAAACTGCATACTTTTTTAGGGTTGAAAAGATTACCAAATATTTTAGGGGGATATTTTTCGGATATTTTGCAGGGATACAGCTGAGGCACCAAATGAGGCAAGATATGGGGATTAGGGGATATTTTGGTCCCTAGACTTGCCTCTAGACAATCCCTCTGTGTTGAAATCAAACAATTCACTTGTGACCGAGACAACTCTGGGCTGAGAGATATGGTATTTGTGTAGGGACAGCATAAAACTGTCTATCTCAGGGGTCATATGAGTCAAGAAATAGGACAGGGCAATTCTTGTTAGGGGTTGCTGTAAGGTCTAACAGCCCGAACAGTCCCAAACAGCATAGGGCTGCTGTTAGGGAAAAACAGCTGGGAGGAAGCATTCCTTACTCCCACGTCTTAAAGGCGGGGCACATATTATGATCAACACCTACAGCCCTAACAGCCCTGGCTGGCCTGACAACCCTAACAGCCAACAAACCTAACAGCCCTAACAAACCTAATATTATGATCAACACCTAACAGCCCTCTGTTAGGGCTGTTAGGACTGTTAGAGCTGTTAAGACTGTTAGGGCTGTTAGGTCTGTTAGGTCTGTAAGTGGTGTTAGGGTTGTTGTGTTTATCATAATTTGTGCCCCAGGTCTTTTAAGAGGTGGGAGTAAGGAATGTTTTCTCGATGCTGTTTGGGCTGTTAGGTCTGTTAGGCCTAACAACAGCCCTAACAAGAATTTCCCTGTCCTATTCCTTGACAGGTCAGGGGTTGGGTCAACTTTCTTGATTGTGCATGCCGCATGTGTTAGCCACAACACCAAGATATCTTGCATTTTTTTTCTCATGTGAAACAGGTGCCAGTTTTGTCCCTACCCCAAATTTGTCCCAGGGTCTTCTCCATCGTTTTTCAAAATGGTGGTTGACTCGGGAGAAGACCCTGGGGGAGGCTGAGTCACATGACTGTTTCACAACAAAGGACAACCTCGTTCCCATGTTTTCAAACAGTGGTCATGTGACTCAGCCTCCCCAAGGGTTTTCTACTCGACCAACCGCCATCTTGAAAATTACCCACAAGACCCTGGGGACGAGGTTGATATCTCGCCTCATGTGAACAAGCCCTACGGGTGTCTACATTTTTATTAGTTGAGTTGTCCTCACGCTTTTTGTGTTTTGTAAAAGGCAGAAAGGCAATAATATTAGTCTAAATATAATAAATGTATTTTTGATACTACAATAAACTACTACCATCTTTTATTCCTTATAATAGTTAGGAGCTCCGCTTTTAGGCAGTGCCTAAATCTATATATTAACTATGATCTTATGGAGAAACAACAGAGAGGAGCAAAGGCTAAGTGTAGTGGCACCACAGACAATCCAATGATAGATCGTATGGTCACTTTGGACTGTCATCGGCACAAGCGCAACCTGAGTGCGGCGTGGATAGACGTGCGCAAGCATACGACTCGGTTGACCATGGTTTCCTGAAGAGGATCATGCTGATTCACAGATTTCCCAAGTGGCTATGCCAAGTCGTTAGCAAGTTATGTGACAGCTGGAACACCAGGATTGCTGTCACCACCGTGAGGGGCAGGGAGATGTCCCCCCGATCAACTTCAACAGGGGGCTACCCCAGGGGGATGCATTGTGTCCGCGCCTTTTCACCCTCTGCCTGAATCCTGTTGCTTGGAAACTGAGCTCTATGGAAGGTTATAGGCTTTCAAAGCCTATTAGTTGCAACATCACTAATCTCTTGTACGTAGATGATCTTAAGGTTTCGCGGCATCTCAAGCAAAGTTAAATCGGGTGCTTAAGATGACGGAAGCAGCCATGGGTGACATTGGTCTTAGGTGGAATCCCAAGAAGTGTAACGTCTTGCACGTACGTCGCGGCGTGGTTGATATGACATCGGAGGGCTTCAAGGCAGGTCAAACAGTCATTGGATGTCTAAAGGAAGATAAGCAATACCGTTTCCTCGGCGCACCTGAGCGGTTGCTACAGGATGAGAAGCTTGCCCTAGAAACTGCAGCGAAGACCTACCTGCAAAGGCTCTCAGTGATTTGGTCGAGCCCACTCTCCGATAAGAACAGGGTCACAGCGTCCAACCAGCTTGCGCTTCCGGTGCTTTCGTATCTTATGTGGTCCCAGCATTGGACCCTCACTGACCTGCGCAACATTGACAGAGAAGCTCGCAAAGTCATCTGCGAAAATTGGGGGAAGCACCCGCTGGGCTCTACAGCTCTACTCTACCTACCTAGGCACTGGTGGGCGTGGCCTACGATCTGTAGAAACAGAGTACAAGCAAACAAAGATCAAGTCTGCTATTAAGCTATACCAAAACGAAGACCCCACGATGAACTTGGTAAGGGCATTTGATATATGGTGTATGGTATTTGGTATATATATATTTGGTATATGGTGAATAGATGGGATGACGAGGATTTGAATCTTCAAGGGTGCTTCGCGTGGTTGAGGGAGTTGTCAAGTGCCCCAACCCATACTATCGCTGGGATGATGGAATTGTATGAGCAAATGCTGCGTACTAAAGTGTACACCATGGTACTCACCCGTCACCCCAAAGGCTTTGTATGAATCTCCAGATGCAAAAGCCTATTGGGACATTCCCCTTTTTGGGGAGCATTGTCACGTCAGACAGAATAGAGATGCCAGGGTCATTGATCATAAGAGGAAGGTTGTGTATGCGATAGAGATGAGTTGTCCTTGGATTGAGAACAGGGAAAAGAAAGACACCGAGAAGACCACTAAGTACGCCCCCCTGCGATGGGAGTTGAAGCAGCAACTCCCAGGCTACTCCATCAAGCAGCTCAACATCATTATAGATGTTCTGGGAGGCTGGTCGCGTGAAGTGGACGTTGCAATGAGGGAACTGTTTGGAGCACGAGGAGGAGATATCCTTCGTCGTATGCAAAAATCAGTCATATCACATAGTCTAAACATCGCTCGAAACTTCAAGGTGATGACGTGAAGTTGGACGGTAGAAATAGAAGTTAGTTAGAGACACAGGATATTTATATAGATAATTTTTTTTCCTTCCCTTTTTTGTTTCCCGTGAGCCTCTGGGTAACGCTGGTCGCCCCAGGGCTTGTTATTTTTGTATGGCATACATACGTTTATAACTGTCATATAATAATAATAATAATAATAATAATAATAATAATAATGTCTATATTGATTGAGAAGATAAAATTACATATCTTATGTACATTTTAAAGTCTTATAACCGGAACGCTGGAGTAGTAGTCCACGATCGAGGTATTTGGAGCCTTTGGACTCGAAGATGTCTGAGCCAAGCTTTTCCCACGGTCTAGTTGGCAGGTCCGGTTGCATCAGTGGCAGCTTGGGCGGAGCTGATTGGTGCTTGTTGCATTCTTCGCAACCTTTAACTACTTGTCTGATTATCCTCGCTCATACCGGGCCAAAATACTGCCTGCCTGGCTAACAGAAGGCATTTGGTCTCCCCTTGGTGTCCTGCTTGTATTACGTCTACTATCCGGTCGCGCAGGGCTTCCGGTACAACGATTCTGTCGCCTTTGAGTATGAGCCAGTGTTCTAGGATCAAATTGCACCCGAAATTCCAGTAGTCCTGTACTTCCTCTGGGCACTGCTTCCTGTAGTTTGGCCACCCGTTGTAGATGGCCTCCTTTAAGAGGTTCATGGTTCTGTCTTGGGCCACTTCGAATTTCACCACGTCTATGTCAATCGGGCATATCTTGTCTGTGAGTAAATGAACGCTGTATTCCAGAGCACAACTCGTAGGGTTCTCGGCTGTCGAATCACATGTCTCCTAGAGGGGCACATCTTCGATAGAGTGTCTGCTACAAGGATCGTCTCGCCTCGCCTGTACTTGACTTCGACGTCAAACTTCATACAGCGGAGTAGTAGCCTCTGCAGTCGCGCAGGGGCCTCTGCGATATTCTTCTTGAAGATTTGCTCTAGTGGAGAGTGGTCAGTTTCGACGAGTGTACGTCTTCCTAAGAGGTAGTACTCAAGCCTCTCGAGGCCAAACATTACTGCCAGACACTCTCACTCGATATTTGAGTATCTGGATTCCGCGTCGGTCAGAGATCGTGACGCCATTGCTACGATCTGTTCGTTGTTGTTTGAGTCAATTTGCCTGAGCCAGCAGCCAAGGCCATAGTGAGTTCCCGTAGTGGCGTTGTGAGCTGTGCGAGCCTAGTTCAAAAGCGATGCAGGTAGGTAATCACACCTAGGAGTGATATAAGCTCTTTATTGCATTCTTCGGTGCGATGATGTTTCGGATCGCTTCCATCTTGTCGGAGGTGAGCGTGTGGCCATAGAAGCTGACACTGGGTTGGCAAAATTGTAACTTCGATGAGTTGAGGCTTACGTTGTTTTCTCTAGTGGCCTGTATCATTCTAACGAATGCCTCATCGTGCTATTCCTTTGTGGAACCGACGACCAGGATGTCGTCTGCTATTCCGACAACGTTCAGGATGCCTCTGTAAATCTCGCTTACGTTGGAATATGTCTTGAGACACGATTATCCCGAACGGCAGGCGTTTGAACCTCAATCTCCCGAATGGAGTGTTGAAAGTGCACAGTAAGCTCGATTTGTAGTCGAACTCCACGTGCCAGTACCCCGCTTGGTGTCTACTACCGAGAAGTAGGTTTTGCCATGGAGGAGGGGAAGAACTTCGTCGATTAACGGGAAAAGTAATGTTTTAAAGCTAAAAGGCTGGTCTATCTGATGAATAATTTTGATTTCATTACATTGTACACGAACATATATTTTTTCGCTCTAAACAAAAAAGTACCGACTTTCTTTTAAAATTTCCAGCTTCTTCCAATTACATTGTACAGCTTCAAATTTAAGCAAAATTTATTCTTTAGACGGCAATCTAAAAAAAGGTGTGCGACATTTGGATTTCCTTTCAAAACATATTTTATGCTAATTTTTGTGTTAGCATTGCCAAAAATATCGATTTTAAACCTGCTTTACGTGATATTTCCGCAAATACGTAAAATATCAATAATCCCGCACACCTTTTTTCAGATCACCCTCTAAGGAATACATTTTGCGGAAATAGCTTTAAAACGATTTATAAATGGCCCTTGTAGTGTAAATAATGACGCGACAGTGATTTTTTTTCGCGAACTATTGACATCCCTCGCGCATAGGTATACTCATACCTTAAGTCTTTGGGGTCTAAGCATAGGCGAACTTTAGTCTCTTCCTCGCTAGTGGATCTTACATTGCAGGCAATGGAGTGTACCCAATCAGTGGGCTCTGTCACTTCAGTAATAATATCGTCGTCGAGCATTTTGTCAAGCTCGGTTTTGTAAGTGGGTAGAATGTGGATGGGCACTGTTCTTAAGAGGTGCACGACTGG
Source organism: Scolanthus callimorphus (assembly GCA_033964015.1). Lineage (NCBI taxonomy): Eukaryota > Metazoa > Cnidaria > Anthozoa > Actiniaria > Edwardsiidae > Scolanthus > Scolanthus callimorphus. Next base: position 12,241,980 of record CM066919.1, read on the forward strand.
TTGTGGGTTGTGCGTTAGGTTAATGTGGTACTTGTCTCCGGGGAATTTACCGATTTTGTCAAAGCAGTCATATGGAGGACTTCGTGAGGTGCCTGGATTTGTGTTTTGATGTGCGACATCCTGCTTGCTGTGTGTAGCATCTTGTTTCTTAGGCATGTCAGGTTGCGTTGTGATGTTTTGTGGTTTCTGGGAAGTATGTGTGGCCTGTGCTGTGCTGTTCGATTTGTTGTGGGCTGCACTTTGACTGTTGTTTGTGTGGTTTGACGGGATCGTTGTGTGCTTGCTTGGAACATGTATGTTTATTGTTACGCCTATGCCAAACTTATTTGGTCAACACATGACTGCTTACGGGCGAAACACAATCGCTAGATTCACCGCCTTCACTAAACGCAAGTCAACACGCAATGTCCCTTGGCTCAAGGGCGAAAGACATCCACAAGACTGAAGACAGTTCAGCTTGGCCAAACTGAATAGACAACAAGAATTCCAGGAGCAAAAGAACTCATGGTTCCAAAGGTTCCAAGCGGAGCTGTAGACCTGTAAGAGAATACAAAACACAAACTTAGCATAACTGAACAGCGTGAAAAGAAATTCAAAGGCGATAAAACACACAAAATTAAACTGTCAAATAACAAAAAGCTTGAACGCTGCAAATGGGAGGAAAACGGACGGAGGCGACAAGAAGATGTAGACTTTAATTCTTGACGTAAGATACGAAGACTTCGGAAGTGTTGAGTCAGTAGAACGGCGAGGCCAGAGCAAAGGAGGTCTTCTCAGCACGAGGACTAAAGGCGACTGACAATTATGCTAATGAGTTGATATCCTATATAACCACAGTTGGTCCCAAGTGAGAATAGTTTTTTCCTTCCAAAACCTCTCACTTTGCATGATCTTGAGGGCTTCTGGCCCATAGTCTTCGCCAGTATTCTTACCGGGCTGAGGTATATTTTTCTAGATAAATTTTTGGCAGTTCTGTGGGCTGCCATGAACTGCCTTTGAGTGCAGTTCTCTTGTTAGCGAGGAACTCGAGCAAGAAAAAACTTAGAAATGAGAGACAACATTTATTTGCATAACAGTACAAAAAAACTTATACATAACACATTAACATCCACTCAATTACAAGAATATCTTCTTGATTGGAACTAGCGTTAAACATTTCATAGCAACTTCGTGATCCCTGAAATTGCGAATAATTAATCCGCGGATTCTGGATTTTATATATCCTTCTGACAATCCGGAATGTCGTAGTATATTATTACCCCTGCAATTTGAGACACTACCAGTACAATTGTCGAGTTTGACGTTTGACCTCCACGAAGCGCACAACCCGAGTTATGCTCTCGTCACGTCATAACAAGTTATTATGTTTTCAGACATACTTGAACCTGCCACTTGAACCCGCGTCTGGCTCTAGAGAAAATTATCATGAATCGTTATAACTAGGTTTTCAGCGATACTTAACCCTACTTGAACCCGCGTTTTGCGTCCGAAAGCAGAGAATGAAAATAAACTAGACGCATAACTGCGTGAACTCAGGCTTCTGTCTATATTTATTTACGTATAGAATCTCGCTGAAGCTTGTCGCTGAAAATAAATCGATCAAACTCGCTTTATTATTGTTTTTGTAAGGAATGTTTTTTTTTCGATAATTGTTTTTGTTCACCCTGCGCTCTGTGGTCGCACTCTATAACATTAAAATGTTTTTGAAGTAAATTTACTATTGACAGATGTTAAATAAGGGGTTACTTAGCAAATTAAAGGAAGCGCAGTGTTTTAGGTACACTTTCGGAATGATTATCCTATTGATCACGTGTGCCAATCGTTACACCCCCTTGCCTCCAAACTACCCTTTTCAAATAACACAAATCCACTTAGTAAATCGCTCTAAGTAATTAGGAACTGTCGGAAAAATATCATTATCACTGAAAGACGAAATGCTAACGTATGCCGATAAGCGTCTAAAGGTATCGTAATGAAATACTAGTGACCCAAAGGTCAAGTGTAATATTAAACTACAGTTGCTTTAAACATTGCATTTCAGTTTTAAAATAAATTGCAGCGTATTCAAGGAATACTAGTTTGTAATTGTGAAAAAAGGAAATACCAATGGCTACTTCTAAGCGGTCGTGTGTGCAAGCGCTCCCGTAGAATCAAATTAATCTCGAATATAAACAGATGCAACAATATTTCGTTCTTGCGTCATATAATCGAAAAGAAGTCTCAGCGATAGTAGTATTTTCGCTTTTCCCTTCTTATAAACGACTAAAAGCCCAAATACACAGTGACCAAGTCTGCTTTTCTTTATGAAAATGTTAGGAGACCTGGGAAAGCTTTTCGGGGATTTTTTTTAGGGGGGGGGGGGGGGGGGGAGCAGGTTTTTGGTCATGCATGAATTTTTTTTTCGGAGAAGAATTTGTGTAGGATTTTTTTTGCAAGCCATGGCTGTGCAGGAATTTTGATAAACGCATTTCATCAAGCCTCAGAGAAAGGGTAGATGATCATAACCCCAGTGCAGCCTAAACGTGCAGACTGATAGTATTCGTTCGTGCTAAGGTCTTTGTTTAATCATTCTCTATTCTTTTTTTGCGCTAGTATATAATTAGCTCCATCTACTTTCTGTCATTTCCCTTTACAACAAAGGACCGGTGCTTGACGCATCGAAACAATAGGCGCTAATTTTTATCATTTGTAGTAGATGTCATTAATACGTTTAAAAAACATTGTTTGCTTCTTTTCCCCAACGAAAATATATTTATAAAAAAATCTAGTCGATGTATCAAAGAAAAAGATTATTTGAAAGCAAAACAGTCTGCCCAGACCAGTATAATAGATAAAAGTGTAATTTTTCTATTACATTCTTTGGCTTGGTTAAGAGGGTCAAATTATTCAAAATGCACGCTCAACTGGACACTCTCACGCATTCCTTTATGCGCACCTGTTTTTCTCTTCAAAAAGATTTTATGATAAATTTTAATGCGACCACAAACTGTAAAAAATGCGACTTACAACTTCGCAACCTAATATTTTCGTAAATATGCAAAATGTCGAAAATCGCGCACACGGTACGTTGTAGTTCATTTCTCCGAGAATAAAATCCGTATAAAATTGTGCAACAAACCGGTAGTGATCTGGAACTTCTCAAGTAAACAAGGTAGTTTTTAGTTCGGGGTCTTAAAAATACAAGACAAAAATTTAACTTCGACAAAATAAACAACTTCATAAGATAGAGCAATCTTTTAGCTTTAAAATAACGAAGTGGCTATGTGAGTGGTAGCCGCTCAAAGTTTTAAATAGACTAAATGAGCGGTAGTTTCCAATTTTCTTATCGTTAAAATAATATTTAGCTGATTATCTTAGCATCAATTGCGACGCGACGAGAATTTTTCCGAAGACACCCCTCACGGGTTTACAGAGACCTAACATCTTGCGAAATGTATTGAATGCTTACTACGTTTAAAAACGTTGTTTGCTTCCTTTTTCAAACGAAAATACTTTAGTCGATGATTCATTAATTCTAAGAAAAAGATGATTTGTAAGAACTCGCAAACAAATCTTAAATTAAATTTAAATACTTATTCGATTGTAGCTGTCATATAGTACGTTGAAAAAACATTGTTTGCAAAATTGTTCGCAAACTTGTAAATCGCTCTAACTCATTGGGAAATATTTGCGTTTCCGACGAAGGAGGAAACGCCACCTATTCGGGGAGGTTTCGGGAGTTTTCGGCTGGATGCTATGCCATTTTATCCTCGAGACTTTGAGGAATGGCCTCGTTTTCATGCTAGAGAAGTGACGTAATATTTTAGCGCCAATGACGTTCCCAGACCCCTAGATCGTTTTGGGACGACCGTTTGTGCATGTCATAGAGATCGCGGGCTCAGAAACATGCCTCGTTTTCGTGCAGAGACATGCTCTTTCACGGGAAGGCTGTTTTTATACCTCGAGGTGAACTGTTGACGAGTCACTGAAGTTAGTTCTTGTGCGTGGATTTTTTCTGTTTTTTTTTACTTGTGCTTGGACAAAAGACTCAACGAAAGGTACGGGACATTGATCACAACATCAAATCCACTCTGCAGTACATTTTTGGCTAGGAAAACAACGCATATTTCTCTCTGAGCGCGAAATCCATCCAAGTTTTTACGGCGAATCGATCTTCGCCACGAGGGTGCGTGTCTTCGACCGAATGTCAGAAGAACACAGAGAGCAGAAATTCAAGTTTCTTCGCTGGGTTGCCTGATTTGGTCTCAACGACAACACAAATCCCAGTTCCTTCGCTGGGAGGCCTGATTTTGGTTTGAACGTCAACACAATTCCCAGTTGCTTTGCTGTGGCCTGATTTGGGTCTTAAAGTCAACTCAAATCCCAGCTCTGATTTGTGCCAAATGTAAGTTTTCTATGATCAGACTTTAAATACAATTCCTACTTACTTGTCAGAATGGACAGTTCACAGCCCTACATATAGCTTTTCACATGTGTGTTCAAAATTTAATCATGGAACCCTGTATGACTTAAATTCTGTTGTATGTGGCAGAGCTCCTGACATTGTGATCAATGTTTCCAGAAAAGAAAAAAGTTATGCTTCTGATGAACTTGACACTGCCAGTTGGCAATGTAATGCATAATATTAGAAAAACAGTAAGGAGTCCTACTAGAAAAAGCAAACTAAAGAGAATTGACAGAGAGCCATCAAGGAGTCTGTCTGAGCCAGGACCAAAATATTCCTCGAAAAATACATGTGCCATGAATGAAAAAGTTCAAAAGCAATTGCATTCTAATGATCTCAGTCTAATAGGCATCACAATGGGCTGTTCCAAAAAAAAAAATTGTAACCCCCGGCCCTATCGAGGAACCTTGAAATTCCACAGTGGTCGCTGTATTGTCCCTGAAATTTCCACAGGGTTTGTTGATTTTGACCCTGGAATTTCCACGGGGGCAGTGATTTTGACCCTGGAATTTCCACAGGGTTATCCATTATACCCTGGAATTTCCACAAGGTATCAATTTGTAACATTACTGTGGACTTTCCACAGGCCCAACAAGAGAATGAGGAATTTCCACAGGGGTTGCTTCAAATTTCCACAGGGGTTGCTTCAAATTTCCACAGGAGTTGTACAGGAGTCTGGAAGGGGTAAAGCAATTTTTGAAAATTTGGAGTTCTCTTACGTCATCATTCGGTGTAGGGATCCCATGAGATTGCGTCATCCAGTCCCAGAATTCAATGCGAAATCCTTCCCGCTTCATGGCGGACATCTTGTTCAAAGAAGCGTAAAAATCCAGAAAAATCTTCCTCAAAGGACAACCATCGTCGTCTAAAAATCGCTTCGATTGTTCGAAGAAGAACTAAAGCGACGGTGTACAACGAAAAATAAGCCCATCATGCTGAAATCAGCCGGGCAGAGTAGCTCCTCTCCGACACAGTCGGAAAACGAGGAGCTGCTTTTACAAGAAGACAACTCTACGGAGAAACAGTCATCAAACCAGCACCAGATCACTGATCAGCTGGCAGCATTGACTTCTGCAGTTACGACAATGTCTTCTGCAATAGAGCTATTCACTCGTGAAGGCTCATCGAAACGCTCAAGAGCAGAAATGAGCGATAGTGACTCCCAGGGCGAAGAAGAAGAAACCGAAGGCCAAGATGGCGGCCAAAGAGCCGAAAATGGCGGGAAACCAACCGCCGACCTGAATGCTCAGATAAATGAGTTCGTAAATACTCCCGCCAAGAGGCAAAAGGCTGCAGCGGATGATGATTTACTGGGAGAACTGTCAAAATTATACAAGACAGATGGAGCAGTGAGTGATTCAATTGATTCCAAACTAGCTACACTCATCAACACAATGGTGAAAACAAGATTATCAGAGGAAAGCATAAAAGAAAGGCTGGGAAAATATGACAGGCCAGAGAATTGAGACAATCTGGTAAACACCAGGGTGAATCCTGAGATCTGGAGTAAAATCAAAGCAGAAACTAGATCTCGTGATCTCAGGATGCAGAAATTGGAGTCATCGACTCTAAAAGGGATGATTCCAATCGTCCAATTGGCTGATAAGTTGCTAGAGTTAAAAACAAACTCAAAGCCAGCCACTGCTGCTGAAGTATGTGACTTCTTTCGCCTAGTGATGGATTCCCTAACATTAGTGGGGCATTCAGTGTATGAAATAAACCTCAAGCGAAGGGAGTTGATAAAGCCAGATCTAAATGACCAATACAAGCAGCTATGCAGCCCTCAGACACCAATAACAAAACTGCTCCTTGGCGACGACTTGCCAAAATTTGTCAAGGAAATAAGCGAAACTAACAAGGTGGTTCAAAAACTGTCCACGAAGCATTATACTGGGCCAAGATCCAACAGAAGGCAAAGCTCTTCTAGTAACTACTCTAACAATTACAACACTAATGACAAGTCTTTTTTATACAAAACCCAAGGGCAGAAAGGGAAATCTGCCCAACGCCCAACCTTCAGGAGAAGAGGGAAACACACAACCACCTAAATGTTCAGGTGAGCCAGCATACTGACAAATATTCTCAGTATGAGGCAGGTAAATTGAGACAGCATCTCTCAAGCTGGAAGCAAATTACATCTGATCAGTTCATTCTAAACACCACTCAGGGTGTTGAATTTACTGATTTGCCAAGACAGAGTTGTGTTCCCAAACAATACCATTTTAATCCCACTGAGGTAAAAATCATTGATCAGCAAATAACAATCTTTCTGAAAAAAGGTATCATAGAGAAAGCCACCCACTCAGAAGGGGAATACATTTCTAATATCTTTATCAGACCAAAGAAGAATGGTACATATCGATTGATTCTGAACTTAAAAAGTCTCAATCAATTCATAACATACCATCATTTCAAAATGGAAAATCTTCAGAGTGCGATCACTCTCATGAAACCAGGATGTTATATGGCCACTCTTGACTTAAAGGATGCCTATTATACTGTTCCAGTGAGCATTGCTGATAGAAAATACCTCAGATTTGTTGGAAGAACCAGCTGCTTCAGTTTACCTGCCTAGCAAACGGGATCTCCAGTGCTCCCCGCCTTTTTACAAAACTTATGAGACCTGTATACTCGACACTACGGTGCAGGGGTTTAGAGAATGTGGGTTATAGAAATGATATATACCTGCAAGGGAGCACCTATGAGGATTGTGAACAGAATATTGAACACAGCAAGGCACTTATTAAAAATCTTGGCTTTACAATTAATGAAGAAAAATCAGTATCAATTCCCAAGCAAATTGCAACCTTCTTGGGTTTTGATCTAAACTCAGTCAACATGACAGTTTCTTTAACGCCAACAAAGGCGGGAAAAATTGCTAACAAAGCTCAAGAAATATTGGACCACCCCTTCCCTAGCATAAGGAATGTATCAGAACTCATAGGGTGCATGGTTGCAAGTTTCCCAGGAGTTATGTATGGACAACTTTATTACAGACAACTCGAAATCGAAAAAAACGATTGTACTCAAACTTAATAAAGGCAATTTTGATGCTACCATGGTCTTGTCAGAGACAACAAGATCAGATATTCAATGGTGGATTACTAATGTGGGAAACACATGCAATAAGACATCTCATGGGAAACACCATGCCATCATTTATTCTGATGCTTCCCTAACAGGCTGGGGAGGAGTGTACAATGACACTTCAACAGGTGGAAAATGGTCTGTTGAGGAGTCTAAAAATCACATTAATTATCTAGAGATTTTGGCATGTTTCTTGACTCTGAAGTCTTTTTGTGCAAACATGATTTATTGTCATATCAAAGCCATGATTGACAACACTACAGCAATAACATACATTAATACTATGGGAGACAGGACCACACAGTGCAACAAAATACTAAACAACTGTGGCAATGGTGTGCTGAACACAATATTTGGGTCACAGCAGCACACATCCCTGGAAAAGTAAACACACTAGCAGACAGGGTATCTCGACAAAAAGGGCATGATATTGAATGGAAACTCAATCCAAATGTTTTTAAAGCTATCACAGCCTATTGGTCCAAACCATCAGTAGACATGTTTGCATCTAGACTGAACTTTCAGATAAAACCATTCGTCTCCTGGAAGCCAGATCCAGAAGCAGTGGGCATTAATGAGATTTATGCTTTTCCTCCTTTCTCTCTCATCAACAGGGTACTACGGAAACTGGAACAAGATCATTCCCAGGGAATATTGATAGTTCCAGCTTGGAAAACTCAAGTATGGTTTCCAAGACTTCTCGAGCTAATGATAGATCATCCACTTGTGTTACCAAAGAGCCCAGACATACTAAATCTTGCCAGCCAGGAGGGAGCAATTCATCCACTAAACAAGAATCTAACACTTTTGGCATGCAGATTATCAGGAATTCCCTCAAAACAAGAGGAATTTCGGAAAACGCTACCCAAATCATTCTGCACTCCTGGAGAGATGGTACTAAAAACCAATATGCCACTTACCTCAAGAAATGGCATGAATTTTGTTGTAAAAGGGGTTGTGATCCATACAAAGCTTCTACCCCACAAGCTCTAGATTTCATGTCTGAACTGTTTCAAAAGGGTTTAGGCTACAGTGCTATGAACACAGTCAGGTCTGCCTTGTCTGAAGTCTTACATACAGTTTCCGGAGTTTCATTTGGGGAACTACCCATCGTCAAGCAATTTATGAAAGGAGTCTTTCAGCAGAAACCAGCATTGCCAAGATATCTAGTAACATGGGACACTTCAACTTTGCTTAACTATCTGAAGACGTTAGCTCCACTTGACAAGTTATCTATCAAGTTGTTGACATTCAAGACTATCACTTTGCTTGCGATCCTCTCAGCTCAGATGTCACAAACCCTACATTGTTTGGACATCCGTAACATGGTTCTAACGGATTCACTTGCTAAGTTCTCGATTGGAGATAAGTTGAAACAGACCAGTCAGGACATCATATACAGGAATTAGAATTTCAAGCTTATCCAACTGATCCAAGACTCTGTGTTGTAGAAACCTTAAAGGAGTATATCAACCAGACCAAACCTCTTCGGGGACACATCACCAGTTTATTTATTACGTTTGTAAAGCCACATAGGCCAGCAGCGAAGGATACAATATCCAGGTGGATAAAAACCACATTGGGTCTTGCTGGAATAGACTTGAACTGTTTTAAGCCACACAGTATAAGGTCTTCATCCACAAGTAGTGCAGCACAGGCTAAGGTGCCAATTCACACTATCCTGACGACCGCAGGCTGGTCTGGACACTGTACCTTTGCAAAGTACTATAAAAAGCCAATTCATAAGCAAGGGGAATTTGCAACTGCCCTTTTAGATTCAGCAATGTAACTCTTTACTCTATATCCAGGGTTTACAAGTTTGATTGTACATGTACCTTGAATATCAGAAGAACACATGAACTTTATGCATGACTCGAAACGGTTGTTAAACACGTTGCTGTTATTGCCATATTGTGGGCAACATTCAAGATGAGAATTAAATGTTGGTTATTGTTACTCCACTTTGCCCACAAATACTGGCTCTAAATATCTCATGGGATCCCTACACCGAATGATGACGTAATAGAATTGGAAATTAAACGAGACTTACCTGTAAGGTTAAGTTTGATTGTAATTCTATGAGTCATCATGAGGTGTAAAGGGATCACATGCCCGCCATAGGGCTATTATTTTATCCCCGACCCTATACAACTATCAGCATTTGTTCGCCTTTAAAAATTGAATTCTGGGACTGGATGACGCAATCTCATGTGATCCCTTTACACCTCATGATGACTCATAGAATTACAATCAAACTTCACCTTACAGGTAAGTCTCGTTTAATTTCCAATTTTTGGAAGGTACAATTTTTTTTTGGGAAACAGCCCAATTGTTCAAGGAAACGCACTTATTAATCTTAGATTATTTCTAGTCTAAGTAAGGATATTTTCACGAACTGCTCACTTATGTGTCGATAAAGCATGTCAGAGGTCGCGAGACAGTTGTCAAAACAAGTGCGTGACCGAAACACAAGACGGGCTGCTTAGAAGACTAAACAGTGACCCAAGGTCAAGTTTTATCATTTCAGTTTTAAAATAAAATGCAGCGTATTTAATGAAAGCTAGTTTGTAATTTTGTAGCTGTTGAAAAAAGGAAAAACCAAAGCTACAGGTTTCTCAACTGCGTGTGCAAACTCTGCCGTAGAATCAAATTTACCTTGGATATAAACAAATGCAGCAATAGTTCGCTCTTGCATCATATAATCGACAAGATGTCCCAGAGATAGTAGTATTTCCCTTTTATAAACAACTAGAATGCCAAATACACAGTCACTCAGTCACTAATATCTGCTTTTCTTAATGAAAATGTTAGGAGATATATGGAATAGCTTTTCAGGAATATTTTTTGTAAAAACACATATCTTTCTATGCTTTTGTGAGTCGCACAGGAAGCCCGAGTAAAAACAGAGCCGAATTTATAACTGATGGGCTCTTCCTGCGGAAGCCCGAGTAATTAACAGGCATCGTTGTTGCGTCATATAGGTGATGTAATTTCCTGTTGTTGTTACGATAAAGCTTCACTTTCGTGTTGTAGCGCTTTCATTGGCTCACCAGCCGGCGCGATACTTAACCCTACTTGAACCCGCGTTTTGCGTCCGAAAGCAGAACAAAACTAGACGCATAACTGCGTGAACTCGGGCTTCTGTCAATATCTTGAGTCAAAAATGGACAAATTCAAGGCGTAGTTATTTGGTGATTTATCTAGTCCGCCTTTATTTGTCACGCAATCCATGGAGGTTTCTATACCAGAGATGGGCACGTGAATCGAATGACTTCGGGTTCACGCCGCACAGGTCAAACACGAAATTGATTAAACAATATTCCATTTTCGGTCTTTCCATGTTAATATTAAACCTTTTCTTAACATTTCGGGACATTCAATTAATTTAGATGCATTTTCCACCAAAACAAAGCCCAGTTTGTTCCAATGCATCGCTCAAAACGTAAAATGATGAAGACTCGATCTTGGATGGTTCGATGACTCGTGAAGTATGCACAGAATTCAATTCAACTTTATTGCACACTCGTTATATTAATGCAATAACAATCTCCTCACTTGCATGTGGCTTCAATTATTTAACGTATTTTGAATGATTACTGTGTTTTTCTCCGGCTTTGATCTATAGTTTGAAGAGACTCAAATTTCTTACCTAAGTTAGCGAAGAACTCGAGGATCGTTCACATAATGTCAACATTTGAAAATAAGTAGCCTGTAAATATCCGTTAGCCTAGTTTGGATGTTTCTGAACCATTAAGAAAAGGCGCAATCCGTGTTTTCTTGCTTTGATTTAGTTTCCTGAGGCTCAAATTTCTGACTGAAGTTAGGGAAGAACTCGAGCAAGAACTCTAAACTAACAAATGAGAGACGTTTCTTTGCATAAAAGTACAAAAAAACTTCTACATAACATATTAACATCCACTCAATTACAAGAATATCTTCTTGATTGGAACTAGCGTTAAACATTTCATAGCAACTTCGTGATCAATCCTGAATGTCGTAGTATATTATTACCCCTGCTATTTGAGACACTTCCAGTATATATAGAACTGTCGAGTTTGACGTTTGACCTCCAAAGCGTGCAGCGCGAGTTATGCACTAGTCCGTCATAACAAGTTATTAGGCTTTCAGACATACTTCAGCCTGCCACTTGAACCCGCGTCTGGCTCTAGAGAAAATCTCATGAATCCTTATAACTATATAACGATACTTAACCCTACTTGAACCCGCGCTATATAGTTTATCGTAAGTACAACAGCAATCATTTAAAATACGTTAAATAATTGAAGCCACCAAATAACTACGCCTTGAATTTGTCAATTTTTCACTCAATTCTATATTAAGATAGCCTGCGTAGCGGCTCTAAAAGGGAAGGGGAGGGAGTCAGGGCGATCGAAAACCGGAAATAGCACGGCCGCAACGGGTTCCGGTTTTCGCTCGCCCCGACTCCCCTTCCTTTTAGAGCCTCTACGCAGACTAATATAAAGATAGATATAGACAGAAGCCCGAGTTTACGCAGTTATGCGTCTAGTTATTTTGATTATTTCTGCTTTCGGACGCGAAACGCAGTCACGTGGGCTCGGACCTTAGAAAGAAAAAAATATTAGTGTTCCCCCCGCCGGGCTCGAACTGGCAAGCGTTCGTTCCACCGCGTGCTACCACCTCGCCACACAAGCTGATGGAATGTTGGGCGCCAATTATATCTTTTAAACCCATTGTCCTGTAACTTGTTGCGAATATTCAACCGTTATGGTTCATCGTAAGTACAACAGTATCAATCAACATATGGACCAAACTGGGCTTTGTTTTCTTGAAAAATGCATCTAAATTTATCGAATATAGCCCTGAAATGTTAAGAAAGTGTTTTTTTTTACCAAAAATATTTCCCGAAAAGCTTTTCCAGGTCTCCTAACAAAGCAGATACTAGTGACTGTGTATTTGAGCTTCTAGTCGTTTATGAAGAAGGGAAAAGAGAAAATATTACTATCTCTGAGACGTCTTGTCGATTATATGATGCAAGAACGAAATATTGTTGCATTTGTTTATATTCGAGGTTAATTTGATTCTACAATTTTAATCCGAGTGCTCAGAAATCTGTAGCTATTGGTTTTTTTCCTTTTTTCACAAATGCAATATTACGAATACGCTGCATTTTATTAAAACTGAAATGCGTTGTTCAAAGCAACTGACCTTTGGGTCACTGGTTAGTCTCCTAGCCCGTGTTTTGTTTCGGTCACGCATTATCTGTTTTGACAACTGCCTCTCGACCTTTACGCTTTATCGACACATGTAAGCAGTTCCGCTTTGAGTGAAAATATCCTTATAATGTTCATCAATTATTCATGAAGCAAGTATCCAATGAGAAGGCACAATTCAGGTCACATGACTAGCCTTGTAAACTGGATACAAGATCCATCAAACTAAAAGAGCGGGGAGGGCTTGAATATTCAGCAGGGAAAGGGTGGGGTTGATGAATAATAACAATAGTTAATAGATCTATTAGTATTCTGTAAATATTTATAGAATACTAATATCGATATTAGTATTCTATAAATATTTACAGAATATTAATAGATCTATTAACTATCTTCATTATTCATCAACCCCACCCTTTCACTGCTGAACTATTCGAGTAAAATTACGACTATGAAAAAACGTTACTCAAAACATAAGCAAGAAAATCATTTGGCAAACAAATGTTACAACAATTAGGCTAGTTGGTTTGTCGACAATAATAAACTGTATAAGAATAAGTCCAAGAACGGCTGCAAGCAGACTAGTGTTTATTTGACCAGAAAGCTGTCTTATTATATAAAACTAACAGCATTAAAAAAAACGCATTTTGAATAAATAACCAGAGAGTCTGACTCAGTTGAACTGCTTTCCCTCCACTGCCTTTCCAACAATTTCTTGACCTCGTCTTGTTCACTTGCTCCATTGTTGTATCTTTTCCAATCCCTAAATCCTCTGCGTGCCATGCTTTCGAAACCAGTTTGGAAACCTTAAACACATGGAAATAGTTCGATATTTAATGTATTTTACATTTTACAGTCTGATAAAGCAAAGTCGCTATACTCAGAATAAAATTAACCTTCATTTCTTGCTCGATTGTTGTCTCAAAAAGCTCGACCATATAGTTCGCATCTCCTGTTACTCGTATCGGTACGAATGCCTCCAACTGCTGTCCTGCCGTGTTTTAGACTTTCGGAAAGTCCCATCCCGACACACGATTTTGAAGAGCAGAGAAAGCGACTTGTGACTAGTTTGGCGTACCAAAAGCGCTACGCTGTATTTTTTTACAGTACTTAGCATCGACTGAAAAAATTTCATTGCACAACTTTCGGCTAAAGTTGATAACAAAAGCCAGTTCATTATTTTGTGTATTACATCATTTACAACAAAAGGCCTATTCATTGTCATCAATAAAACAAAAGAATCCTAAAAACCTTTTCAACTGAATTGAATTCATCCTGCCTTGGATACTTCAAATTGTTTTCAACAAAAGAATACAAACAAAGAATTTTCAACAAAGAGTAAATCCCATACAAATCGGCCGCTCATATTGTAAATAGTACTTAGAATATTTACCAATGACCTCAGAGCGATTTACAAGTTTGCGGATTCTTGCTTATAAATCAGCTTTTTCTTAGAGTTAATGAAACAACTAAGTATTTCGTCGGGAAAAAGACACAAACAATGTTTTTAAACGTACTAATGACAGCTACAATCGAATAAGCATTTAAATTCAGTTTAAGATTTCTCAAGATTCAACATTTCGATTCTATATAGACATAAATATAGACAGAAGCCCGACGACCTGTTAGTGCAGTGGTAGAGAGCCGGGCTTATGTGCGGGAGGTTGGGAGTTCAAACCCCGGCCAGACCTACACTCAGGGTCTTTTCTATATAATTGAGGAGAAGGTGCTGCCTTCGCTCTAACATCTGCAAATGGTTAGTCTCTCACATACATTCTAACCGGAACCAGAGGGACGTTAAAGAACCACGATGACCGTCGGAAGTTGCCCAACCTCTGTGTCACAGAACTCACCATAGTAATACACACTCATTGTTATAAAACTGGTTTCTATAGGATGAATTATCCATACATGTAAACAGAACTCACCATAGTAATACACACTCATTGTCATACATGTAAAGCGCACAGAACTCACCATAGTAATACACACTCATTGTCATACATGTAAAGCGCTCAGACTTTACTTACTTACTTACTTGCTTGCTTGCTTGCTTGCTTGCTTGCTTGCTTGCTCGCTCGCTCGCTCGCTTGCTTGCTTGCTTGCTTGCTTGCTAGAAGCCCGAGTTCATGCAGTTATGCGTCTAGTTCAATGTATTTAGTAGCTACTTCAGTTATTTTTCGTCAGCATTTGCAAGTTATTGCGTGGCAAAAATGAATGAATGCCCTTTTCTATGATATCTTTCTTATTTTCAAACTCGTCCCAACATGGGCGATATTCAGTCGCAAAGATGGGTAATTTCACAATTCGCAGACGTGCACTATTACCAAAATATTTAAAAATACAGAAAATATTGTATTTGTAACGGATGTTTGTGCAAAAACGTTGAAATGAATGCCGATATTACATTACACTTTTCAGAAAATAACTTGGTATTTTGATAAAAACTTTCGATTGTTCTGGAGAGAAACGTTAAATTGGGGCAAAAATTACCACCCCCTCTCTGGGGCAAAAAAAAAAGATTCGGGTTTTCTCGCCGACGTTTAAATGAAATCAAAAAATCTTTCAGCTACGAATACACCTCGTCATAGACTATGTTTAAGCAAAGTTTGGGAAATTTTGACTTTTTCAACTCTTCCCGACTTGTTTTTACGGAGGGACATTTATTTTGATATTTTTAAAGTTGTGTGTGTGATTTTGAACACTGTGAGATGGATACATATAGTACCTATGTTTTCCTCTATATTTTTCTCGAGAATAAAAGACTTTGTGACCACCCCTCTTTGCTCTTACCAGCTATATTTGGAATGGGGGTATCTTTCTGTTGTTTTGAGAAAAAAGGTAGGGGGGTATCCTTCTATTCTTGGATTTCACTTGTCACGTGACGAAATTTGTTTCTCTAAATTAACTTCTAAACACTGGATGACTAAAATAATTATAAAGAATATACAAAATTATGTTTCCTGGGTAAATTTAAGGCCGATTGGTCAATTTCCGAGCGAGATATTAGCAAGTGAATGTGCGCCATTTTGTACAGTATTTCCATGGAGTCGCCATTTTGGAGCCCCAATTAATCGGGTCTCCAAAACGACGCTAGTTTCAATCCAAATTATAAGAATAGTATCAGAATGGTAAGATATGATCTTTTAGAACATACTGACGTGCCAAAAAGCTATAAGCGGTGCAAATCGAGAGAAATACGGCAAGTTCAAAATACGTGACAGGTGTTGCGTGACATAAATAGCTTTGCCGATATCTCGAGAACTACTTGGCAGAAGGTGCCGAAATTTCGTGTGACAAATCCTTGAATAGAATTATATTCATCACGGAAAGGACATCTCTGTAGGTCTCTTGGTTTAGAAGTTAGCTTTTTGATGACGTCACATGAAAACCGAGAATTGTCTTCGATTACAATAGGCTCCGCATACTCACCCGCTCTCCTTCTTTTGTCTTGAGAAAAAAGTAGGGGGTGGGGGGTATCCTCCTATTGTCTCCAACTACAATAGGCTCCTCACCACCTCCTCACCCGCATCCTCACCACCTCCTCACCACCATCCTCACCATCCTCATCACCAAAAAGGGATTAAAAATAGAATGTGACGTCATCCTCCTCACCGGGCTCCTCACCACCACCCTCACCCGCATCCTCACCACCATCCTCACCCGCTCACCCTTCTAAAAATAGTCTGTGACGTCATCCTGCTCACCCGCATGCTCCCCCGCAGGCTCCCCCGCAGGCTCACCCACATGCTCACCCGCATGCTCCCCCGCAGGCTCCCCCGCAGGCTCCCCCGCCACACTCGTTACGAACCACGTTAATGAGGAAACTTAGTTCGATTCTGCGCACTACGTTCAAGCACCAATTTAATTGATTCAGTAGACAATTAGTATTCACTTGAGAAGGGAGACTTAAACGAAACATAGCAACACGAGTGGGAGCATTTGTTTTTCCCTTTATATTTCACTGTAAGGGAAAGAACGACGCCCTCTTATTAGTCAGACATTATGATCAAAGTTGACAATATCCCATGCAGTGGACGGTTTAAGGATCGAGTATTCGTAGGAATGAATAATTTTGCCTCAAAGCGTTGCTATGCAAATCGGGGTTATCTTGAAACCTTCAACGCGCGTGCAAACTTCTCCCGCAATTTATGACTAACTCGGCATTTTCCCAACGAAACGAAGCCTCACACAATTTGTAACAATGTTTCCTTGAGATAATGTGCTATAACGAATTTTAATCCGGTACGGTTTTAACATATTATTCCACAAGTTTTGATACCCACTTTGTCTCAAATTTCCACATGAATAGGCTCATTGCCGTGTTGTTGCTCCATAACATTGCTTTATAAATTTGAAAACATTATTATGTTTGCCTCTAAAAAACATGTATCTACAGTAGCTGGAAATATAATCAGAAAGTAACCTGCTTATTTGTGCTCGGGATTTGGGGGTTTTTTGTAATATTTAAATTGCAAATGCGGCACTCTTGGTATGTACAACACAATTCTTGGTTTCAATCACGTGACTTTTGCGCGTAATTTGCTTCCGGTCTGAATCAGCTGGAGGTCAAGATGAGAAGTTTTCTGAAGTTCACAGCGAAAATTCAAATTTAGTAGCTACATTTTCTAGAAAATCACAACTATCAATGAACCTGATTCGTATTTAAACTAAATCCTAGTGTAAATACAAATTTGTAGCGATTGGAAAGTCGGGGTTTGCTTTTTTAGACAGTTCAACTGTGGTAAATGAGTAAAACTTTACAAACTGGCTGATATTTTAGGCAGCTTTTATTTCTTCAAATGCTTGATGTTTTCACTCATTGGCTAAAAAAGATTGCAATGTAAAAAAGATATGTAATTAGAGTTGAGAAACATGTATATGCTTCATCTGTTCTTTGTTTTTGGACGAAATACCTGAGAAACAGAAGTTTTGGAAGACGGTAAGTTAAGTCTTGATTGCTGTTTTGTTGTCAAATGAACTCAGAAAATCGACTCGGCTCTGTTGCATACAGTTTTCCCCATACTGCAAAACAATTTTCCACATAAACAAGATTCAATTCTCAATAAGCTATTACATGTAGTTGACAAATTTCTGTAGTTTCTAAAGTATGTTTTAACAAAACGCCTACATTTTGACTCTTTCAAAGTTGTGTTTCACTTTCAGCCAGCTCAACGCAGCGACAAAACTCACTTTGAGATGAAACAAAAACTTGACCAAATTTTAGTCAATGAAAAACAAATTGTATACACACGACTGGGAAAAAGAATCGAAAAGTCCATGTCGACCTAGAATAAATAAGTAAATCCCTGAGTAAATCCCGGAGATCGTGGAGATCTTGCTGGGTTTTCGGACTCCTTGTAAATGTTTGACAAACTTTCATTTTTGCCTACCTGCTCGGATTGTTTGAAGCGAACTTCATGTGATTTATCCTTGTATCAAATGAGAAACCAATTCATCCATAGTCCTGTGGTTTGTGTAAATCCTTTATGATTCCCTAATCCATCCGTAGGTACCAAACTCATTTAAACTTAATCTCAAATACATATCTTCATGAATCACTTTCACTTGGCGACAACAAGTTCTCGAGGCCACGGCGCTTTTCGGCTGCTTTTCTGGAGTCGTTTGGACCATTTCGATTGTTTTCAGAGTTTGTATTGCTTGCTGTCTGTTTTGGGCAATTTAAAGACATCTGTTTATCTGTTTACCAAACTTGTAGAATCAGAAACAATGCGAGGAGGTAACATTTTCACAGTTTTCCATCTCGAAAAGCACTGCAGGGACGGACGTTTGACCTCCAGCTGAATTTTTAATGAGGCTCCAAAAAGCGGATGTGACGTCATATGAAACCCAAGAATTACATACACAATAAACATAACACTCAAAATGCGCGCTCTAAATAAATCCATTCAGATATGGGCAAACTGCCAATATCACACAATTTATATCGTTTTATTTCATTTCGCTAGCTACTGTTATTGGCCTGGTAAACTAAGCACAGCACAGTCAACGGTATCATGTGCGAACAGCTGCGCTGCTAGTATAATTTTATCTCAAATTTTGTGTTCTCAGAAAACCCCTCAACGTTCCTATTTCGCCGTTTCGAAATCTTTAAAATCCGCACTAAGAATTCAATTCTCTAAATGGAGCTAAAATGCGTTATTTTCCTCTTTACATGGCTTCGGAAAAGAATTCAAGACGATCACCATGGAAACACACAAAAAAGGTGGATAAGGCTGGGGCAAAACCGTTTGAGCACTGATCTGATTCAACTTCATTCATCATTTGTTGAGTCAGCCATGTCGATTGTTGAATTGGTTTGTCTCCAACCAAAGATACAGGAATACAGCCCTGTCCACAATGCCATGGCGTTTTGTAGTGCACACACGTTTTCCGGATCTTGGTCGTCAGGGGCGTAGCAAGAGAGTAGCATATCAAAGTGAAAATGTTAATAGTACGCAGTTGCGTACTTTGTGTATTGGTAGCTATGCCCCTGGTGATTGTACTAAGAGGCCATTTTACAGGATAAGAGTTTAAAAATAGTTATTGGTTTGGTTCTTACATCACATGTGTACATGCTGTGTAATATCTGTGAGCTGGTGAGCAATGTACACAAGGAAGCATTACATAGCGAATATAGCCTGAGAGTAGTTGGACTGATGAAACCCCATTTGGTATAGATGTCGATAGTTTTGCAATTTGTAGTTAAGACATGATTCTTGCAGTTAAACATGTGTACCATGCAAACCAGCAACGTGTGCTTCAATATCAATTTTCAGGGGCCCTGAACACCCCGTCCCCTAGAATTTGCTCAACCCCTCCCTTTGAATTTCGAGGTTACCTAAGCACCAACCTTTTCGACACAGACCCCTACCAGGGGTGTTCGACCCCTCCTCCCCTTGGAAATTCCAGGGTTTAGATAAACCCCTTCCCCTGGATTTCCTTGAATTCCCCGGTGCGCAAAGAAAATGCAATCAGCCATTTCCTACAACCAGTAAGTCCACGATTCACTCCTGGTGTGGACAGCCTTAGCCCTTTCTTCGATTGGGGGAGATGGCATGCAACTCGCCAAATTCTCCTGAGATCCACTTGTCTACTGGGTATCTATTCTCCACCCCAACCCCTCTCAGCCTGAAAGGTGTTTTTGACTAGGACTTTGGGCCTTCCAAGTATGTGGGACACAGTTATCGGGGCAAGACAGCCCCCCAGAGATGGCGGGCGGCCCAGCTCTAATGGTAGCTAGCTAGCGTGATTAGTACCTATAGTTTCTATCATGACCTGCTGAGTTGAAGTGCTACGTTTCCATCCCCTCTATCCTACATTCTGTAGTTGTTCCTCATAGGCTGCAAGCATTAAGATTAATCCGATTTGAAGGGCTTGGGGTTCCCAACTTAATAAACCCGGAGTCTTTCTCTAGTCGCCCCCTGCCGTAGGAAGATGAACGACCATTTAGGTATTGACACGAAAAAGCTTCTTTTTAGTTTTTTTCTTTCCTCTCCTCTTTTCAGTTATCATGGAACAGAGAAAAAAACTGGGAATGACAAGTTTTGTTTAAAATTATTTTATAAGGATGTGATGCATGAATTTAAAGTTCCTAGTTAGTTTATTAGTTTATTGGGTCTGTTCTTTGGTAAAGTTCGACTGCCGCGAATTCCCATGTGGACCGACGTAGAAGACGAGAGTATGAAGCCTATGTTTGGGGTGGGGTTAGGTCATTTCCCACATCAGGAAAGGGAATAGATTTGTGCGTATTATTTTTCACAGATTTCTTTGCAACCATGTGGCGATATTTTGTTTTTTAACCAGACCAGGATATGGGTGATTTTCACAGATTCTGTAGAACTGGTTTCCCCTCTAGACTCAGCGGCAAAATTCGCACCTCAAAAAACTTGGATGCACAATCGTGGCCATGTACTTTCTATTCTGAGTCATTGGGCATGTTCTTTGGGAAAATTCAACTGCCACTGACACGAATAACAGGCGTAGAAAATGGTAGAGGGACGGGTAGGTCTTGTGGTATATAACATAAACAACTCAAAAACTAATTTCATCGCCATCGCCTCGGAGACAATCTTTCAAATATCCCTTATTAATTGTTATACTTTTTATATAGAAAACAACAACGAATCTAGTTTTACTACGTTAGCTAGCTTTGCTGGTTATAGTTATCATTCTTATTATTGTCATTATTTCATAATTTAGGTTAAGCACATAGACTGTTTTCATTCTTTAGAATTATTGAGCAAGATTACTTTTTAAATGTAAAATTATTTTCAATTGAATTTATTGTCCATATCTGAATAGATTTATAATATCTGAATGGAGTGCACATTTTGAATGTTTATGTTTAATTGTGTATGTTCAATTGAATCAAGGCGCGCGTATAGGATTCTCGACCGAAGTGCCGCATTTGCAGTGTATATATTACAAAAGAAACCCCAAATCCCAAGCACAAATATGCAGGTTACTTTCTGATTATATTTCCAGCTAGATACATGTTTTTTTAGAGGCAAACATAATAATGTTTTCAAATTTATAAAGCAATGTTATGGAGCAACAACACGGAAATGAGCCTATTCATGTGGAAATTTGAGACAAAGTGGGTATCAAAACTTGTGGAATAATATGTTAAAACCGTACCGGATTAAAATTCGTTATAGCACATTATCTCAAGGAAACATTGTTACAAATTGTGTGAGGCTTCGTTTCGTTGGGAAAATGCCGAGTTAGTCATAAATTGCGGGAGAAGTTTGCACGCGCGTTGAAGGTTTTCAAGATAACCCCGATTTGCATAGCAACGCTTTGAGGCAAAATTATTCATTCCTACGAATACTCGATCCTTAAACCGTCCACTGCATGGGATATTGTCAACTTTGATCATAACGTCTGACTAATAAGAGGGCGTCGTTCTTTCCCTTACAGTGAAATATAAAGGGAAAAACAAATGCTCCCACTCGTGTTGCTATGTTTCATAAGTCTCCCTTCTCAAGTTGAATACTAATTTGTCTACTGAATCAATTAAATTGGTGCTTGAACGTAGTGCGCAGAATCGAACTAAGTTTCCTCATTAACGTGGTTCGTAACGAGTGTGCCCGCAGTCTCACCCCACATGCTCACCACCCACATGCTCACCACCAAAAAAGTTTCAGGCCGTCCATGTATAGAAGATGGTTCACGTTTACACCATTCAGACCGTATCCGTATTTAACTTTCTGTAATATACGAGTCCGTGGGATAAGGCAGATCACAAATAGCAGCGGGGCAATGCATCTCCCCAATTAGTGCTGATACTTTGATCCAGAGTACAAATCGGTCCTCCAATCTTCGATACTTTCGAAGAGCAGTCTCTTTATATTCAGAGACATTCCTTCATGGAGGAGTATGGAAGCATGTCTAATGCTTTTCGGTAAGGGGTGGACCATTAGAAATTGGGGGAGGGGGGGGGGGGGGGGGGGGGGGGTGGCAATTTTTTTGCGTATGATTTTTTTTCCGGGGATCAAGTTCTGCAAGAATTTTTTTTCGGACTCGAAGGCCATGTACGATTTTTTTTCGGCAGACACACACACAACATATCTTGTAGTCATAACACGTTATACATATATACCAAAACTTGGTAGAGTCAGAAGCATAGACAGCTGGACAGTGGATATATACCGTGGCGTTCCGTTCCCACAGGTTACCCAAATCCTATTGCTGTATGTATATGCATCAACCCAATTTTCTTATACTATATTTATATTGGTTCAGAAATGGAGTAAGAAAACCCTGCTCCTCTATGTATATGTACAACAAATTTTCTTATGCTATTTTTTTTGCCCGATTTTTGATAAACACATTTTATCAAGCCTTAGAGAAAGGATAGATCAACATTCCGTTTTTATGTATATAGTAAACAAAGCCTGTAGGTTTTATTATTTATGCGCGCAACTGCGCGCCGCAAATGACGAAATTATTATTATTCATTTGCGTGAAGCAGTCCAAATGACGAATTGCTATACTAGTAACGTCGAAGTCACGCTTACCTAAGTGTTCTTTCTTTGAACATAGTGACTGCCTGCCAGGTCTATTACTGCAGAGCATTTTGGGAGAGTTTGTTTTCCTTGGCAAGACACTTGTTCTTGTAAGGCGATGTCTTCGTTGCGCTAGTTCTAAGAAATTATAGTAGTTCTATTCTTTATGCGCCGAAGCGCGCCGAAATTTTTGGTCTCTCCTTTCAGGACTTCAGTTTTCGCTACTTCATCCAGACTGCTTTCATTTTTAAATAAATATGCAGCCTCAAACATCTCTTAACGAGAGCCCAAGCCATGTCTTTGTAGGATTTTTACTTTCTAGCTTGAATCTCTGCAAGATTATTTTTTCGGAAGGATTGGCCTTGCGCGAATTTTTTTGGGGGAATTGACCCCCCCCCCCCCCCCCACTTTCTAATGGTCCCCCCCTAATCTATTCAGGCCATGAACAGATTTCGCTTCCCTGATCGTGCACATGGCATGAGCATTATTATCAATGAATAGAAGGTAATGTGCTCGAGACTGTTTTAAGATTTCAAGCTTTGGAAAACGCATTGATGAGTATATACCACCGAAACAGGTAGACTGTTATCGGGCTCGACAAAAAGCGCTCGTCTCCAGACAAAAACGTTGGCGAGTCTGATTGCATTCCTTCGCACGAAATCAATCATGCGTTGTCGCTGCCAAAGAAAATCGTTAAAAAATTGGGAAATAACACACTGATTTGTATTTCTTACCTCATAAAATTAGAAGAAAACACGAGCAGATGGCTTTTCTTGTGTTTTTAGTTTGAAAATTTTCCAAATTAAAATATTTGAGTTGCACGCATCGCTGACCTCAGTAAAGGAATTCAAACGACACCGTGAATGTTTTTGTCTGGAGACGAGTGCTTTTTCTCGAGCCGAATAAACGCTCTACCTGTTTTGGTAGTAATTGAGCAAGAAAACAAAAATACTCGAGCGAAAACAGTCGCGTGTGCTTAGCTTTGCAAAAATAGGGGAAAGATGTAGCGGCAAGATGGAATCAACTTACCAGATGGCAGAGAAATAAAGAATCTGGAAAATGGAGAGAGCCAAGACAGTATCTTGATGTACTGGGATCGGTTGCAGTACAGCGTGAAGAGATTAACTAACCGAAGAATATCTCCGGCGCGTAAGGAAAGTGCTACAATCGAAGATCGACGGAGCAAATGTAATCTGTGGACAAATACATGGGCCGTTTCTGTAATACGATACTCGACGAACTTCACGAATTGGACCAGTGATGAGCTAAGTACTAGACAGGAGAACTAGAACGTATCTCACCATGTACGGTGCCTTCAACTCTGGACTCACTATTTATATTACTGAATCCCAGGAGGTGCTACTCAGCAGCGCGCGGAGGTTGGAGGAAGCCCTATGAGAATTATACACAGTTAAATATATAGAGGCTATTACACGGTGGCCGGAAGATATGAGTTTTATTTTCGAGTGGCAAGACACAAGAAAATAAAACTCATATCTTCAAGCCACCGTGTAATTTTCTTTTTATTATATAGACAAACCAGAAAAAAAAATATTCCAAATTGATTTCCCAGGTCCCGGATGTAGCTTCATATGAGAACTACGAGTGCGTATTTCCTATTCTAAAATTCATGAATTATTCATAAGGTTTGTGAACCCTATATTGTTCACGTGCCGTGTTGATAACTATGATAAAGACACTCATGTTGAATTAATGAGTGTCTATATCGTAGTTATAGACACGGTACCCCGGATGCAGTGCCTATTTCGACACTTCAAGGCGCTTATGGGTGTACAAAGGGTGGTCCCTTGCCATACCAGGGTCGGAACTACTGCTAGGTATGCACTTCTATTTCCGACCCTACGCATTAGGTGAAATTTTTTAGGATTTCTCGAACACTGGTCACCAAAATTCACAACCCTAATCCATGGGGGATGCTTATTCTGTATCTGCGCATGTTTGGTTCTGTATCTGCGCATCCTTGGCGTCTACGTCACACTAGCCATATACTCTGTGGGTGTCGAAATGTTTTCATGGCTACATTTTATTTTGTTTGAGAAAATTGTTTGAATGAATCTTTATAGTTTCCTAGTCTTTGGATAAAAAGAATACGTCAAACTCTGTCGAATTAGATGACTAGTTCCTTAATTGACTTCATGACTGCATACACTATGTATAGCGCCTAGTCCTTCCTACTCGTAAAATTAATTTCGTATTGACTAATTCAAGTTATGAATTTTCGCATCTTCACCCGATAAAACACTCCGGTTCGTTTTATAAATACCATATAAAACACTCGTGTCTATATAATAAGAGAAGATATGAAGAACTTACGAGCGAGGTGAAAATATCGATCATGCCCTCATGTCTGTGTTACCAGTAAGAAAATTAACGCCCTACAGTTTTAGAAATTCCTTCACTTCTCTGCAATGTCAAAGATTTGTATTTCTTCCACTAACACTTTGTTTGTTACTGCTCTTGTACATTTTCTTTTTTAGACAACATAGCTTTTTTTCTCTCCCGCCTAGAATAGCTTTTGCCATCTGTTGGAAGACACGTTTAGAGTATGATAATAAATATTTGTTGATTTTTGTTTGTTTTTGTGTGTTGTATTAGCTGCACGATAGAAATCTGATTTGATTTGAGAGGGTCAGCGCCGGCATGGATACTCGTGCAAGATCGATTTACCTAAAAGTATAACCGAACATTTAAATGAAATGACGAAAACCATTAACTCCTCTATCTTTCCCTCAGCTTATACAAAGAAGGACTACAAGAAATAGCGGACTACGTCCTACACGAGGTGATTAAACAAGGATATCTGATCAAGAAAGGCCACATGGTAAAGTCAATGAAGGACCGATGGTTCGTACTCAAACCTGGAAATCTGTCGTATTTTACGAATCGCACTTGCAACGACAAGAAAGGGGAAATCATTATTACCCAGGAAACTAAGGTGGTGAGTGTGCCTGATAGCCGCAAGTATAGATTCAGTGTGGTCTGTGGAGAAACTAAGACTCATTACGACTTGGAAGCAAGAGATCAGAGAACCAAACAAGAATGGATTAGTGCTATACATAAGGCAATTGGTAAGTTACCAAGAGATAACTAGATAGTCTGAAATTAAGAAACCTTCTTCCCTTGCTGTTGCCTTCTCGTGTTTTAAATAAACAAAGAAACAAAAACGAAAACGAAAACAGGGCTTGAAATTGCGCTCGATACAGGCGTAAACACTTTTAGACTTAAAGTAACGACTGTGTTTGCAGTTTCTGCAGTGTTCTACTATAAGGCGTAAAATTCCGACTATGATTATTCCTTAATTTCGAGCCCTGAA
The DNA here is from genome assembly GCA_033964015.1 of Scolanthus callimorphus. NCBI lineage: Eukaryota > Metazoa > Cnidaria > Anthozoa > Actiniaria > Edwardsiidae > Scolanthus > Scolanthus callimorphus. The sequence goes on from CM066919.1 coordinate 12,268,047, forward strand.
AAGGTGTTTAGGATAGAAGGAGTAGCCTGCTTGCAGGCGGTACTGAGTGTTTTTATCGCGGAAAACCGGTCCGTTCGATGAGCGGGCGCCATCTTGGAATTTTGAGGCGCGCGGTCCCGGGGCGAAGATTTTTGCGCTCGCCCCCGGGACCGCGCGCCTCAAAATTCCAAGATGGCGCCCGCTCATCGAACGGACCGGTTTTCCGCGATAAAAATACCCAGTACCGCCTGCAAGCAGGCTATAGAAGGAGCGGCGGGTCTCATTTACAGGTCGCAGGTCGCAGGTCCGAGCTATAAACTATTTCCAGTACAGGTTTCTCAAAACTGCTTTACAAGTTTCCGAGATCACGCAGACTCACGCCTTCAGTGACTCTAACCCCATTTCCCCAGCCTAAAGTAAGCCCCCATTTTACACCTTGTTCACGGGGACCATATTCTGATAGAAACATTTATTTTCGTGATTGTAAATATTTTATTTGTGGTAACTAACCTGTATCACATTCACTTTCTGGGGCTTCTTTTATGCAGCACGTGATTGACAGTCTGTAGAACGGCCAATAGAAAAGGGCGCTACATAGCATGTGCTGGCCAAAAATAGAAGTAAAGTTAGTTTACAAGTTCGTAGAACACCATTAAAATGTTGAAACGATAATTAATAAGCCACTCGGGTTGTAAAGAAAGATAAAAAATAATTTCTAAATATCTATATATTTCTAAAAACCCACTCATGATTGTAAACTGCGCTGTAAAAAGTACAGTCTGCATCTTAGAGATCAAACATCTCGCTGAATTATAAATCGCTGAATTGGCTATGCAACACAAGCTTGGTACCATCAGTCGATAGAACTTATGCGGAAGATAGAGCGTGTTCAGGGGCGTGCGTCGAAGTTTATCCTGGGTTTGCCTGTTCGTTGTGAAGAAACATACAGAAGCAGGCTTCTAAAACTGAACTTTTTGCCAATCTCCTACTGGCATGAACTTTTAGACATTATTTTCTTCTTTTATAGCAATTACCGGCATAGTACACGTTAGTTCTGTCGTTCTTCCTAAATCCGTTCAACTCGCACTACCAGGTCTAATAGCAATCCTAATGTTACTCACTTTTTATCAAGAAAATGCAAAACAACAACTTTTCAAAGGTCATTTTTTATTCAGCCTAGTTGGAGTTTAAATTCAGTGCGCATGCGATTTTAGCCCGAATCTTTTGTTTAACTTCTCTTTGTTCTTGTTAAACAAAAGAAATCAAGAAATTCGGCTAAAATCGCATGCGCACTAAACACGAAATTTAAACTCCAACGAGGCTTATAGAACAGTAAGGATCTGGAACGACCCAGGGGACCCTAGTACATGGAAGTCTATTTGTCCGTCTTGTAATGTAGCCTGTAACCTGTCTGTAAGTGTTCGCTGTTGCTTTTAATTAATGTTTTTGAATAGGCCATGTTCGAATTACGCTCCAATGCCTACAAACAATAACCTCAAGTCGAGGCTTTCTTCTGAAATTACTGTAAATGTATTAGAACTTAGAGAAAGCCTCGATTTGAAGCCTTTTTCTTGTGAGCATTGGAGCGTAATTCGAACCTGGGCTATTCCGGGACCACAGACTCCTCGGACTCCTCGGCTTGAGCGTAATGTCTTGCCCATTTCAGATCACGTGGCATTCCTATGAGTATTCTCTCTTTGTTTGGGATGCTTCCATTTTCATATATCCTTCGATGCGTAGCAGAAAAAGAAAGAGAGAATACTCATGGGAATGCCACGTGATCTGGAATGGGGAAACATTACGCCCAAGCTTGAGGAGGTCTATTGGCTTACCGCTGTTGTGGCGCCCCTGCCTATTTAGGTTGTATATAGTGTGCATTTATGTTTATTTCCTTTTATCTAGTAAGGGGAAACTAATAAAATAAAATATAAAAAAAAAGAATTGTAGACACGTAACTACATACAAAGTCCACCATCCTTTTCTTTAATTGAGCAACTTATTTGCCCGTAAATTTTCTCGATCTCCTATTAAAGAAGGGGCAAAGTCAAAGGCAAGGCATCATATTATTATGTTACTGGCATTTTAATTCGCCCCAGAAAGTGTAATACGATTTAGTTACCACAAATATATACTTATAATCACGAAAATAAATGTTTCTATCAGAATATGGTCCATGAACAGGGTTCGGAGTAAAATGGGGACTTCCTTTAGGCTGGGGAAATGGGGTTAGAGTCACCGAACGTGAGTCTGCGTGATCTCGGAAACTTGTAAAGCAGTTTTTAGAAACTGTACTGGAAATAGTTTATAGCTCGGACATGCGACCTGCAAATGAGACCCGCCCGGGAGGGAGTAGAGGGTCCCTTTGCTGGTGAGAAATTAATTTATTACTAGGCCCACGCCCTCTTCTCGCTACACCGCTGCGTTTACCCGTTAAAATTCGCAATAAAAATTGTGTTAGTTTATTTAAATCGTGATACGACATGGAACGAAAATTCGGGAAATTCACTTCGAGTCATTGCTGAATACTACGCTGCCCCTCCCCCTCTTTTGGTGGTAATCTTGTTCCAATGTAAACAACAGAAATAAGAATGTAATGCAGGCCCGTAGCCAAACAAATAAGTTACCGAGGCAGAGTGAACCAGATTTCCAGAAAAAAAACGTTATACAATTTTCTTCGAATTATTAAGCAGGAAGTTAAACTGCACCGAGGCGAGTGCCTCGCTCGCCTCATAGTGCTGGCTACGGGCCTGGTAATCCATGTCCATATTCTGTGTATAGTATTTAAGTTTGACAGCTTGCTCAATCAAATGTAAATCTACTTGAAAAATCTCATTTTCTTTAAACTGAACAACTTTCATTTTGAAGCCACTTGTAGCTAATCCACGCCAACTTCACAACTAAAGGGAGTTTCACTCTTCCTGTTATTTTTATATCAAATCCACATCGAAATATAAATCCTAGCAATCGTTGAAGTTTTTTGATTTCAAAGACAAATAACTTAAGAGCGTCTGCCTGTAGGGATCGAGAACCACATTTCACCGACCGCTTGGTCGTATTTCTGATATTTCGTCCAAAGATACCTTGGGCGACTATACTCGAAAATCATTTTAATAGTCTAGGAGCAGCGACCGGAAAAAAATCGCGTCGTAGCACCCAAAAATATATCAAAAATATGGCAAAATATATCCCTCCATGCATTGAATGTGGACATTTTACTGATTTCGTATGTTTTCTGTGATCTCTGCTGGCATAAACAAAACAATGCGCTCGCATTTCCGCAAAACCTTCAGCTCGGGTATCATACTGCACCAAGAAATAGGATAACCCTCGGGCTTTATCGAGGTATGTATGAAGCATTAGTTTACAGTTGACGCGGTTTCCATTGTTATTCGTAGGGCATTAACTCGGATAATGACTCTCAACAAACTAAAAGTCGGGGAGGGATTTGAATTCTCCAGGGAAAGGTTGGGGTTGATCAATAGAATTGAATTGAATTCTAGGTAAATATATGGCTTATTATGGATTCATAGGTAAGTATATGGCTCATTATGGATTCATAGGTAAGTATCTAGATACTTACCTATGAATCCATAATAAGCCATATACTCACCTATGAATCTATAATGTGTGGTTCCAGAAAATATCCCCCCCCCCGGAAGAGTGTTGAAAAGTGACTCCCCACCTCTCTGGAATTTCCGAAGAAAAATACAGTATTTGCATGGAAAAGATATCCCTTCCTATTATCCTTCCTATGGATAATTTCTGTAACCACACAATAAGCCATTTTTACCTAGACTTCAAGGGGCACTGTCACGGTTGTTTCGTCAAAATGTTTTAAAATAAGACCAGTGTTCTACAGAAACAACTCCGAACCTATATTATGTTTCAAATTAGTCTTAGAAAGAAAAAGAAACTTGTTCAGCCTGTTCGAAAATCAAAAATGCCAATTAGCAATCCAATTCCATCCGCTCGATTATACACGAAAATACTCCAAACTTGTATTGATCTAGCAGCTAAAAGGTTAGTTAAAAAACGTAGACGATTATTTTGTTGATTTCTAGCGAGTTTGACTGCATTTAAGCTACTCAAATTGACCCCAAGTTTGGACCAAATTCATGATAGACCATGACAGTGCCCCTTTCACAATGACTAATTCAATTATCAACCCAAACATTTAACTAGTGAATTCAAATCCATACACTTACCCCGAGAAAAAAAACATTCAATAATCTCAGTTTATGCATCTATACTGACTATCTGTCTATAACCAATATTTGCTCCTGATTATCCTTTATGCGAATCCCGTTGAACGCCACAAAATACGATTTCCGATAACGCCTTCACTTGAACCAAAATTGAGAAGCGTTTGTCCAGCCTACTTGCTTGGTCTCCTTGCCATAGAGTGTGTTTAAGACGTGAATCTGAAAATACAGATAAAATCATGCCCAGGTTAATTGCATGTCTAATCGTAGAGAGCAACCAACGAGCGCAAAATAACTGAAACTTGCCTTCAGTTTCGCCAACTTGAATCAGCTCCACAACGTTATGCAAATTGAGCTGTAGTAGCTGTAACTGTCAGGGCGTGGTACAAACGAAAATAACCAGTGAGGACGTAGTTGCTTTTGTCTCTATTATTTTCGTTCTACAAAGGAGTTCTTTTGTCTCTAGTCTATTGTCCTCGTTCTTTGTGTTGAGGTATAGGGTATTGTTGTATTATCCAACCAGAGAGGAGCTTTAAGCAGCTACTTACCGACCAAAATAACAGCGCTTTAATGAGTTGCGCTTTTACAAAAGGCCGCTTGATTGATTGGACTGGCTGTTGTACGGAAACAAAAGACGTAATTCGTGTTCTGGATGCACTCAAGCCGTATATGGTTTTGTTTGGAAACCTTTGTCAATCATGGTTGAATAAAAGTTCATTCATTTTCTTCAGCATCACAACTTTATTGTGCATGGTAAAAATTAATTGCAATAAGTTTCTCTGGGGAACGCACTTCTATGAAAGCAGCTAAATAACTAACAATAGTTCCTATTGGAATCCGCTATCTTTTTCAATTGTAAACTGTACTCCTTTTCAAAACTGTTAAATTCAATGAGAAGAATGCATTTCATTTGTCCCTGTTTTCTGAAAACCTTGTCAACTGTAAACTAAGTCCGTTAATTACCTCGATTCTCGGCAATAACCCAAATACATCCCGCGGGCCTACGGCCCTTGGGATGTATTGGGGTTATTGCCGAGAATCGAGGTAATTAACTCTAACTTTATAGCTGCTTTACTTATTCCGTAATATCTCGCAATATTTATGCAGTTTTCACAGGGAGCTCACCCTTCCAGTAAAATAAAAATAATTATTATATGGATGCCGGTGTTTTACCGGAAACTAAAACACTCATATTTTCCATATCTTCACTAGTGAAAATATGAAAAAGTTATGTACTGAATGTCCCGGATGTGTACATTTGCAGTCGTGTTTTCCTCAGTTTCGTCTGCAGTGAAATCTCGCTCGGCCACTAGAGTTTTAAGCCACAAAACTTGTTTTGTTCTAGTTCTAAAGAGAAAAACCTTAGGGCAATTATGGCAGAGAGAGCTACAGCAACACACTGGGAAATGAGTTCTTAACTAATCAGAAAGGAATCAGAAAGATTGAGAGAGCGTTTCACAAATAAGCACTTTCGACTTTACCAAGTGAGTTGTTCAATTTATCATAAATTTTGCTATGTCAATTCTTATCCATATAATAAAAAGAACATTACACGGTGGCTTGAAGATATGGATTTTATTTTCTCGTGTCAAAAACAATATTTTACTCACTCGCTGCGCTCGTTCGTAAAATATTGTTCTTGCCAGTCGAAAATAAAATCCATATCTTCGCGCCACCGTGTAATATCCTCTATATATGTTCTTCTAATGTTTTTTTCCCTCCGTTCTTTTATCTGTCAATGGGAATCCTGTGTATTGTTTAACCTCTTGGATCCACTATCAGTAATTTTCATAACAAAGGAATTCATTGACCTCCACAACCTAGTGAATTACACATTTACTTTTATTTTACCGAAAGGGTGAGCTCCCTGTGCAATTTTCACTATTTTGTAAAGTCGGAAAAATAGCCCTAAAACGCTGGGTAAAAGCAAACAAGCGGCCACGTTTTCATTTATTTGAAAACCGTTAAAGCGTTAGTCAACCATTTACCATTAATATATAGATTTAGCCACTGGCTAAAAGCGGAGCTCCCGGTTATAAAATTTTCTGTGCGAATGAAAGGGATCCCCATGTGTACATGGTTTATACTTATAGGCTTTTTAAGAAAAAAATGTCTCTTGATATGTGTACAACAGTCTTTTCTTCGGTATGTTGCTCCAAATGGAATGATTCAAAAGTGCAATAAAGAGAATATTTTTTCAAGCATAGATGGCGTCGTCGATGACGTCATATCACCTGACAAAAGCTCATGATGTAAAAGCGTGAATCGCTGTCATTAGGGTATATCCACTCCATTTTCACAAGTGATGTTATTTTTAGAACCCTTCCCGCGAAAAACTGACCAATCACAGCACTCGCTCTGTAACAGCTAGCATATTTCAAATGAAATTAAAAATGGCGGACGAGACGGCGGAGGGAAGCGAGAGTACTACTAGCAGCGATTATTTCGAAAGCAGCTAACTAGAAGAAAAATCAGAATCAGAGGAAAGGAGTTTAGAATCAGAAGAAGAGAGCTTAGAGTCAGAAGGAGAGGTTTTTAAGGATTTAATAGAATTTTGCTCGCACCGATGTTCACTCTTGTCAGAATCATCATTCGTAATTGTTCCGCTTCATGATAAAAACCTCACAGTACAGATCTCCAAAGCTATTTCAAGAAGATTATATCTTTCCAAAACCAATGTGTGCTTTTCTGACACGGATACACAGCCATTTATGTTTTCGGATATCTTAAGTCCTAAGTTCGGTTCGATCAGGCCAAGGCTTCAACACATTGCTTTAAAATTTGCGTCTGGACACTTATTATTGGTTCCCCTTAATTGGAAAAAATAAGGAATGGGTTTCAAATGGAATGGAAACAGATAAAACCTCACAAGGACGGCGTTTAGATAGAGGTTTGGGGATTTTTGGCTGCCATTTAGTTGCCGGATTTCGGAATATGTAAATTAGGCAAATCTAAAAATAACTACACTTGAGAAAATGGAGTGGGTCGAGTACAATGCTCGTTTCACGCTTTTACTTCATGAGCTTTTGACCTGACCACTTCATTTTGCTCATCTGGTGACCTAGACTACACTACAAAAGTTTGGTTGTTTTAGAGTCTTCCCTTCACAAGATATTAATTTTTCAAGCATAGATGACGTAATCGATGACGTCACATCACGTGACCACTTCATTTCGCTGATCTGATGATCTAGACTACACTACCAAAGTTTGGTTGTTTTAGAGCCTTCCCTTCACGAGATATTAATATTTCAAGCCTAGATGACGTCATCGATGACGTTACATCACGTGACCACTTCATTTCGCTCATCTGGTGACCTAGACTACACTACCCAAGTTTGGTTGTTTTAGAGTCTTCCCTTAACGAGATATTAATTTTTCAAGCATAGATGACGTCATCGATGACGTCACATCACGTGACCACTTCATTTCGCTCATCTGGTGACCTAGACTACACTACCCAAGTTTGGTTGCTTTAGAGTCTTCCCTTCACGAGATATAAATTTTTCAAGCATAGATGACGTCATCGATGACGTCACATCACGTGACCGTGTTACAGCACCCCCCTTGTGGTATAGACAAAATATCCCAAGTATGGTTGTCTTAGCATGTTCCCTTGAGGAGATATAATTTTTTCTTTGCGTACCACAGGGTTCCCATGTGTACACGGACGGACACCGGACACCGGACGGCGTACGCTATAGGTTTAATACCAGAAAAATAAAGAAAAAATCATATCTCCCGAAGGGAAGCTTCAATAGAAGCCAAACTTGGACAAACTTTCAAAGACCATAAGAGGAACTCTACACCAAAGTCACGTGCCCACTCGTCATCAATGACGTCATCAAAATGATCCATAATGCCCGTGACGTTCAAAAATCAACTCGATAGTATACTATACGTTTTTCCCTTAGGTATGGTGCTCCGCTTGCGCGGGCCTTCGGCCCGCGCTGGAGCTCCGCTAAAAACTGTGTGAAATTAATGTTTTGTTTGTAGAATAAATGATGAATAGATGAATCTTAATAATCGCCCGGGCTCACTGGGACGAGCTCTCCATTGAGCCCGGGCGGTCCCATAGCCTCGCGTTTACACCTTAGCGAGGCTACGTCATTCGTGTGATCATGGCTGGAGTTCTAGCCGAAAGCTTACGTCCAGATTCAAAACCAGATTGCGTAATCTCATCCCCACAACAGCTAAACTGGCTTTTTATAAGTCAGCTATTGTACTGCATTTCAACTACTGTAGTCTTGCGTGGCACTTTTGTAAGGCAAGCGACAAAAGGAAGTTAGAACGAATGAACGAGATGGGACTGCGAGCAGTATATAATAACTGGGAATCATCATATGGGGTATGACCACATTATATAACCGAAGGCTTAAGGATATCGCGATATTGATGTATAAAGTAAAACACCATTTGGTGCCTGTAACTGTTTCAGAATTGTTTAATCTTAATGCTTCGAATTAAAATCTCAGAAATTCAGATTTTAAAATAGATAGATTTAACACTATAAAACACGGCAAACATTCTTTGAGTTATTTCGAGCCCTTTCTATGGGCACAGCTCAGTAAGAAGCTAAGATCTATGCCCACAATTAGTACTTTCAAGAAGGCTATTAGAAAAGTGAACCTTGAACTTTTAACATGTACCTCATGCAGAGACTGCTTTCTCTGTTGTAATTGATTACAGCGACTACAGGCTAGTTTGTATTGTGCTATTGTATATGTTTAATGTATATAGGGATAATGTATATAGGGATAATGCATATAGGGTTAATGTATATAGGGTATATGATTCTCTTTTTTTCTCTTTTGTTGTCTCCCCGATTAGCATGTGTGTCGAGCTAGAAGACTTGATACTTTAATAAAGTTATTATTATTATTATCTTTGCTAAGCCTTTTTTCCAGTACAAAGTTTAAATTCTTCTTTATTAATAAATCTGACTTTAATTTTCGAGCCACAAAACCAAATACTTTTATAGCTTCTTTAGTATATCCTATTTTTTGCGTTAATGGTAGGATAACCAATTGACTTTTTACTAAGCGGAGATGTCAAATTTAAATCAGAAGCAATAATTTTTTCAGCTGCTGTCAGTCGTTCGATGGGGTCTCGATTTATTTTGTAGCATTATAAAAAGTCATCTTCCTGAATTTTTAAGCTAACGAGTGTGCAGGATAATTTCCAACCATATTTGCTACTTCCATACATCCAGCTGATTTCCCCATTCCACGAATTGTGACTGCGACGCAGTATGGTTGTTTTAAAACAACAACTAAAAATAAAATGAATAATAACAGGTATCTGTCTGCACAATTGTGTACAAATAAAGTTCAAGTTCTTGTTTAAGTGCTTTTGAGACGGGTATGCTGTGGTAGCATATATAGCTACTGGGAAGGATAAACAATATGGCGACCTATTCGAGTGCTGTTCATTTTATTTCAGCTCTCATAAAAAATTCAGGTGATCTCACAGGTGTGTGCCTTTTTCAAACAGCTTGCGACTGCAACAGACTTATTATTTTTTCAAATGCCAGCAATAACTCCAAGTGGTGGCGATGCAATTAGAGGACTGCCGCTTCGGCGCTTTGCTATAGACGAACTAATTGAAGACGATTTAGCATTTGGATCTTGAAAGTATAATATACATAAAACAAGTGACTATGCTCAGTGATTTGTATTTGATTCTAATTCCAACGCAGAATTTCGAATTAAAAGGATAGAAACATCTTCGAACAAAACATTTTCAAATCCACTGCGTTTTTGACATTTTACCGCACCGCGAGCGTTGGAATGGTATCGATTCGTCTCCCTCACGTGGTGACTAAAACGAAACTTCACGCACTTTCTATTAAATATATCAACTAACCGATACACTAACCGATAAACAGGCTTTACAGATGCAGTGTGCTTTTGGCAATTAAAATGGCCGCTTGGGAGATATTTTAGGTTGTTATATAGCACGTGCTCACTCCAACCGAGCGCGCGCTCTTATTGGCTAAATCAAGGTCACGTGGTGAAGTACAAATCAAATATTCCCCGATCAGTCAATAATTGGAAAAATTATTGACTGGTCGGGGAATATTGCTTTCGCGCGTCGCGTTTGAGCGGGGAAAAAAAGCGGGAAATTTGGTGGCCGCGCGTAGCTTTTTTGACTTTTTCATTCAAAGCGAGATGGAGCCACCAAAAAAACGGTTCGCAAATCTTTCGGAGGCAGAAGTTGTAAACCTTGTAGTAGAAAAAGACTCCAAAAACACACAAAAATCCACGAAGGTAGCTGTTATGACTCTACGTGCTTTTGTTGAAGAGACTGGGAAAGGTTTAAACTTTGAAACAGCTACAAAGCAAGAACTAAATGAAATTCTAATTTCGTTTTACGCAAACGCCAGGAAACAGAATGGGGAACGGTACAAGAAAACTACGTTCACAAGTCTTAGGTTTGGCCTACAGAGACACTTTCTGAGTACCAGGGAGTTCAATATCATAACAGAAGTGGAATTCGCAAAGTGCAACAAAGTTTTTGAGGCAGCCGTCGCCGATCTGAAACGACACGGCTTCGGCAAAGTAGACCACAAAGAAGCGATATCCAAAGAAGACCTAGAGAAAATACAGTTGTTATACTGCAATTCATCTCCTGATCCTGCTAAACTACAAAAGCTTGTTTGGTTTAACATCATGTTCCATCTGTGTCGTCGTGGACGAGAAAATCTGCGAATACAAACAAAACAGTCGTTCGCTGTGAAAGTTGACGCGACTGGAAAGCGTTATGTTTACCAAGCACTCGATGAACTCGATAAAAATCACAGAGAAAATGACGATCCCTCTGATTCCCCTGGTGAAGGACGCATCTACGAAATGCCAGGAAGCCCTCAGTGTCCAGTCGTGGCAAAGGCCGAAAGCGAAAGAACATTTTCGAGAACAAGATACTGTCTGGTACTGCAACGTTCCTTATGGCAAAAACACTCTCGGTTCCATGATGAGTACAATTTCCAAGGAACTGAATCTTTCACAACAGTACACTAATCATTGCATTAGAGCTACAGCTGTTTCATTACTTGATGAGTGTAATTTTGAAGCCCGGCATATTATGCGTGTTTCTGGGCATAAGTCCGAAAGTAGCATTCGCTCTTACTCGAATCGTTTGACAGAAGAAAAGCAAAGAGAAATGTCTTATACGCTTAGTTCAGCAGCAGTTAGCACCTTAGATTCTAGGATAACCGACACTCAGTCGGCCCAACCAGCTCCTGGGCGTGAAATATCAAGCACGGCCTCGCACACTTGCCCAACTTCACCCGTTTTGATGCAAAATTTCGCTTCACAGAGCCGCGAAACTGTCAATTTTAATACAGGGGCATTTTCGGGAGCGAATGTTGTGATAAATTTTAATCGTAATTAGAAGTTTATTGTAAACAAGCGAGTGCTTTTAAAAAAAAAATTGCTAGTTTTGATAGTTTTTGCTAGTGCAAGATTATGTAATTTAGGATTGTTTTCCTTTTAGTTGATGCGCTCGCGCGCACACTTTGTAACTTCTCTTCATTCTTGAAATACATTTATTTTGACTTAATGATTGCAGTTTATTTTTTGCTATATAACAAAACACTTAATGACTGCTCCCTCGGGAAACATCAGTTTTGTTTCCCGAGAATCTCGATGTTTCCTCGACTTCGTCTCGGGAAACATCGAGATTCTCGGGAAACAAAACTGATGTGTCCCTCGGGAGCAGTCATTAAGTGTATATTATTTTACCTGAAAAAAGCAACATTGAAAACTAGACCGTGTCGAACATTTTTTCAAGAAAATTTTATTTTAAAGATAATATAGAAAAATCTTGGATATTCCTTTTGGAAATATATTTATCAATGTCCATTTTGTTAAGTGTATGAGTTTCATTGTCGTATCTTATACCCATCCTATTGAAACTGGCAGTGAAACATATTACCTAATTTACCGCAGTTGCCTTCAAAATGTCGCGACGTTTTTATCGCACCGCATTATCTCGTTAGCAATACGGACGTTCCGAGAAATATTTGGCAGGCTTCTAAGTTACACTAATAGCATTCACTACAGAAAATATTATCAAAATCTGGAGGGTACCATGTAGACTCAAAATTTCATAGCGGAACTCCTGTGGAGCCCCATTGGCTAATGTGTGAAAAAAAAAAATGAAAAAAAAAATGAATAAAAGTAACCCATCGAGTTGTTTTCGAGTGGTTGTATTTTCCGTTGGACAGCCGCTGGTGTACCGTCACACTCGTTACGAACCACGTTAATGAGGAAACTTAGTTCGATTCTGCGCACTACGTTCAAGCACCAATTTAATTGATTCAGTAGACAAATTAGTATTCAACTTGAGAAGGGAGACTTAAACGAAACATAGCAACACGAGTGGGAGCATTTGTTTTTCCCTTTATATTTCACTGTAAGGGAAAGAACGACGCCCTCTTATTAGTCAGACATTATGATCAAAGTTGACAATATCCCATGCAGTGGACGGTTTAAGGATCGAGTATTCGTAGGAATGAATAATTTTGCCTCAAAGCGTTGCTATGCAAATCGGGGTTATCTTGAAAACCTTCAACGCGCGTGCAAACTTCTCCCGCAATTTATGACTAACTCGGCATTTTCCCAACGAAACGAAGCCTCACACAATTTGTAACAATGTTTCCTTGAGATAATGTGCTATAACGAATTTTAATCCGGTACGGTTTTAACATATTATTCCACAAGTTTTGATACCCACTTTGTCTCAAATTTCCACATGAATAGGCTCATTGCCGTGTTGTTGCTCCATAACATTGCTTTATAAATTTGAAAACATTATTATGTTTGCCTCTAAAAAACATGTATCTACAGTAGCTGGAAATATAATCAGAAAGTAACCTGCTTATTTGTGCTCGGGATTTGGGGGTTCTTTTGTAATATTTAAATTGCAAATGCGGCACTCTTGGTATGTACAACACAATTCTTGGGTTTCAATCACGTGACTTTTGCGCGTAATTTTGCTTCCGGTCTGAATCAGCTGGAGGTCAAGATGAAGAAGTTTTCTGAAGTTCACAGCGAAAATTCAAATTTAGTAGCTACATTTTCTAGAAAATCACAACTATCAATGAACCTGATTCGTATTTAAACTAAATCCTAGTGTAAATACAAATTTGTAGCGATTGGAAAGTCGGGGTTTGCTTTTTTAGACAGTTCAACTGTGGTAAATGAGTAAAACTTTACAAACTGGCTGATATTTTAGGCAGCTTTTATTTCTTCAAATGCTTGATGTTTTCACTCATTTGGCTAAAAAAGATTGCAATGTAAAAAAGATATGTAATTAGAGTTGAGAAACATGTATATGCTTCATCTGTTCTTTGTTTTTGGACGAAATACCTGAGAAACAGAAGTTTTGGAAGACGGTAAGTTAAGTCTTGATTGCTGTTTTGTTGTCAAATGAACTCAGAAAATCGACTCGGCTCTGTTGCATACAGTTTTCCCCATACTGCAAAACAATTTTCCACATAAACAAGATTCAATTCTCAATAAGCTATTACATGTAGTTGACAAATTTCTGTAGTTTCTAAAGTATGTTTTAACAAAACGCCTACATTTTGACTCTTTCAAAGTTGTGTTTCACTTTCAGCCAGCTCAACGCAGCGACAAAACTCACTTTGAGATGAAACAAAAACTTGACCAAATTTTAGTCAATGAAAAACAAATTGTATACACACGACTGGGAAAAAGAATCGAAAAGTCCATGTCGACCTAGAATAAATAAGTAAATCCCTGAGTAAATCCCGGAGATCGTGGAGATCTTGCTGGGTTTTCGGACTCCTTGTAAATGTTTGACAAACTTTCATTTTTGCCTACCTGCTCGGATTGTTTGAAGCGAACTTCATGTGATTTATCCTTGTATCAAATGAGAAACCAATTCATCCATAGTCCTGTGGTTTTGTGTAAATCCTTTATGATTCCCTAATCCATCCGTAGGTACCAAACTCATTTAAACTTAATCTCAAATACATATCTTCATGAATCACTTTCACTTGGCGACAACAAGTTCTCGAGGCCACGGCGCTTTTCGGCTGCTTTTCTGGAGTCGTTTGGACCATTTCGATTGTTTTCAGAGTTTGTATTGCTTGCTGTCTGTTTTGGGCAATTTAAAGACATCTGTTTATCTGTTTACCAAACTTGTAGAATCAGAAACAATGCGAGGAGGTAACATTTTCACAGTTTTCCATCTCGAAAAGCACTGCAGGGACGGACGTTTGACCTCCAGCTGAATTTTTAATGAGGCTCCAAAAAGCGGATGTGACGTCATATGAAACCCAAGAATTACATACACAATAAACATAACACTCAAAATGCGCGCTCTAAATAAATCCATTCAGATATGGGCAAACTGCCAATATCACACAATTTATATCGTTTTATTTCATTTCGCTAGCTACTGTTATTGGCCTGGTAAACTAAGCACAGCACAGTCAACGGTATCATGTGCGAACAGCTGCGCTGCTAGTATAATTTTATCTCAAATTTTGTGTTCTCAGAAAACCCCTCAACGTTCCTATTTCGCCGTTTCGAAATCTTTAAAATCCGCACTAAGAATTCAATTCTCTAAATGGAGCTAAAATGCGTTATTTTCCTCTTTACATGGCTTCGGAAAAGAATTCAAGACGATCACCATGGAAACACACAAAAAAGGTGGATAAGGCTGGGGCAAAACCGTTTGAGCACTGATCTGATTCAACTTCATTCATCATTTGTTGAGTCAGCCATGTCGATTGTTGAATTGGTTTGTCTCCAACCAAAGATACAGGAATACAGCCCTGTCCACAATGCCATGGCGTTTTGTAGTGCACACACGTTTTCCGGATCTTGGTCGTCAGGGGCGTAGCAAGAGAGTAGCATATCAAAGTGAAAATGTTAATAGTACGCAGTTGCGTACTTTGTGTATTGGTAGCTATGCCCCTGGTGATTGTACTAAGAGGCCATTTTACAGGATAAGAGTTTAAAAATAGTTATTGGTTTGGTTCTTACATCACATGTGTACATGCTGTGTAATATCTGTGAGCTGGTGAGCAATGTACACAAGGAAGCATTACATAGCGAATATAGCCTGAGAGTAGTTGGACTGATGAAACCCCATTTGGTATAGATGTCGATAGTTTTGCAATTTGTAGTTAAGACATGATTCTTGCAGTTAAACATGTGTACCATGCAAACCAGCAACGTGTGCTTCAATATCAATTTTCAGGGGCCCTGAACACCCCGTCCCCTAGAATTTGCTCAACCCCTCCCTTTGAATTTCGAGGTTACCTAAGCACCAACCTTTTCGACACAGACCCCTACCAGGGGTGTTCGACCCCTCCTCCCCTTGGAAATTCCAGGGTTTAGATAAACCCCTTTCCCCTGGATTTCCTTGAATTCCCCGGTGCGCAAAGAAAATGCAATCAGCCATTTCCTACAACCAGTAAGTCCACGATTCACTCCTGGTGTGGACAGCCTTAGCCCTTTCTTCGATTGGGGGAGATGGCATGCAACTCGCCAAATTCTCCTGAGATCCACTTGTCTACTGGGTATCTATTCTCCACCCCAACCCCTCTCAGCCTGAAAGGTGTTTTTGACTAGGACTTTGGGCCTTCCAAGTATGTGGGACACAGTTATCGGGGCAAGACAGCCCCCCAGAGATGGCGGGCGGCCCAGCTCTAATGGTAGCTAGCTAGCGTGATTAGTACCTATAGTTTCTATCATGACCTGCTGAGTTGAAGTGCTACGTTTCCATCCCCTCTATCCTACATTCTGTAGTTGTTCCTCATAGGCTGCAAGCATTAAGATTAATCCGATTTGAAGGGCTTGGGGTTCCCAACTTAATAAACCCGGAGTCTTTCTCTAGTCGCCCCCTGCCGTAGGAAGATGAACGACCATTTAGGTATTGACACGAAAAAGCTTCTTTTTAGTTTTTTTCTTTCCTCTCCTCTTTTCAGTTATCATGGAACAGAGAAAAAAACTGGGAATGACAAGGTTTTGTTTAAAATTATTTTATAAGGATGTGATGCATGAATTTAAAGTTCCTAGTTAGTTTATTAGTTTATTGGGTCTGTTCTTTGGTAAAGTTCGACTGCCGCGAATTCCCATGTGGACCGACGTAGAAGACGAGAGTATGAAGCCTATGTTTGGGGTGGGGGTTAGGTCATTTCCCACATCAGGAAAGGGAATAGATTTGTGCGTATTATTTTTCACAGATTTCTTTGCAACCATGTGGCGATATTTATGTTTTTTAACCAGACCAGGATATGGGTGATTTTCACAGATTCTGTAGAACTGGTTTCCCCTCTAGACTCAGCGGCAAAATTCGCACCTCAAAAAACTTGGATGCACAATCGTGGCCATGTACTTTCTATTCTGAGTCATTGGGCATGTTCTTTGGGAAAATTCAACTGCCACTGACACGAATAACAGGCGTAGAAAATGGTAGAGGGACGGGTAGGTCTTGTGGTATATAACATAAACAACTCAAAAACTAATTTCATCGCCATCGCCTCGGAGACAATCTTTCAAATATCCCTTATTAATTGTTATACTTTTTATATAGAAAACAACAACGAATCTAGTTTTACTACGTTAGCTAGCTTTGCTGGTTATAGTTATCATTCTTATTATTGTCATTATTTCATAATTTAGGTTTAAGCACATAGACTGTTTTCATTCTTTAGAATTATTGAGCAAGATTACTTTTTAAATGTAAAATTATTTTCAAATTGAATTTATTGTCCATATCTGAATAGATTTATAATATCTGAATGGAGTGCACATTTTGAATGTTTATGTTTAATTGTGTATGTTCAATTGAATCAAGGCGCGCGTATAGGATTCTCGACCGAAGTGCCGCATTTGCAGTGTATATATTACAAAAGAAACCCCAAATCCCAAGCACAAATATGCAGGTTACTTTCTGATTATATTTCCAGCTAGATACATGTTTTTTTAGAGGCAAACATAATAATGTTTTCAAATTTATAAAGCAATGTTATGGAGCAACAACACGGAAATGAGCCTATTCATGTGGAAATTTGAGACAAAGTGGGTATCAAAACTTGTGGAATAATATGTTAAAACCGTACCGGATTAAAATTCGTTATAGCACATTATCTCAAGGAAACATTGTTACAAATTGTGTGAGGCTTCGTTTCGTTGGGAAAATGCCGAGTTAGTCATAAATTGCGGGAGAAGTTTGCACGCGCGTTGAAGGTTTTCAAGATAACCCCGATTTGCATAGCAACGCTTTGAGGCAAAATTATTCATTCCTACGAATACTCGATCCTTAAACCGTCCACTGCATGGGATATTGTCAACTTTGATCATAACGTCTGACTAATAAGAGGGCGTCGTTCTTTCCCTTACAGTGAAATATAAAGGGAAAAACAAATGCTCCCACTCGTGTTGCTATGTTTCATAAGTCTCCCTTCTCAAGTTGAATACTAATTTGTCTACTGAATCAATTAAATTGGTGCTTGAACGTAGTGCGCAGAATCGAACTAAGTTTCCTCATTAACGTGGTTCGTAACGAGTGTGACCGTCGGCTTATTTCTGAGTGCGTACATGGTGTGTTGCCATGGGTTACGATATTCACTTTTGGCCGCGGCCCTTGTGCAAGTCAAGATTTCGTCCGCCAACTGCAGTTTCTTGTAGCTTGTATCATTGTTATTGGCCACAAAACTTTGAAAGAACTTTCGGGGATGTTCGGAAAAGATACATGAAGCCTTTGGGTTACCTGTCTTTGGTTGCTGGCAGAATGGACTGGGATCAGGGAAGGATGAGTAATCGATAAAGTGGTTTATTCAGCCGGGATCATACCAGAAAGAAATTGAGTTAAGAGGTTTATGAAATCAAGCTATGAATCATTCTAGATAATACAAAAACAAGGAAAATAATTTGCAGCGTTGTTACAGCTCAAGCACGGAATAAATTTAATTGGCATAGACACGGAATTCTCACGGAATTTAGCCAGCCTTTGCAGTCTCAACATTTGTACATGGAAAGAACAATGTACGACTCGCTTCTCAAGGACATCCTTGGAGCTGAATAAGTTTCTAACGACAGAAATGCTTTGGCATCAAGATTCCTTCAAGAAGAAAAGATACGATATTCAGGTGAGTTTTGAAGTAAGTTAGTTCCAAAGTTGAGTGCTTTACTGATCTCTTTGCTATGTTCTCCATTGAAAATGCAACACATGAATCGCTAGGATATCCTATTTAAACTACTCTATCTATACTTCATATCCCTTGTACTTGCATAAGATAATTGTAAATACACATTGGAATCGTGTTTCAGTCCCCTGTGATTCATTCAGCAACTCTCTTAAATTTGACTACTGGAAAATAGATTTAATTAACTCAATATTTGAAGCTTAGCTTTGTGGATGAGACTGTGTGTTTTGGTGAAAACTTTTTTGCTGAAAAGGGGTGTGCATTTGGCTTGAAATCATAGACAGAAATAAATAATGATTGACTGTAACATTGTATCATGATAATAAAGCTTAAAGTTGGTGGCCAGCATCACAGCCAGCTGAAAGACAAAAGCATTTTCCACTCTTTTAATCCTCTGATAATGTCATTTTTTGTCAAAAGAGATCAGGCTAAGACATTTTTTTATTAGGCAGTTTGCTAGAAAATGCAAGGGATTTTCTTGATTTTATCTGATGACATGCATAACAAAGTTCCCAGGCACAACAGGCTTTGGCAATAAAAAAAAATCCCCCCAACCCCTGGACATTTGCTGGTTTTCCTCAGTTGCTGGTTTTCCGCAGTTCGAAATGCTTACAAGCTAACTTTTCATCTATAGAGCGTGGGAGGAAAATCACTCACATTTCCTAACAAGCTGCCTTCAAATAAAGAAAATGTCTCGGCCTGTCATCTCTGTTGAGAAAAAATGTTATTACAACAGTAAATACTTTAAAACAGTGGAAACACATTTGTCTTTCAGTTGGCCAAGACGTTTTTATTCACTGTGCATTTTTTATGCCGATTTAGCTTGTAGATCTCATTTCTACAAGCTAATTCTAATTAGTATATACTACACGGGAACCTCCATAGATCGCGCGTTTTGATTGGTTCGCTATCTCGGGATAATGCCACAATATTCCGAGATCGAAAGCATTATCCCGAGATTGAGAAGCCCGAGTGCAAGTGGTTCGGATATTTTTACTTTCTAAAGGAACTATCTGATTCGAAATGCAACAAAAATCCTTCTCAATTAACTTATGTTGTCTCTTTAGTTTTTCAAGGTGAATCAGAGAGAGAATGTATTTCTTGAACTTCGAAAATGTGCTGTTCTTGTTTTTCAGTTCTTCGGAATCACAGAGATCGATGATTCGTTCACGGCACTTTTGAGAGACGAATTACTTCACAACAACATATTAATTAAGGAAATTTGTCGAAAACATATCTACTTTGCCAAACATTTACATGTACCCTGTAGGTTGGAAGGGACAGTAAATCGTAGAAGCCAGTCATTGAGTGCAGTTTAAGAGAGAATTTCAGTTAAGCTTACCGTCGACTTGTTGATTCGCTTGATCACGAGCCATCCGACATCAAACGTATTTAAAGTGGTCTCTCTTTTTATTAGCAAGGTCTTCCTCGTTGTCCCAGAGTTTGAAGAGGTTAATTTCCCAAATTTCTGTTTGAATATTCCAAACGAATCTTGAATTTCTCTGCCAGCAGGTTGAAAAATATAGTCATCCATCGGTGGTGAAATGGCGACCAAAGGCAAAGTGTTTTCAGCGAAGCAACTCTGCTTCGCTGAGTCACAATCCATAATCCAAGGCACAAAATGCGAATTTATCCCTTGAATCCATCCTTGCAACCTTCTAAAAACTTAAATCGTTTATCGTAGTCGATATTAAGGTTTTAAAACAAGTGTTTTCTAGCGTTTTTGCTTCTCTAAAACAGCAGCAAGTTTCCAACATGTGTTCAGTAGCCGAATGCTTGTAGTGAAGTCTGACGTAATGTCACGTGCGTGACAAACGTCACGCATACAGAAAGAGGCTACAAAATGTCGGCAAATGCCACATTTAGTGTCGTTCGGATATTTTTTGGAGTGTTCCCGTGTAGTATATACTAAAACAATTATTCTCCTCAGGCTCAGTGAATAGTGGCGAATAGTCCCCTCGACCTTCGGTCTCGGGGACTATTCGCCACTATTCACTTCGCCTTCGGCGAATAATTGTTAAAGAAACAGCTAATTCTAAAGAAACAAACCCTGCCTACGGACGATAAAAAAAATCAGTTGGGTCAGGAATTTTTTCCCTGCAAGCAGATTACCCGCCTGATGGACATTTTGCGCATTACCCCAGGGTAAAACTAAACAACCAATCTGACTCCAAAGGGGCAGGGAGGAACGCTTGTGCACATTTTCTTATTTACTTCTACCTGGAATATGCTATTATGCAGAAGATACTATCATCTTTCTTTTTTCTTGCATGGGTCTTACAGGAATGTCAACTCTCCCGGTTTTGCCAGGCGTCTCAAGAGTTTTCGCTTCGTTTCCCAGCACAACTTCAAGATGACTGCCATACATTTACTGTATTTCTCCAGGGAATATTTCAGGAAATTTAGCCATTTCAAGACAATCTCCAGATTTTTTAAGTCCCTGGGTTGACATCCCTGGTCTTAGAGATTCCATGAATGAATGATTTTCTGATTTTCTTGCTAGAGGTCTGAATTCAGACTTAGAATTCAGACTTAGGTTAAGATTTGTCACCACACTCTAAATTTTCTGTGGAATTTTAAATGCTGTTTCAAGGACTTTAAAGGTACTTTAAGGTATCAGTTATGGTATTTGATGATCCAACCCTCCAAGCCTGTAAATTTCTTTTACTGACTAGGCTACTTAGCTCTAGGTGTCCCGTTTGACTTTGATTTTTTTTTCAGTTCTCAGGTGCTGATAGGGCTGGTTCACACATGAATTGCAACACAAGGTGCAAGAAGGTAGCCAAGACTTTTTTCAGGGCATCAGCTAACCCATCCTGTAACTCTAGACTCCATTTGCAATAAGCACTGTGAAAAAACCCTGGAATTTAAGAGGTCATATCTAGCCTGCCTGTGGCTTGATTCATAAACATACCACCTTTCCAGAAGTATTTTTTCAATCTTTTAACAAAAAAATGAATGCAACACATCAACTCAAAAGTATAGCCTACTCAAACTCTTTCCTTTTTGTTGTTCGCATAATTATGAAATCCCAAGTGCAAAAAAGCAAAATTTCATTTAACACTTTGTGATTATTTGTACTTATACTTTTAACTAGACCACGAATTTCTACTTTCATTACTACCCTTCGCCACCGCGCGATAAAGCGCAAAGAAAACAACACCGATATGAGTGTGACTCGTGCTGGGTGCCTGCGGACAATGGTACCACGCTTTATTTATTTATTCTACACATAGGTCTACTAATACAGTAAATCAGGTGATATTATGAGCTCTTATGACAAATGCATAAGCCTAATAGCTAATACTAAATACAATGTACATCCAAAAACTTAAGTGCAAGTGCAGTTACAAGAATTCCAAAAATTTCTTATGTATACCTAAAAAAAAAAAAAAAAAAAATACAATTCAAACATCAGCGCCCGATACGAAAACCCGGATAAAACCCGTAAGGCAAAAAACCCGGGAACGTACTCCTCGATCGAATGCGCTGATTTTCGTCTCGAGGATTAAGACTTTGACTAAACATCTCATGAAGTTTGGTAACAAAATACTCTACGGCGTCCAACAGGCGAGATGAAAAATTATCATAATTCTGTCGTATTTATACGAAAATTTCTAAAACCTTATGCTAAACGTAGTTATGTAATCTTACATCATAAAACAATTGTTTTGTCGCGAAGAACAAACAATTATATAATTGTGATTCCATATGCTCAGAACCGTAATGAAAACGCTTTCCAACTGCACGATGTTACGTTGGAAAGCATTTATTCATTACTACCCTTCGCCACCGCGCGATAAAGCGCAAAGAAAACAACACCGATATGAGTGTGACTCGTGCTGGGTGCCTGCGGACAATGGTACCACGCGAGGCTAACAAAGACGAGAATCGACCGTGAATAATAGGGGACCTGAACATATGTTAACACGATATTACAAGTTAATGGCTTTAGGAACCTTTAACTTATCTTCTATGCTGATATTAATATAACTTTGTTTAGATTTGGCTGATTTCCAGCCAGCATGCTTATCGAGTAAACCTTCAGAAACACCGGCTGCATATGAAGCATTTGCGCCCCCCTTTTTAAGGCTATGAGTACCAAATGCCTTGACATCTTCTACAAACAAACTAATAGTTTCCTTGAAAATTTCTCTTACTCTAGAATAACTGATTGAATGCTGAAGTGCAGAACCATTAGAAGAAAGCCTACAAACTAAAGGTTGATCAGGACTATTTGGCAATTTAGACAAAAGTTTCTCAGTGATACAAACAGGACATGTGATCTTATTCGATCTGGCAAAATAGAAATTGTGACCACGCGAGCGCTGGTCGTTTTTACGCTTCGAACATAAAATAGACATATGATCATAAAAAACTGAGACATGACTTCTGTTGATGTGAATTATTTCATCAGACCGCATGAGGCCAGCAAAAGCTATGATGAAAATAAAGCACGTCCTCAAATTATATAGAGAAGCCTGAGGAGTATTAAATCTCTCTGCAACTTTAGAAATTATTTCTATATCTAAGGACTGTTTTCCTTTAACGGGCTTACCCAAGAGACGTTTCGAAGCTTCTAAAAACTGTTTCACCAAACTACAATCTGTCGGGGAAGAAACCCCAGCTAATTCATGTGCCCATCTCACGCCATAAACGGCTGCCTCAATCGGCGCAGGAGAATTACAGGTTTCGGCTTTCTCTCTAAGATACAGGCAAAATAAAAAAGGTGGAACAGGAAACCGATTTAAGCCGAGATTTTGTTTTTCCCATTTTTTTTCCAGTTAAGCCAGGCATTTTTATACTTTACATTAGTTGATGTAGCTCTGCAGTTAAGAATATAACTAGGAAGAGAGTCGGCAAGACTCTTTAGTTTGTCGCTCTTGAGTTCTTGCCTGTTTGACCAAATTCCAGCTTGGAACACATCTGAAAGAAGGAATCAAAGGAGAAAAAACACAACGAAAGTGCGAGATCTAAACTGAACCAGTAAAATCCAGTCTCAATGCCAACATTTTAAATTTCGGAGTAGACAAAAAGGCAGATTTCTTATTAGAATACACAATGGTGGATCCCCTACCAGGAATAAACGTGTCCACAAACTTCGGCAAATACAAGTGATCCTTAACAAAATCCACAAAACGGCGCTCACGCGAGCATAATAACGGCCAAAATGCAGCAGACTTCCATCCAGGTACAACTAACGTGCCCTTAGCCTTACAAGACTCCATATGAAATAAAACTGCGCTGACCAAGTAAGGTGGTGGACAAACATAATTGTTGCATTCTTTACCCCAGTCTTGCGTAAAACAATCTACGGCTTCTGTGCCAGGGCACCAAAACTTAGAATTGAAACGGGGCAATTGGGAATTGTAATGACAAGCCATTCTGTCCACATGAAATGGACCCCACCTATTAGAAATTAGCCGAAACAGCTTTCGGTTTAACATCCAATCATCTGGATCCACAATACGACTTAAATAGTCGGCAAACTGATTCTCAGCTCTGGGTATCCACTGTGCCTGAAAGGAAATACAATTAGTCATACAAAAATTAAAGATACTGAGAGCAATCTGCTGCAATTGCGCTACACGACTACCATTATGTACTATACGAACCACATTCTGGTTATCTGAAAAAATCTTTATCTTTTTTCCCGAAACAACACCCTTAAAACTTTTTAGGGCTAAAAATATAGCCAACAACTCTCTCAAGGAGGAACTCTCTTTCTTCTCTGATTCATCCCACATTCCAGAGCAAATTCTCTGATCGCCGTCAAAAGCGATATGCGCACCATACCCAGAATCACTGGCGTCGCAGATTAAAACTGCGCTAGACGACAAAGGTCTATTAATCGGATAGCCATTAAAGGCTTCAACATGAGACCACCAGAATTTTAGCTCATGCAATACTCCCTCTGGTGCGAAAAGCACGTCATTCCATGAATTTCTCATTTGAACAAAAAAATACATTTGCCTAGTGAACAACCTGGCAATAGGCCCAATGGCAACAGAAAGGGATATTACTAATCCGGCAACACTAGCCACACCCTTAACTCTAAGGTTAGGAAATTCGTTAATGAGCGTAGTCAAGTTTGACTTCAACTTTTTAATTTTCTTGTCGGGAACGATAAAACGCATTCTAATCGTGTCTATAACGACACCCAACCATTCCCCCAATTGACGTGGCTCCCAGTCCGACTTCTTAACGTTAAATTTCCAACCGGAATTCTCGAGATCGGATTTAACCAACAAACTCGCAGATTTAGCATCTGACAGGGACCTGCAACCAAAAATTCCATCGTCAATATACAGAATGGCGAAAATACCCATAGTCCTCCAGCGTGCCACAAGTGGCTTAAACATTTTAGTAAATAAATGACAAGCGGAAGAAAGCCCGAAAGGCAAAACTCTGAAAACAAAGTACTTTACCTGACCGTTGTAAGACCAAGAAAATCCTAGAAACTTCCAGAAATTAGGATTAATATCAAGGTGATGGTAGCCAGATTCTATGTCGAATGTAAAGAACCAGAAGTTTTCTCTAAACATAGTAGCTAGCGTAGGCAAGCCTTCATACTTAAATTTAAATTTCTTGATAAATGGATTAACGGACCTACTAAGGTCAAGAACTAAACGTAACTTACGGCCGCAAACTACTGAAAGCGGATTACAACAGTATGGTCTCGAAAAAACTTCTACAGCACATTTATTAAGCAAGAGTTCATTAATTGCTTGGGCAACAAAATCTGCGTTATCTAAGGCGCTTCTATTGTTCTTGATAAAGCAAGGCGGAGGAAAGCTAATAAATGGAATCATATAGCAGTTCAGAAGAACTCCAATAACTAGAGCTGATAACTGTAAATTATTGGACCACCACGCTTTTGACGCCGATATGCGGCCTTGCACAGACTGAACAGTAGTAGACTGAGTAACGTCAGCGCTCTTGAATTCAAACAAATCTACTAAATTAATGTCACCTGTCTCCAACTCGCAGAAACGAGTATCATGAAATCTCTCCCCATCACTTGCTTCCTTGGGCCGGCACAAGGGAGGCTGGGGCAGCTGCAAACTGTGGCGCTTGACGAGCCTGCCACGAGAATTGATTTCCGCCGACATTGGCTGTGCTTGCATTGGACCCTCTTGAACGGTAACAATTTCTCCAAAAATGGCCGGGTTTACCACAGAGGAAGCATCCGCTCATAGAATTGAAAAAGGGAGCACCATTAGAAATTGATGAACTAGCACGTCTATAATCAGGCTTAAATCTGTTATCTTTCTTTGCCTTTTCCGCTTTCTTTTTCTCCCTTACAGTTTGTACTTCCTTAAGCACTTTACGTATACGCTTTTCGTCACTTTCATCTTCTGCGATTGGTATTTGCTTGTATTCGGATACAAAGTCCCAGCCATGTAAATCAGCTAATACAATATGTTTCATGCGATTGGCAATAAGTGCCTTACCGTCTTCGAGGGCGTTTTTCACTTTGAGTAGTTGACCAGAATGTAGATCCTGCGTTGCGCCATCTAGGAGACACGCCAGCTTCTCCTGGTGGCCATACTGCTCCTCATTTCCCTTAGCTTTAAACACATGACGAGCAGAGTTTTCTAACCGCATTTTTTTGACTGCAGAATCTATGGATTCCTCACTTTGTCTCTTTAACTCATTTTAAAATTTCCTAGCTCAACAGACAAAAAACTTTTCAGCTCAGATAGAATCTGAGGAGAACACGAAGCCGAAGGACCGGCAACTGGCTCTTCCGGATCGCCCATAATCATACTAGAGTTTGGTAACAAAATACTCTACGGCGTCCAACAGGCGAGATGAAAAATTATCATAATTCTGTCGTATTTAGACGAAAATTTCTAAAACCTTATGCTAAACGTAGTTATGTAATCTTACATCATAAAACAATTGTTTTGTCGCGAAGAACAAACAATTATATAATTGTGATTCCATATGCTCAGAACCGTAATGAAAACGCTTTCCAACTGCACGATGTTACGTTGGAAAGCATTTATTATCAGTATTGTGATTCAAACATGCCTCCGTTTTAGACATCGAACCAAGCTTCCTGTGGTGTCTTGTCTGCCTTGTTTCCAAGTTCTTGACCATGAAAAACACAGTGGAAAATGTGCCCGGGGGGGGGGACTCCCCATATTTTCAGACGGGGGTGCTCGTCCTATCCCTTAGGGTATAAAATTGACAGACGTGTTATCTCTTAGGGGTGTTTAAAATCAGACCTAGTATGCCTAAGGGGAGTCTCAGACCAATCCTTGCCCAGAAATATATTGGTACTGACACCAGAACCGATATTTACAAAGGAAACTTGGTTGAAAACCCTAAAAGACCTAAAATTTTGCTTTTATTTGTTTTGACCTGCCAAATTTGCTTTCTTTTAGGGGTAAATTTGCTGTTTGCCACACCCATTTTGCTATCCCTTAGGGTCAAAATCAATTTTCCCGACGTCTAAAATATTGGGAGTCCCCCCCCCCCCAGGGAAAATGTGCATATCATCCTTTCTCAAGTGTATCTGAGTTCTGGTTGAGTTTTAAGTTTTCTAGGCCAATAGAAATATTGAAATACTTACTGGAATTCGAAATATGGTATGCAGATATTTCCTTATAAGGAAGTTGGAGAAAGTCGAGACTTTTTCGAGGGAACTATTTTGATATGTTATTCCAAAGCAGGATCTCACCTTATAGTGGGTAAGGGGGCTATGCTCATTTTTCTGTTGGTAGTTT
Source organism: Scolanthus callimorphus (assembly GCA_033964015.1). Taxonomy (NCBI): domain Eukaryota; kingdom Metazoa; phylum Cnidaria; class Anthozoa; order Actiniaria; family Edwardsiidae; genus Scolanthus; species Scolanthus callimorphus. The sequence goes on from CM066919.1 coordinate 12,295,150, forward strand.
TTCGTTTACTTTTACTTTAAGGGAGCATTCATTATTTATGCCAGGGGGTGGGCTGGCAATGGGGAGTTTGCAGGTGTTGCGTGACATTTTGAATCTTGATCCTAATGAAATAAAAATACCATATTTGAAAAGAGCTTGCCGACATTAGAAAAAGCCGAAAATTTGAGTTGATTTGGATAAATATTTGCAAAGTTATTGGCGCCCGAAGTAGGCTGTTTCTCTATACGTTTAATGTTGACATTAAACGTATAGGAAAACAACCAACTTTCGACGCTCATAACTTCTGTGTTATTTGTCGAAACCACCTCAATTTTTAGGATTTCACACATTTCGGTGAGCTCTTTTCAAATAACTCCCCATTATTAAGGGGGACCATGTTAAATTTGGCACGTTCAAGTAGAGGGTCACCAGAAAATATGAAAACAAGTGTGAGGATTCATCTACGTTTTATGGCAGCAACGACGTTAATTTAATATATGGATACAAGAGGTTACACACCTGTAAAATTACAACAAACTGTTTATGCACGCATCAGGAAATGTCTTAAAAATACTGGTTGTTGTCTACTTGGCATCTAGATGTCGCAACATTTCTTCCTCATCTAAAGGGGGGAGGGGGCTATCATTATTATACATATTGCCTAAAGGGGTTTTGAGGTTTTTATTGATACTTTGAGGGGGGTCAAGTTTTTTTGGGGCTGAATGAAAAATCTTGCCAGCCCACCCCCTGGCATAAATAATGATTACTCCCTACCAGAGCAAGGCTTAAAACTGGAATTAAACCATTGCTCACTGGAGTTCCAGTAAATCCCCCTACAATGAGATATACTTAGATATATTTTTTATTCGGAACTGTAAGAAATAATAATGATTTACATTGGCAAAACTCCAATAAATATAAAAAAGTACATTAATTTTTGCCTAATTTTGATTGTATAATTTCACTTATTTGTTCAAGGAGGGGGTTCGAAGGCTTGTCATGATGGAGTGATTTTGCAAAGTAGTTCTTCTTGTTCTGTTTTGGTCACCCATACAAAATTTTGCTATGTTTTCGGATATTTTCTATTAATTTTAGTAACATTATTCTTGTGATGCATCCAAGGGGGCCATTTGACATAAATTGATTTTGGTTTTGATTTCTATGGTATGGAAGAGTTCATATAGTTGGGTAGGATAAAATTGCTCTTCCATTTCAGTTCTTTATTTTTTTTTCTAACACCTTGAATGACCTGCTTTGTGTCCCGTTTTCCATCCGTAGGTCATGGAAGGACATTGGAAATCCCAGAGGGGTGAGGGTGGGGAGTCAATTTACTTCCTTTGGAGGGATGAGGGGAGGGGGTCTCCTCTCAACACCTTTCTTTGTGGGGCGATGTTTTCTGGAAATGTCTGGTTCCATATTATCCATACCCTCCTACGAAGGGATTGGAAATGCTGTCAATTTACGTGATCTTTTCCATACAAATACTGTTTTTTTCTTTGGAAATTGCATAGAGGGGGTAAGGATATTTTTTGGAAACACGATTATGATTATGATTTTTATACTACAGTACAGATTTTAAGGGTTTTTTTCCTGACTTTTCTGACTAGGATTCTGTTAGGGGTAGTTAGGAAACTCAGTATTATTAAGCAACTCTTTCCAAGGAAAAAAAAATCTTCAGATGTTTAGGTTTTGCCAGATTTCTAGGATTCTGTAATGGGAAGTTATGTTTGGGTTTTTTCTGACTTTTCTGACTAGGATTCTGTTAGGGGTAGTTAGGAAACTCAGTATTATTAAGCAACTCTTTCCAAGGAAAAAAAAATCTTCAGATGTTTAGGTTTTGCCAGATTTCTAGGATTCTGTAATGGGAAGTTATGTTTCTCTGGGGTTAAAATACATGTCCACAATACACAGCTCTTCAAATTCTATTTGTCCAACAAGCACCCCCACCCAACTGATATGAGTGAGTACTCGACCTTGACTTTTTTGATCACTAGTCCCATCAGGACAAGTAGCACAGAAACGTTACTTGCCTTAGCCAACTGGCTTATCAATTATAGTCCATTATAGTCTAGTTTTGGTCATTTCTAAATGCTGCTGTCCCCTCTGGCGACCATGACTCATAGCGCAAAAACAATAGAGTGTTTTGATATGACGTCATAGTGAAATAGGGCAATTATTGTCAGAAATTTGCTATGATATTATTGCATTGTATAAGGATTAGTCGTTCTGTAAGAGGTATAAACACTGGAGTTCCGCTTTTAGGCAGTGCCTAAATCTATATATTATTGCAAGGTTTTCAGGTGGATGCATTCTTAAAAAGTTTCGGCGAGTTTTTATTTTCGAGAAATTAGAAAGAGTTTGAAAACACGGCCTAGTTTTGGTCGCAGGCCGACGAGAAGTCGCGATATTATAGGTCCTTCAGGAAGATCCTCAAACTACACAAAAATCTAGATCAACTATCCCAGAACAAGAGTGAGTAAACTAAATTCCACGAGTCGCTCACTGTTTTTTTAGAGCTGGTGCGTTTGTGGATGCAATGTCTACGTTTTAAACTAGTAGATATATGCTTTATTGGATGAATGGCCGAAGGTGAGGAAAAAAGACATAGGAAATCAAAGATTTTGAATTGAGAACTTCCTAGAACTTCACACGATTAGTCGTAAAGTGAAACGCTACAAATGAACCTGCTCTGTCAAGCGCCAATTCTACTTGCGCATTGCCTTCCAATACTGTAGTTGAGCAATAACAATTTTACCCTATTTTAGCTTTCAATGTTTCGTAAATATCTACAATAGACCTCCTCGGCTTGCCCATTTGTTTTGCCCATTTCAGATCACGTGGCATTCCCATGAGTATTCTCTCTTTCTTTTTCTGCTACGCACCGAAGGATATATGAATATGGAATCATTCCAAACAAAGAGAGAACACTCATGGGAATGCCACGTGATCTGAAATGGGCAAAACACTACGCCCAAGCCGAGGAGGTCTATTCGACAACAGTCTGCATTCCTGAGGACTGTTGGTAGTTCGATATTCACTTAACCGCGTCACGCTCGCGAGTCACGCTGTACGTACTAATTTTCGCGTCGCTTCAATTTCACGACTTCCGCGATTTAAAAAATATCGCGATCTTAAAGCGACGCGAAAAAAAATTTCCACGAACTTTAATGCCGCGAACTTTAATACCCTCCCATATTTCTTGTTTTCTCAATTTAATGAAGAATTCATGGCTACAATGTAAATATGTGTAGAACGTTAAGTACAATGATAATGTGTTTGACTATGCCCATGGTACACGCACACGATGCGGTTTCTATAGTTTCGGGTTTATATGAGCTGATGATTTTCAGCAAAAAGAAGTGTAAAATGATAATAAAATTCTCGAAATACAATGTTTGTTTTTCATTTTCGCGAAAATTAATTTCCTAAGAAAATAATTTTGCACACACATCGCGAAAATAAAGACCCGCGAAATATGTCGACATTTTTTTCGCAAAATTAAGTGCCCGCGAAAATTAGTACCAATAAGGTATATCGGTGTGTCGCACGATTCGCCCGTCGAACTTCGCGCCGCTTTCTCTTGATTCTCCGGGTTTTTAAGCAACTTCTATTTTTGCGCCCATCTGTTTTATACGTGGTTACAGCGTGTTTTTAAATAGTTTTCATAGTGTTTAACAAAACAAACAGGACAATCCTACCGTTCCTGTTAAAGGCCCATCATCAACCGAGAGCCTTTGCGGACACTTACCCAATCAGAGCACCCGAAAAACAATGGATCAATTTGAAAACAAGAAAACGGGGCGCAAAGGCTCCCGGTTGGTGATGGGCCTTTGATATCCTCGACAGTTGAGAAAACTTCCCGTTTTTTGCATTCGATATTTTGATGCCATAGTTTGTGGTTGGGGAATTTGATGGGGCGGTCAGGAAGGCTGCATCGGATCAAGGTGTTACTGAAGCTTGGATTGGCGCAGTTCGATCCCAAAATAAGCGTATGCCGTCATATGCTTTCGGTTGCGTGTGTTCGAATCTGTCGTTACGGACGTCAGCACACTTATAACACTTGCACTTGCTGCCTGAATGTTTGGTGCTTCGTGGAACGTTTACTGATTATACATTAGGACTTGTTTCCTTTATTTGTCACTGCGTTTTGGAGTTTTCGACCTATTCTGTGTACTTATCAAAATTTATTTCAAACCCACTCCCTTCACGCGATTTAAGGTATCTTATTTGAAGCTCACTCTCGTGCGGGTTTTGCCTATGATTCCTATAGGACATCGCAGAATAACAAGTGCACAGAATGCCTTGCGTAGCATCTTATTGAAGGCCGTTTGAAGATGCGGTCAAGTCTTCATAGTCGGCTTTAAACACGTTTGGCACTAGAAGTGATTCCTGAAAATATAGGTAAAATCTGTGAAATATTCCCTAAGTTATGAAAGTCTTCGAAACTTCCTGATTTGTTTGTCAACACCTGACAACCTCTGACATGTATATTACCATGGAAACGGTAATATACATGTCAGAGGTTTTGGCATTGGTCCTTCTTTGTTATTATCAAGTTTTAAGTGAATCTAACTATCCCAAACAGAATTATACATAAAACATTGTTGGCCTCTTTTGCCTTAGTCTTGTTGTGACGTCATTTTTTGCTAATTTGCATAAATAAAAATCTTGAAAATCTCTGTAACCAAAAGAGCTATGAACGTGAAATAAACGACATTCTTCGTTATTTTGAATGTGCAATCAAACAAGCCATTAAAATTTCAGCCTTGAGTGGCACTTTAAAACTAACTATCGTACATTTTGTAATTTAGTAGGAAAGAAAGTGAAATACCTGGCTTAACTATCTCTTTTACAGGCAGTCAGCAGTCGTTTATTTCGCGTTCATAGCTCTTGGTTACAGAGATATTCAGATCGCGGGGATGTTAAAGAGCCCTTGTCAGCCACTCCTTTGTTATTGTTTTCAGTCGATATGAGACAACGAATTACGTGTAGAAATCTTGAAATAGTCTTCACATATTCATTAATTATTCATGAGATATTTAGCCAACCAGAGCTCTTCATTTGTACCACGTGCAGTTCTTTGAAACCCCGTCTAGTTTTGCTAGCTGTACTTTGAAATCATTAAAATTCATATTTCAAAGTACAAGTACCTTTGAAACATGAATTATTGATGTTTCAAAGGTACGTGTACTTTGAAATATGAATTTTAATGATTTCAAAGTACAGCCAGCAAAACTAAACAGGATTTCAAAGACCTGCACACTGCACATTATCAAAGTTTTAACAACTCAAACCACATCATAGACTTTGTTATACTCTGTTCTGCATTTTTTACATTCTACGTTAAAGTCTACATAGAATAATTATTAATGGTCACAATAGTATTAACTGTACTAGCACCAAAACACCGGCCTGCCGCATGTTTTCCTCTTCTTCGTCTGTGACCCTCTCTTTCTCTGGCTGCTTGTTCACAGTGCCGGCTTTCTGGGCGTCTTTCATTTCTGAGTCAAGGAGCTTTCTAAGTCCACTGTTACTGCGATCAATAATAGATGTATAATTTAGTTATATTTCAAAGAAAGTCTTTCATTCTTTAAAGTAATCGGATCAAAGTTTTGCAAACAATTATTTACTTACGCAGGTTTACTTTTGTCCAGGAAATTCACGTCAGTTCTATTGGCTTCCTCTAAGACACATTTAAGGCCTACAACAATCTGGTTCAAAGTCTTGCCAGGATATCGATTGCCTCCTTTTCCTGTCACTTCTTGAAGTCTAGGAGCTCAGGCGACATCTCTGCAATATCTGTCTCCAAGCTTTGGATGGCCGCTAAATCAACCGCACGCTATGTCGGCTAGACTGCAAAATACCTCGCTCATTTGAATATGAATAGGTACCTTTGTTTTATGCTGTCTCAAGAACTTCAGAGAGATGCAAATGAGCGCGGGGTTATTCTGCAGTCGCCCCATTTACTTTATACTTTGTTGACAGTGGCACAGCTTAACTCAGCAGTTTCATTTCATCAATTTTGTAAAGAAAATCACACAAAGACTTTTCAAAAGGATTTGAAAAGGAATTTTCATTGTGTATTCTTTATTTCTCTGTGTTGGCTAAATATCTCACGAATAATTAATGAATATGTGAAGTCATTCAAAAGCCTCCTATTCGGACTTGACGGGATTACAAAGTCCTCGCAATTAGTTCCAGTCCTCGGCTCCGCCTCGGACTGGAACTAATTGCGCGGACTTTGAAATCCCGTCAAGTCCTCATAGTCGGCTTTTAAATATTACTTCTAAAAACAAAGTTTTATTATTCATTTATCGAATTCAATCGAAAATATTGCACTACATCCCCTAAATTAGCCGATGGAAATGGATGCATTCTCTGTCTCGGTATGTTGCTAGGCTGACAAAATGGAGGCTGACAGAGGCTCTTTAAAAGCAGCACATGTCGGACTTGAAATATATTTTTACAGCGTACTTTTAAAGTTTCTACTCTTGTATTACCAAAAGTAAATGATCTGGAGTCAGAAAACAAAGCGTTGCGCCCTGGCCGACAAAGCAAAGCTCAAATGCGATTTATTCATGGAGGATATAGCGAAAAATGAGTCTGTCAATTTGTTTTATTGGATTCCTTTTCTTTGTCTAATATTATCTAATGTAAAATGTGTAAAATGCTGGGACAGCAATAAAAAGCAAGAACTAATAAAAAGGCTACTTAAGGTCAAAGTGCACATTTTGCACTCAGCAGTTTTGTCACTTATAGATTGTTTACGCGACGTGTTGACATCACATAAACGAATCTTACCGTTTTGACAATGCTTCCCTCATTTTGTTAGTATGATACAGGGTAAATGTTCAATGTTCCTCAAATAGAAAATGGTCGAGAGGATCCTACGCGCCTTCAGGAATTTACAGCTTTTCTACTCTAGACATCTGATTGATCATTAAATTGCATTCATGAATTTTCCAGGGGTATACGAAGTAGTTTTAAGATAATGGCTGATTCCCCTTTCAAGGGAACTTCAGATCCAACGGCGCCTTTGAAAGGCCTTTGCTGTGTGTAGTGTAGAAATTAATATGGCGACCTTGAAACACATTTCTGATGCTGATGCTTCTGCTTATACTTTGCTTAAAGAAACAAGTGAGGGACCCAGCGTTCAAACGAAAGAACGTCTCCAGAGACGGCTAGAAAGAAATGAGAGGAGACTGGTCAAGATGGAGGAGGACAGGAAGAAGAGGGATCAGGAGGAACTGCTTCGAGCTCAGCAAAAGGCAAGTGTGGTATAAGTAAACCTGAGGGAACTGTTGGCGAAAACAACTTTACAACAATTGTCTCGAATCTTTATTATCATCGTATTAGCGGAGTGGAGCATCATATATAAGAAAATAAGGTAAACCCGTCGAGGATTTTTGAACGTTTGTTCACTTTGATGACGTCATTGATGACGTGGAGGCTTGTGAGTCTTATGGTCTTTATAAGTTTGTCCAGAGATTTGTGTTTAGTTCGAATTAGACCAAATTCAAAGCTTTGAAAAAAAAGTGCTGTGTTTTTTGTACTCCAATTTTAGGAATAAACTAAAATTTAATTGATTCAAGAGACAAATAAGTATTTAGCTTGTAAACGAAGCATAGCAACACAAGTGGGAGCATGTGTTTCTTCTTTTATATTGTCTAATTAGTCAGACATTATGAAGAAAGATGACAATATTCCATGCAGTGGACGGTTTAAAGATCAAGAATTCGTAGGATGAATAATTTGGGTCAAAGCGTTGCTATGCATATCATGGTTATATGGGGAAAAACTTCAAAGCGCGTGCAAACTTCTCCCGCAATTATGACTTATTCGGCATTTTTCCAACGAAATGAAGCCACACACAATTTTTCTCAGTTTTCCTTGAGATAATGTACTGTAATTCATTTTGATCCGGTACGGTTTAAATATATATTATTCCACAAGTTTTGATACCCACTTCTCCTCAAAAGTTCCACATGAATAGGCTCATTGTTATGTTGTTGCTCACTAATATTGCTTGATAAATTTGAATTGTTGTTTTTCCTCTGAAATTCATGTCTCTAACTAAAATTTAATCAGAAAGTAACCTGCTTATTTGTGCTGGGATTTGGTGTCTCATCTGTGATGCAAATGTGTCATTCTCATTTAGGTTATTGGCATGCTACAGGGTGACACGAGCCCTGATACAATAGAAAATAAGCGCAAACACTCAAAATTCTAGCTCTAAGTATGGTCATAAATATTACTATGGAAAATAAATTACATAAGCATTTGGAAAGTAATTTTGGTGGCTAATTCTAAAGCATGAAAACAGTGTCTGTGCCAACCTGAATGATAAAGTAATAATAACTACTTACTAACCGAGAGTGAGGGCATTACGTGAAATATCATACTGAGGTTTTGGCGTATCGACCGAGCGATAGCGAGGTTGATACGCCAAAACCGAGGTTTGATATTTCACGTAATGCCCGAACGGTCGAGGTTAGTATGTTGTTTATTATATGGCACTTTTTCTACAAACTTTTTACGAACCGGAAGTCGCCACGTTCATTCTCCCGCCGAAATAACTCAGACACGCGCCCGCGTCGCGCGGGCAGAACAAACCCGTGGGTGAAAACCACGTCAGACTTGATCTAAAGTAATCAATCTCTTATAGATATCAAATACTTCGGAATCCTTTCTTTTACAGATATTTTATAATGTTGTTTAGTCATTTGTGAGAAACTTTTGAGGGAGTTACAGAAGTTTCAAGCAACCGGGAAGCAAGTCTTCGACGTCAGCTCAACTTTTTTTAGCACCATTGGGGAAAACATTGCTTCTTTTGCACTAGGAAACGGCTTTTAATAAATACGGAAGAAGAGTTAAACCTGAAGAAGATATTTCACAAGCTATCCTCCAGAAAATTGCAATGGTTATTTTATTTGTGCAAAAGCAAACGTAAAAGTAAGAATGAATTTAACTCGAGGAGATGGAGAGAGAAAAGAAATCAACGACTTCACTATCAGTTGTCGGTAAGCACAAAGTTTGAACTCGCTTTCTGTTATTATTCTCAGCTCTCAAGTTTCTTGAATTCCCAATAAATTTTGACTTTACATGTAGCTTTTACCTTTTGCTGCTATTTTTACTCCCTTAAGTTATCATTTTCTCATAGACTCAAATTTCTTAGTAGAGTAACTTTTTGGCTCTGCTTTTGCTTTTGTAAACAGGTCATTTCTGCTATTCAGGCCTTTATTTCCTCTTATTACATGATTGACACCTTTTCTATTGTTATTCAGGACCCTTTATTTTACTTAAATCCCTATGAATTAATTACATTCTTAAAGAACGGGGAGGGTTTGATGTTTCAGCAGGGAAGATTGGGGCTATTATTGAATAATAGTCATAAATGACTTGCATTATAAATGCGCGGGTCTTTATGGAACAATTGCTTCTTATAAATGACCCGGCGCATTTATAATGAGGAGCAATTATGACTAATTAGACAAATAAAGCCCCACCCTTCCGATGCTGAAACACGTTTACAGCTAAATGACAAATACTACAAAATTGTCTGCTAGGTTAAAATTAAAAAAAAATATATATATATATATATTTGAACACAAAAATGTTATTTATTACTAGCTATAGCTGAATAGTGTCTCAAAATTCCAAATTGGTGATTCTTTGTACTTTTCTACTAAATTTAACTATAATTAATATGGAATGAGCAGTTGTTATAGGTAACCTTGCTGGCCGGCTCCATTTCTGCTTCACGCTCAATCAAACTGTGAAAGAAATATAAATAAAAATAATTTAGAACATTAAGCTCATAACAATGCATATGCACAACACATTTTTCTTTCTTCAATACATTTTACAAGTTTGTCAAATTTATGGACCTCGTACGTCGCAGCATCAACGGCACACAGGTCTAATACGTTCAAGTTAGTCATGTAATTTAAATTCACCAGAGCGGTCTATTTCAACTGTTATAATAAAACGAATTACTGTAAATAAGAACTTTAGTTAAACTTACCATGTCGTTATCAATCGCCAACTACAGGACACTTTGAAATGTATTACTCTCTTGAAACCACACAGTGAGTGCCGAGTTCCTCACGCGCATAATGCACCCTTTTAGTCTTGAGTCCTCAAGCGCTGTTTTTTTTCCTCCGAAACTCGTTCTCAGTCGCCAACTTAGAACTACTAGTTCAGCACTCAAGCACTGACTTCTACAAAATGCCGACCTAAAATCGCGAAAATGAGGTGTTTTGATTCTTTTGTTGTTTGGTACAAAAAGAAGTACTACCATTGGTCGTTTAAAAATGAATGCATGAAAGCTAAAGGAACAATAGCCCAACACTTTTGTTTGTAGTCTCCCAACCACTCTAGGGATATATTCTTTAATTTAATGAAACGGGGGCTTTAGAATGCAAACAAACGTATTGTGAAAGGAACCTTCTCTACAACGATAAAGCGTTAGCAATGAGTCCTTTCAATTTGAATTGCCACGCAAAGTACACGTTATTATGAGAAGTTGAAAAGAAAGAAGACAGGTCAAGGCATCACGTATTTCCTAACCAACACTGACGACTATTGCTTTCAAAACACTTTTCATCCTTTTGTTCCGATACGACTTACCACTGTATGCATTGCTACGCGACCTCAAATTCACTGTTGGGCGATTGGCGATTTTACGCAAGAAAATTGCAATGTCAATTTTCTTGAACCAGAAAGTTAAACCTTCGAGTCAAGGAATCCAATGGATAGCTTAAACCATTTTGGTTGATTTTGCAATCAATGTCGGCCCTCTGAAGTAGCCGAATCCAACGTTCTGGTTTGATTGACGGCTAAAAATCGCCAATCGCCCATCGCAACATTGAATTTTGAGGTCGCGTAGCAATGCATACAGTGGTAAACCTCAGGGGATACCCCTCTACTGGAAAAAATAAAGATCCCTGGTTGATTTATATGGTTAATATATAGATTTAGCCACTGGCTAAAAGCGGAGCTCCTGGTTATAAATTTTTTTTGTGTGAATGAAAGGGATTCCCATGTGTACATGGTTTACATGGTTACTTTAGAGCCTTCCCTTCACGAGATATTAATTTTTCAAGCATAAATGACATCATCGATGACGTCATATCACGTGACCACTTCATTTCGCTCATCTAATGACCTAGACTACACTACCAAAGTTTGGTTGTTTTAGAGTATTCCCTTCACGAGATATTAATTTTTCAAGCATAGATGACGTCATCGATGACGTCACATCACGTGACCACTTCATTTCGCTCATCTGGTGACCTGGATTACATTACCCAAGTTTGGTTGGTTTAGAGTCTTCCTTTCATGAGATATTAACTTTTCAAGCGTAGATGACGTCATCGATGACGTCATATCACGTGACCACATCATTTCGCTCATCTGGTGACCTGGATTACATTACCCAAGTTTGGTTGCTTTAGAGTCTTCCCTTCACGAGATATTGATTTTTTAAGCATAGATGACGTCATCGATGACGTCATATCACGTGACCACCTCAATTTGCTCATCTGGTGGCCTAGACTACACTACCCAAGTTTTGTTGTCTTAGAGTCTTCCCTTCACGAGATATTGATTTTTCAAGCATAGATGACGTCATCGATGACGTCACATCACGTGACCACTTCATTTCGCTCATCTGGTGAACTGGATTAACCCAAGTTTGGTTGGTTTAGAGTCTTCCTTTCATGAGATATTGATTTTTCAAACATAGATGACGTCATCGATGACGTCATATCACGTGACCACTTCATTTCGCTCATCTGTTGACCTGGATTACATTACCCAAGTTTGGTTGCTTTAGAGTCTTCCCTTCACGAGATATTGATTTTTCAAGCATAAATGACGTCATCGATGACGTCATATCACGTGACCACCTCATTTTGCTCATCTGGTGGCCTAGACTACACTACCCAAGTTTTGTTGTCTTAGAATCTTCCCTTCACGAGATATTGATTTTTCAAACATAGATGACGTCATCGATGACGTCACATCACGTGACCACCATGTCCATCATCTGGTGACCTGGATTACATTACCCAAGTTTGGTTGGTTTAGAGTCTTCCCGTCATGAGATATTGATTTTTCAAGCATAGATGACGTCATCGATGACGTCACATCACGTGTCCGTGTTACAGCACCCCCCTTGTGGCATAGACAAAATATTCCAAGTATGGTTGTCTTAGCGTGTTCCCTTGAGGAGATATAATTTTTTCTTTGCATACCACAGGGTTCCCATGTGTACACGGACGGACGGACGGACGACGGACGGACGGACGGACGGCGTACGCTATAGGTTTAATACCAGAAAAATAAAGAAAAATTCATATCTCCCGAAGGGAAGCTTCTATAGAAGCCAAACTTGGACAAAGTTTCAAAGACCATAAGAGGAACACTACACCAAAGTCACGCATATCAAGAAAACATTGTCGTCTTTCTAGAGATAGAGCGGGCTTCCTGTGGTGTCTTGTCTACCTTGTTTCCAGGTTCTTGACCTTGAAAAACACAGCGGAAAATGCACATAACATATTTTCTCGAGTGTATTTGAGTTCTGGTTGAGTTTGAAGTATTCTACGTCAATAAAAATAGTGAAAAAGTTACTGGGATTCCAAATATGGTATGCAGATACTTCCTTATAAGGAAGTTGAAGAAAGTCGACAATTTTTAAGGGAATTTTCTTGATATGTGCCCTTACGTCATCAATGACGTCATCAAAATGATCCATAATGCCGGTGACGTTCAAAAATCAACTCGATAGTATCGTTTATTTGACGAAGTATTTTCGATTTTTTAATTGCATTGCGCTCCACCCGATAGAAAAATCACCATAGATCATGTAATAAGTCAGTTAAATACCTCGGTCTTCGGCAATATGGCCTACGGCCCTCGGTATTTATATGCCATATTGCCTCAGCCCTCGGTATTTAACTCTTACTTGTCACTACAAGTTAGATTTGTGTTATACTGTGTCAAGTATTCCTTGTTGTGAATTTCGCTGAAAATCTTTTGAATTTGTGTTATTTCAAGGAGATGATTTTTTGTTAGTCTTGAACTGCGAGCGGGAGAGTTACGCCCGCTCGTTAGCCAATCAGAGCCCGCGTACTATCGTTGCCATATAATAATATCCAGCAAAGCTAAGAGACGTGTCATTACTTACCGGGGGGGGGGGGGGGGGGGGGGGGGGGGCTCCCATTTTTTTCAAACAAGGCTAAAAAAATTAGGACCCTCCCCTTGAACATAACAAAAAACGTGTGACCCTCCCTGAGTCGTAGGTAAAAAAATTGGGACCCTCCCCTATGTAATTAATATTTTCTGAAAAACCTGTCAGATAGACTATTGTCCGAGTGATGCAATGTCTCTTTCGTTCTTCTTAATCACATAAATACTTTTTTCTTACTTCTGTTAAAGCTAAGCAACTGCGGTTGGTTATTATCGCCTCGATTATTTACGTGAGAGGATTTTGGGTAATACACGTTACAAAACGCAGTGATCCTCCCTCTATAAGTACAATGATTAATGTGATCCCACCTCTCCCGTCCCCTATTTGACCTAGTACTGTGACATTTTACAGAAAAAGGGGGTCGCATATCTTTCGTTGCGCGCGAAGCGCGCCCGAATTTTGATAAACGCATTTCATCAAGCCTCAGAGAAAGGGTAGATGACCATCTTTTGTGTCAGCATAGTAAACAAAGCCTGTCAGGAGCCCAGAAGTACGCTACCTCAACTCTATAGGTTAGATGAAAGCTTCTATTGATGGGCGCCTGACGAAGTTATTAATATTCATGTGCGCGAAGCGCGGCCCAACGGACGAACTTCTATGCTTGTAACGTCGAAAACTCACGCTTACCTATAGGGCCTTCTTTCAAACATATAGTGATATGCCCGCCAGGCCTATCATTGCAGGGCATTTTTGTGAGAGTTTGCTTTTCCTCGTGAAGATACACTTGTTCTTGTAAACGGCGGCAGGATAGTGTCTTCATTGCTCAAAGAGTATAATTTTTATAGAGAAGTTGCTGAAATAACCACTATCGGCATCTGTTTTACCCTTTTCATCGTCCAAATGTTGCTGAAAAAGATTATGACCCTCCCCCAAATAGGAGTGAAAAAAATTTGGACCGTCCCTTTAGACACGCGAAAAAAATTAGGACCCTCCCTACAAAAATAGGAGCCCCCCCCCCCCCCCGCTAAATAATGACACGTCCCTAACGTAGCAAAGCTAGTTTCTCTGTTTATATATATTTAGTATATACTACACGGGAACCTCCATAGATCGCGCGTTTTGATTGGTTCGCTATCTCGGAATATTGCCGCAATACAAGGAGTCTGTATTTCGTCGCTCCAACACAACGCCAAGAAAACCCATATGTTTATGAACTCAGCGTTCTCGTCTCAGTGCACATGGTGCTAAATACTTCACGTGCGACGCTTTCTCGACCCGCGGGATCGCGGGACAGCTACCGGATATTAACTTGTCTTACTTCGGGACTAGGAAGCGTCGCACGTGAAGAATTTAGCGAAGTGCACTGAGGCGAGAACACTGCACTCATAACATGTGGGTTTTCTTGGCGTTTGTGTTGGAGCAACGAAACACTGACTCCTTTTGGATAATGTTTCTCAACATAGTATTGGAAAGACGAGCCCAAACTTGGTAAGTCTTCTCAGTTAGTTGTACTCTACCTCTCACGAAAGAAACTTATAAAACAATTCCAGCAATTTAGTTATTTCGAGCTCGAATTGAATATTATAGCAACACCACATTCTGGACAAGAAGCTGCTCTCATTCGTTTATTAAATACCGCTTTCTGTAGATACTCGATTCTATTTTCTCTTTTATATAATTAAGAGTGAACATTAGCCGATATTATCCTGCAGAGCTCCCCTACTTTTCTGATATCCGCGCTCGGCACACTAAACAGAAGCGGAATAAGACATTTTTAGAGGTAAAATTATTACATCGTTTACAACTTAAGTCGCATGGGAAAAGCTGACCTGGGCATTTCTCTGAGTAAACCCTTATTACTATAGATGCGATTTTAGCTGGTAATAATATCATTCACGGTCGAATTTTCAAGTTATACCAATTATTCTAAAAACACCTCCTTTGGAAAATTTAAAATATCCCAAACAGACGAGCTTAATATATCAAATGAACTACACCATTTGGTAGTGCAGAGGTTGCTTAAGCTCTGTGAGAACAATTATGGAAATCGGAAGATTTTTTCAGGGTCAAACATACGCTACAAGTTGAGGTCTATTTCTGCAATAAATACTCGGGAGCCACCTTAAGAGAGAATTTCAGTTACACGTCGCCATTTTGTTTCGCTTGATCACGAGCCATCCGACATCAAACGTATTTAAAGTGGTCTTTTTTATGAACAAGGTCTTCCTCATTGTCCCAGAGTTTGAATAGGTTAATTTCCCAAATTTCTGTTTGAATATTCCAAGCGAATCTTGAATTTCTCTGCCAGCGGGTTGAAAAATATAGTCATCCATCGGTGGTGAAATGGCGACCAAATCAAAGTGTTTTCAGCGGCGAGGCAGCCCTGCAGTTCACAATCCATAATCCAAGGCACAAAATGCTAATTTATCCCTCCAATCCATCCTTGCAACCTTCTAAAAACTTATATCTTTTATCACAGTTTTAAGGTTTTAAAGCAAGTAATTTCTAGCGTTTTAGCTTCTCTAAAACAGCAGCAAGTTTCCACCATGTGTTGAGTAGCCGAATGCTTGTAGTGAAGTCTGACGTAATGTCGCGTGCGTGACAAACGTTACGCATGCAGAAAGAGGCTACATGATGTCGGCAATGCCACATTTAGTGTCGTTCGGATATTTTTTGGAGTGATCCCGTGTAGTATATACTAAAACAATTATTCTCCTCAGGCTCCGTGAATAGTGGCGAATAGTCCCCTCGACCTCCGGTCTCGGGGACTATTCGCCACTATTCACTTCGCCTTCGGCGAATAATTGTTAAATATAAGCTATTAGCCTATAGGTCGTTAAGTGATATTTGAAAGATTGTCTCCGAGACGCTTTTTTATCTAAAAAGCATAGCGATGGCGATTAAATTAGTTGTTTCTTAGTTGTTTCTCTTTTATTACTGTTTTTACTCGTGGATAAGCGTTAGCTTGGAGTAACGAGTTTTGTGAGGGGGCTCAGCGTCACTCATTCGCTCACTCCGGCGTGAACCTCGTTAATTGAATATTTTGCTCATGTCGTCTCCACAACCCTCGGGACGCGCGTTACCCGCAAAATCGCCCGCTCGACTTTCCGGATCTTCCTATCTCTCGACTTCTTGCGACATCTGCCGAAATTTTGCGAGTCTGTCTCGACATCTTGCGAGTCAACTGCGACCATCTAAACTATTATTACCTCCCCTCTCGTCCAGATCTACACCATATCAAGAAAATTTCGCCAAAAGCTGTCGTTTTGCCGACGTTGCAAATCTTCCTTATTAGGAAATCCCCCTTACCTTATTTGGAAGGTCTGTAAGTACTTTTCCTAATATCTTAGCGAAAAAAAGCAGGAAAATTGACAAAACTTGCAGATACTCGAGAAACATCCTTCTCGTCATTCCTAAATGGAGGAATGCTCACCATGAATAATTTAACGATATTTTTGATAATATTACTTCAAATTGACCTAAAAACATTCAAAATATCTGAACTATCAAGACTACTAGTCAGGATAAGGGTTAATACATCGTTGTAGTATATTTTTATAGTATATGCCTCGTTCTATTAAAGATTAATCCTATTAAGGTACGTAATCAATAAAACGATCTGTCCGAACCAGCGAATTCACTCATAGCATAGTGGCTAGGGTTTGGGTATAGTAACTGGAAAGTTGCAGGTTCGAACCCTGATGATTTTCATAATTCTTTTTTTCATTTCTGTAGGTGAGCGCTTGTTTAGAAAAAAAATTGTAAGTGCCAGTGAGCATTCCTCGATTTAGGCGTGTGTCATCCTTCTCTTGGTCGCCATTTTGTTTTTACCCCCCGCCGAGGGGCCTTAGTCACGTTTTGGACACCACAGGCAACCCGCGCGGATTTGGCATAAAAACGACAGCACTTTCTTGATATGCTATTATTACGTCACCTCCCCCTTTATATACTACCTTCGCAAGAATATTTATAGTCCTAAAGTGTTTTGAACTGAACCCAAAGTGATTTGGTATGTAGCTTTCATTCGATATGCCCTTTCGAAATCAAGAGACAAATATTGCTAAATCAAAAATTTGTCTTTTGTGACGTCATCACTTTTGGACTCTATAGGTCAGAGTCGTTTTTTTAGCATCCATGTGGGATAGCATTACCAAAAGCGTTGTAAAAACAAACAACTAACAACAACAACAGCATAATTGTATTTTCCAATAGCAGTTTTAACTTTTTAGGGCTCTCCCGCAAGTACATGGCTAATCGTGGCGGGAAGCAATAAATTTCCAGACCAGTTGCATTGCACATGCGCATTTGAGAATTTGAAATTCGAAGGGCGAAAATATGTTGTGATCCCAAAATAATGCATACAACAACACTGTCCGACTACCGGGGTTGCAGTTACATTGTTGGGGGGGGGGGGGGGACTAATGACAGGCTGATGTAAACAAAAACGAAATCTTGATATAAAAATAAAGAAGAAGCGCGATATAAAAATAAAGAAGAAGCCCGAGCAAGAGCCGGAAATCACATGAATCGGGGGGGGGGGGGGGGGGGGGCAGGGGGGTGTCTGCTGCTCCTCACACGAGGTAAAGTATAAAGAAGAAAGATGGCTAGAAAACGTACATCGATCGACGAATTGAAGTGACTTCATCCGCCCAAATAAAGAAAGGGAGTTTGACTTGTGCAGTTCTAAACAAAGGGGAACTGCGTGATATCGCGAATGGGAAGATTTTCGACGACGATGCGCGCTGTTTGTTTTGATGAAGGGATATTCCCCAAGCGTGACGCATGCAAGACGTATATGTTCGTCGACTTCAAGGTTCAGAAAGCGTTTGCAATCGTAGTAATGTCGAAGTACTTATTGAGAAGGATTGTATGTTTGAGTTGTCATCAACGCAATTAAAGATTAGAGAAACCGCTTATCCTACTCTCACTATAGCTGAAGTTCTTCGGGGGGGGGGGGGGGGGGGGGAGCTGCACCATCGTACTTTATTTAGTTTCCGATGAAACAAGGTTAGGCGTCTTCATTAGTCAACTAGCGTACATTTACCTTATTATTTCCAAACTAAAAATACCTGAGTTTTAGCAGTTTTTAGCAACGTTCCTGCATCATATCCTTATCCACGAGTAGCCATTGGCATTGCTTTGATTTTAAGCAACCTACCCTACCTTACCCTTTACGTCCATCTAAATGGAAATTCGACAGTGGCAGTTTAACTTTCCCAAGAACACACCCAATAGAGCGGATTTCACATGACTGTCAAGACTTGTTATGTAATTGCGATTACTTTGCAATCTCATTGGCTACTCATTTTTATCAGCCAATCAAATTCTGCAGTAAATACAGTTGTGTAATTACTTAGTAATTGGTTCGGCTTGCAATTGGCTGAGAAAAAAGCCATTTAGGAGCAAGGCGTGATTTCTCTCGATTCTGATTGGCTAGTGATTGCTCAATTGCGACAGTCATGTGAAAACCGCTCTAACTCAGAATAGAAAGTACATGGCCACGATAAGCAAGGCAAGATTCTGTATTGTGCATCCAAATTTTGTGAGGGTGTGAATTTTGCCTAGGGATGTGCCGCTGAGTCTAGAAGGGAAACCTGTTCTAGCAAGAGTGGATTACCAAGAGTTTCCATATTTACTATGTACGCCCGAATCACAGTCAGAAAAGTGTCTATTTTTAGAACTAGGATGCCCGCGAAAATTCGTCATCCACAGGGTTCCCAGTTTCTCGCCACGCGAACAGTTGTGAGATCTAGCCTAAAATTAAATCGCAGATCAATGGAAAAACCGTCAAAATCGCAAAGATAAGGTAGGATATTCTCTATTTTGTTGTGTATTGGGTATACGAGCATTCGAGTCTGAGCATTCGAATACTTTCGCGCGCGAAACTCAAATCTAAAAATAGACACTTTTCTGACTGTGATGTGGACAAATACAGTAGGGAAAGATTCTAACTCTTGTTAATCCACTCTTGGTTCTAGAGAATTCGGTAAAAAAAGTAGATTTCGCCACATGGTTACGAAGAATCTTTGAAAACTTGAAAACTTTATAATTTTGTTATATAAATTGGCATTATATAAAAATAAGGATACATTTCGTATACCTTGCCTTGCTGTTTTCCAAAGCTAAAGAGAACAATAAGCTGACAGTTCACTTTATAAAATGGGAAATTTTTTAAAAGCGTTAAAAATCTGTTAGTAGTATTTTGGAAAGTAACGCTACGGATTCAGGTAGAGAAATGAGATCCTTTATGTTCAGTATGTGATTTTGTTCATGTGTTTGTATTGGTTGTTAGACTTTTTCATCAAAAAAATATATAGATAATACATTTATCCCTTATTATATAAGTCCAAATCTAAAAAAAGAGTTACAAGTGAATATATGTAAAAAATGGCCAAATGTAAAAAAAAGATACAAATGAATAACTTAAAAAATGGCTGTAAATACAAAAGGTATGAGCTATGTAAGTATAAGGATAATGTCTTAATAAAAAGTTTAAGAAACAAAAAAAAAAACGAAGAATCTTTGAAAATACGCATTAATCTATACACTGTTCCAGAAAAAAGTGGCGAATTTATGTACCTTTGGCCAGGGCAATCCAGAGTACCGCTAAACTGATATTTTCCAGAGGGACATTAAAAGTTTTGTCAAAAGCTAGGAGTTGCTTTCTTCACTTGAAACACAATATAACTTAAACTTAAGGTGGCTTGTTCTAGGAATTTTACCGCCCTTCTACAAAATTTCAACCCAAGAAATCGTGCAAATCGGAGCGGTCTTAGCAACGCTGCGTTGCCATGGGATTTTTTCTTTATGTCGTACTTTCTGAGTGTGCTGTGGTGTTAAGACCAATTTGTGTGGTCTATGATAAGAAGCGTAATGATGTCTACTTTGACCGAGTTCGAAAGAATTTAATGAGATGAGATTTAAAATATTATGTAACATTATCCTTTTGATCTTTAAAAAGAGCTTTTGAGCTAAAAAAAATATTAACTTTAGGCTGGCAGTGGCTTTTTTCATCCTCACACCTTTTTGTTATTTATACCTTGACTATCTCAACACTACTTTTCCAGGAATTGGAGCTGCTGCGACAAAAGTACTCCGACGCTGAAGCCCAAGCTCTGCTCGAAGCTGAAAACCTGCAAGAAGAAAAGCGAAGAAGGGAGGAGCTTGAAAGACTTCACCAAGAACTGCAGACTCTCTTACTTGCTGAGAAAGAGGCGCGAGAAGCGGAAGCACATGCGAGGGCGTTGCAAGAGGAGTTGCTGAACGAGGAAAAGCGGAGGATGGAAGAGTTAGAGAGAGTGAAGGCAGAGAAAGATGAGCTGCTCGAGGAAGAGCTTAGAAAACGAGAGACATTAGAGGAAAAGCAAAAAATACAGGATAGAATGCTGGAGGAGGTATAATGCTCGTTTCAGTTTGAGCTTTTATTAACCAATATCTACCCTGCAGAAGGATATGCCACAGGCAATTACACTTCCATACTGTTCTACTTTGTTTTATTCTTTTTCTTCATCCCTGTTAATGGCTGATATATTTGTCCATCGCAGGAGAGGCAAAGGCTCGA
The DNA here is from genome assembly GCA_033964015.1 of Scolanthus callimorphus. Lineage (NCBI taxonomy): Eukaryota > Metazoa > Cnidaria > Anthozoa > Actiniaria > Edwardsiidae > Scolanthus > Scolanthus callimorphus. The sequence goes on from CM066919.1 coordinate 12,315,882, forward strand.
CAAATTGGAAAGGGAACGACAGGCAACAGAACAAGCAATGAAAGAAGCGCAGCATAAACTCTTAGCTGCTGAAGAGGCAGCCAGTAAGGCATCCGAAGAAGCAAAGAAAAAGGTCTGGGAGATCAAAAGCTGCACTGGCTTGGCAAAACCTATAAGCCCCCAAGCTCCTCAATTTGTGACACATAGAGGAATAGGATCATTTTGCGAGTTAGACTTTGAAAAGATCCAGAAGAATCACGAGAAGACGCCGCCAAAAGTTTTACCAAAGCCGAAACGACAACCTAAGGAAGGGGGCGATCTACAAAACGGAGCAGACGTAATGGATGCTGGTGAAAATGAAGCTGAAGCTAACGAAAGACAACCCAAGGAAGAAGGCGATCTACAAACTGGAGCAGACGTAATGGATGCTGGTGAAAATGAAGCTGAAGCTGTGGATAATAGTTCTGACGTAAGACAACCCAAGGACGAGGGCGAGCTCAAAAAAGGAGCAGACGAAATAGATGCCCATGAGAATGAAGCCCAAGGTGCACGTGATAGTACTGAGCAAGAAGCTTGTCGGGTTGAAAGAGTCATCAGTGTTGAAGAAACTAAAACACAGGAAACCGAAAAAACGAAAGCAGAACATCCTCACGAAGTATCTCCCGGCTTGTCTAAAAACGGTAATTCTGAAATAAATCCAAAACCAACCAAGTCCCAAGTCCATGAAGAGGCAAAATCCAAAGAATCGGGCAATGATGAAAAAAAAGAGCCCCTTTCAGAGGAATACCAAAATCGGGAGAGCGACGCTAGCAACACATTTGAAGGAGGTACACAGGAGAAGGGTGGTGATAATATGGGTAGAGCTATATGAAAACATTGCCGCTGGTACACCGATCGTTCTATATAAAACTAATTAAACGAACCCGAGGCAAAAAGCGAACGTATTCACCATTCTATTTATAGCGTTCCTCAAATCCACCTGGAACAAGAAAAACAATCGCATTTTTTTTAAAAGCATGAAAAATGCACGAGCCGCTAGACCTAGTCTCGGCTGGCGCAGCCTCTTCGCTTCTGAATTTTTTAATAATAACCAGAACAATAACAACAACAACAATAATAATAATTTGAGAACAGAAACAGTCGGATAAATGTGGACAAAAGAGGTGATAATAAGATCGGGTTTTTTTGTTTTTCAACATTTTTTATTAGATTTTTCAACATTCTATTACAAACAAACAAAAACTAATTACATAATAAGATCGTTATGAAGTGCTTAACATCAAGAGTGATCCATCCATTGGATTTGAAAGGGGCCAAACGCGGCATGAGCATAATCCGCAGCATGTGTTAGTGTCAAACAAGGTCAAGTTGCTTTTGAGTATACAGACAGACCAGCGGTTGCAGCATATTAAGCCGGACATCGTATTGCTTGACAAGGAATTAAGAACCTGCCTTATTGTACACATAGCCTGCCCGTTCGACACGATGGTCATAACGAAACAACGAGAGAAAGTGAAACACTACAGTGACCTTGAGCGAGAAATGAAACATTTCTGGAAGTGTTGAGAGCTCCAAATACTACCAATCGTTTACCAATTGGAGCCCTTAGCCTGCAAACATCCGGTACCCTGGAGCTTAACCTTTAGGGTTAGTGCTCGCGGGTACCGGATGTTCTCAGGCTATGGGGCCCTGGGAACAGCACTAACAGGCCTTGCAAGAGGGCTCTTTGCCCTATTTGACCTGCTACAGAAAACTTGCCTCCTTTGGTACCGCGAGAATTCCTAAAAAAAGTGCTCGATACCTAAAGGGGGAGTGTGGAACAAATGAAACTATCTTCTGCATTTCGATATTGTGGACATCCCAGATCACTGGGAGTGATCCGATGTTCATGACTTTCCAGTGCCTAATTATGAGGACGGTGTTTTTTAAACCAATATTGTATTCTCACGCCAGTTTAATGAAGCTGTTTTATACTTGCCATGTAACGGTTTGGGCCATTCTCTCTGGAGGGTAGTCTAGCCAGATAGGTAGATAGGTAGTGAGTTTAATAAGGCATCTTGCAGCGACGCTAAATTGCAGGCAGTGGTCTGCTGTGTATATATAGATGCAATAAATAAAAACATATACAATCTAGCTGTCCACAGTTAGATGTCCTTAGCGTATTTGTGGCTTATGGAGTCTCTTAGTCAATCTGAACACACAGTGTGTTACAGATGTTTAGGTGCGATGTTATAGAGTGGGTTCTCGGGGGGGGGGGGCAGTGTGTGGATGAACTTCGCGCACGCAAGTAGTATGTGATAGGGATCTACGCCAGCATTTCTACGCCAGCATTTCTACGCCAGCACTTTATACGCCAGCACTTTCTACGCCAGCACTTTATACGCCAGCACTTTATCTATAAAAGCTGGTGTGTGAGCGATGTGAGGAATTCACAAAGATGCGCGGAACTCAGTTTGAGCAAGAATGGAAGTTGCAATGGGAGATGCAGCATTTTACTCGAAGTTTGATGCACTATTGTGTACATTATAATGGGCGTATTGGATGTCCATTCTTGTTGACGAGCCATTTAAAGCCAAAAGATTATGTGATTTTGCTCGGCGAAGTGTTTCTTGCCGAATTTGTATCGGTAGGATGTCTTCATGGTTTATCTTGTCATCGATGCATCAAGAACGTTGTGTCAAAGCTTGAGTTCCTGCGTGTTGAGAGAGTGAACGTGGAAGAAGAGAAAAAATCCTTGACGGGTCAAGCAAAGAAATGGTATGCTCAGGAGATGTATTATGGGGATCGTACGTTGTACCTGTACCGTTTAGCGGATTACGTGGCGCAATTGGTCATACGTCAAGGTGAAGCAGCTGAGACAGAGTACTGTAAGAGAGTGAGAAAAGGAGGAAGAAGGAGGAGGTGAAGAAGAGATTAATGACATTCCTTTTGTGGCAGCGGATTTGTGAAAAGAAGTGGTGAAGTTGGCCAAGACAGCGGTGTGTTACGTCGAGGATGAATTTGGCGGTATGACTGTGGAGCACGTTGATTGTGATAGAAATGAGAAGACGTACGAGATCCTTGAAGTTGGCGAACAGTTTCAAAGCATGCTTGGAAGTGCAGCCGAAGCGATGGCGGTACGGGAGCGTCTTAAACTGAAAGAGTCACAGCAAAACCAGATGCGTAAATACAATCAGAGTTGGACGAAGAGTGGCGAGACTGTGATGAGTCAGTTGGTGACAGGGATCTTTTACGAGGTGTGTGATAATTTGGCGCAGCCCTTATGGAGAGAAGCGTACCAGAAACGTCACGGCACTAATCCAGGCTCGAGATCATGGCTCACCTACTTTAAGGGAGATGACAAAAATGTGTATTTGCGGGATGACTTCTCACCGGAGCTCCTACAGCAACTGCAAAAGGCTATATCTCCATGCATGATTGTACCAGGCCTACTGAAAGAGTTACATCGATTGGGTTGTCGTGTTGTACGTAATACCATCTCAATTCGTCGCGCCGGTATGGACACGTTAACAGCGTTGATGTCAAGGTACAAGATGGCCTATATAAGGCACAAGAAGGAGCAGGAGGAAAAGGTGAAAATAACTCTGACCAACCCTGAGAAAGAGGATCGTCGAGGGAATGGATGATCGTGGAGTGTATCTTGCTACGTTATCACGTACGATCGTCGGCAAAGCACATGCCGACTTTTCCTTCGTGGGTGGGTTTACACCGTCATCACCTCCAGCCACCACCAAAGCCACCACATCCTTTGGTGGATTGGCAACACAACTATCACCGCCCGACAAAAAGAAAGTGGAATGGAGTAAAGTGACCAAGGAGAACTGGGGACGATACTTGTGCGAAGCTATGAAGGATGTGGTCTACGTGTACGATGATGTAGCAGGGGGATGGGGCAGGCGGTATACCATTCAATCGCTGCGTACAACCCTGTTTTCAGCCTCACCCCAGTACCAGCATCTGATCGTGGATACGCGCAAGGTGTTTGACAGTCAGATCCACGCAAGGCGTATCTCATGCGCAGGGATGGTACCTTCTGGAAGAACTTGTACACTCACGATGGACACCTCGTGGACAAAGAGTGGAGTAAATACATCTATCCTGTCGGGATGGACTTTCGAAGACGTCCTATTGATGGACTCTTTTGAGGGTGAGATACCCACCCATCTCCCCCTTCTTCGAGATAAAAACAACTGAACATTAGAGAGACTATATTATTGTAAGGGGGAGGACTTATAAGTCCTACTTATTTACCCCTTTTATTATGATGCTTTGTATTTGCGTGCGCAAGAGTTCAATAAAGACACATTTTTTAAAGTAACAACAACTTTGTTTCCAACTTTTGTTTTACAACAACAACAACAAACTATGGAGAACAGTATAATAAAATAGAATTAAATATTCTTATGGAAATTGTTCCATGGGTTTACATTTGGTTGTGAAGGTAAACAATCTGGGTCCTCATTATCCTACGTTCTTCAATGTATTGAAGCCTAGCCTCCACCATTTCATTATCATCATCATCATCATTTGCTAAATAGTCTATAAAGTCCACCGCTACAGGCTGATTTAGTTCCCACATGGGTTCCATCATACTATCATCATCAGAGTCCTGCTCTATGGTGGGTGTAAGTGGACGAGGATCATCATCAGAGTTGTATCCTGAGTCATCAGGCCCATCTTCATCAGTGTAATCATCGTTAAACCCAATGGGAACAAATTCACGATCGTTGCGTAGGCGTATTAGATCTTCTGCCGTCAGGGGTTCATACGATGTATCTATTGGCGTATTCAATGCAGCCTGGAGCGCATCCACTTGAGCTCTTAGGATCTGTAATTGTTCCTCCGTTATATCATCATAAGCAGCAGTAGTGTCGTCTATTTCAATTTTAGTTTCCCTCCTTGTTTGTTTTACGCGGCAGTACGGGCAGCTAGGGTTGGTTCTCGGACATCTGGCATGCCACTGGCGTAAACATTGAAAATGGCACGGTGCTTTGCAACACTCTGTAATTAATACAAAGTGTAAGAACTCTTTTTTATTTCTTAATAATACAAGGACATTTAAGTTAACTGTTATATAAACTTCGTCTTCGTCTTCTTCTTCTTGTAACCATGAAATAATAAAAGTTATTGAGAGCATAACATTGTCTCTTTAGTTAAAACGGTTGCCATTCTCGGAGGGGTCGAGGCTTTCTTCTTGGTACACTAACGGAACGTCTTCGTGGTGTCCCGGATGGTGGTGTAGGTAAACGCTTTGTTTTTGGAGTAGCAGGTGTCTTGGAAGGAGGGGAAGGTAAAACCAAATCCTCTTCCTCAATGTCATCATCATCTTGTTGCTGCTGTTGTTTTTGCATCTTTTTTAGTAAAGATAATGGGCTTTTGTCTTTACTTGTCTTGTTAGCCGGTTGTAACGTTGTGTCAAAGTGTCATTCAAGATGGCTTGCATTTCTCCATCGAGTCGTGCCAGTACACGGTATTGGGGTGCCGTTTCCACTTTTTGCTTGGTACGCAGCATGTTTACTAAATAATCAGGAACCATAGCCATACGATGAGCTCCACCACCTTTTGCTGATGTTGACATGATGACGTCTTCGAAGCAACTGACGTAAAAGTCTTGTTTAACAACACTTTATATTTTAGAGATGAGCTTGTTGGCAATTTTTGGGAGAAAAGCCCCTGCTAATCCACCAAGAAGAGCAGGTAATAAAAATCCTCCTCGTTGACGCACCACCATGGCTTTCCGACTTTTGCTGGAGAGTTTCCGATTGGCCAACTTGCGTAACTGATGCTTGTGTTTCTTCAGTTGTTGAATCCGGGCTAATGACATCGGTACGTTACCACGCAACAGGTTCATAGCCACTTCACTCAGCGAGTTGATTTGATCAGTAGTAGCATTGACAATGAGTCGTTGGCGTGTTTTCCCTCTGGTACGATGCAAGAGCTGGAGAAAATCTGCGTTCCTTCTAAGTCGCTGGGACATGATGAACTGATGATGATCTATTTTTTTCTCTCTCTCCGCTTTCTAGGGCTAACGCTCAGAAGCACACATGGGACCATTACATTAGCACGTCAGCTTTCACACAAGGTTAATTCCTTATCTCCACTCTGTTGGACTTACTGCTACGCGGCCACAGGCTCGCCTGAACATCTACATATATTCACTTCATTACCGCGAACATAACATCTAACTTACCCCGACCTACTCCCAGTCTGACCTGGATAGCTCAGCTGGTAGAGCATCGGATGTACAATTCTGAAGGTCGTGGGTTCGAATCCCTCTCGGGGTCAGAGATTTTTTTCTCTCTCTCCGCTTTCTAGGGCTAACGCTCAGAAGCACACATGGGACTATTACATTAGCACGTTAGCTTTCACACAAGGTTAATTCCTTATCTCCACTCTGTTGAACTTAGTGCTCCGCGGCCACAGGCTCGCCTGAACAGCTACATATATTCACTTCATTACCGCGAACATAACATCTAACTTACCCCGACCTGCTCCCAGTCTGACCTGGATAGCTCAGCTGGTAGAGCATCGGATGTACAATTCTGAAGGTCGTGGGTTCGAATCCCTCTCGGGGTCAGAGATGTTTTTCTCTCTCTCCGCTTTCGAGGGCCAACGCTCAGAAGCACACATGGGACCATTACATTAGCACGTTAGCTTTCACACAAGGCTAATTCCTTATCTCCACTCTGTTGAACTTAGTGCTACGCGGCCACAGGCTCGCCTGAACATCTACTGATGTTGATCCACTTAGACACGGGTATTTATGCACTACGAACAAGGCGTTGATCTCACGAAGCTCTCTCAGCTCTCGCCATGGTGAATGGTTGTACCCAAATGACGTGATTCTGGATCGTCTCCTTTTTATAGATCTTTTCCATCAGTGTAGACGTACATGGGAAATTATTTAGGAAGAATATGAGATCGTAAACGACATTGTTCTGGTGTCATTGGATGAAAATCCAACATGAGGTAACCATGAGGTTCTTCGGTGGCTTGATGAAAGGCATCCATCACGTAAGGAACACGTCCAGGAAACGCTTGTTGGGCTAACATCTGTACGCCTAAACGATCTCTTGGATTCTTGAACAACACGATGTAATGCGTGTTGAGTGAAATGGTACGTGCGTGCTTATTGGGTGGAAACAAGTTCTGTGTTAAAAACAACGTGGCGATGTTGTGATGATGGGATTCCTGTGTAAACACGCGGACCACACGATCCATTTGATCCATTAAATCGTCCATCACCAAGAGGCCTGGAGTATCGTGAGGACCAAACAAGTCGGTGACGTTGTCTGGGAGTCCTTGATGGAAGGTCACACCCAGGTTCCGTTGAATAGACGTAAACAACGGTTGCCATTCTCCATAACAATACACAATTTTTCGAAATTGTTTGTTGAACGCAAGAGCGACTTGTTGAAGCAATTGGTGTGTAAACGTGGTTTTACCCGATTGACTTGGACCCACCACCAAAATGCTACATGGACAACGAAAACGACGATCGTCCATGCTCTTCTACGTCTAGATTCCATATGAACCTTTGCCTTAACCTACACCTTACTATATACCAAACAACAACATTTGGTGATGAAACATTTTTTTTATTAAAACTTTAACATGTGTAACAAGAGCGCTGAACAAGAGCGCATTGACGACTACGCTTAGGATTACAAGGTACTTGTCGTCGTTGTGGTAAAAATCGATCACGCACAAAGATGCGAACATTCTGATCGTTCCATTGTAAATTAGGTGTAAACATAGCAGCTACTGTTCCATGACGTTTGCCACGTACACGGTTCCACAAGAAGAACAAACAACGTTGTCCACATACGTCAGAGTCCATGGCTTGAATCCTACGAGTGTTGTGCACGAGTTGTGGACGTAACTTGCAAAAGTTCGTAATAGCTTGACCATACACTTGTGGAGGAAGTCCAAAACTGTCCCAGAATTCACACGTCTCGGGTGTAAAGTACACGGCTAACCAATGAGATCCTGGACGATCGCTTGGATCCAACGTTCATGATGTAGGCTTGATTGGGAAATGGTACTTTGGTAGGTAGCAAATCAGATGGAAACACGCCACCAAACACTGGATTTAACTTTGAATCGTTGTGTACTAGCAGTTCTAACTGATCCGTGTTCATCCTTGAATGTCGTAAATCACTTGACCTAATTGGTCCACTTCGATGGTGTTGTTGAACTCGCCGTAGATGACAATGGTGTTCACCTGCCCAGTGGCACTCCCAAATGTCAGGTAAAGGTCAACGTTGCCTTTATATTGAGGTTGGAAGTACCCTGACGAGGCATTGCCTGCTGGTGTAAAGTCGTAGGCAAACAATGCATAACCATTCTTGAACTCGTCGAACGTAAGGTTGAGTCCTTGACCGCGGTAGGTACCACACACGTTATCGAACAACATGTGGTACAAATCTATATCCTTGTCATCAGCGGTAGACAGTGTTCCATAGGGGGTCTCTTGTCCATCCACGGTTACTTTGATTGTCGACAAAGCAAACTTTTGGAAATTGAATGGATTCTTCCCTTTGTCGCCATTGTAGGCAGCATTCTCTACCATCCCTAAAATCATACGTTTAGAAACGAGTCCCTGGAACAAGTCTCCTTCATAATGGGTCAAGGATCCAGTACCAATTTGCCGGGTCTTCACAATGGCTGACGTCACAGGGTACTTGGCTGTACGTGCATTCGATCCTGTCATGAGTTCACGTTGGTTTAACTTGACGTTAGGGGCTGGAGTCACGTGATACATCGAGGATAAAGTCCTCGATGACGATCTTTTCGGTACCTAACTCCGACATCAGACAGAAGGCTGTATCATGCATATCAAACTTGACTTTCATCTCGGTGTTGTCCAGAAGGTAGCGTCCTGAGTGAAAGAGATCACAAAACAAGGGACCTTCCATGCACACTTTTTGCCCGGTTTTAGTACGATCTGCACGTGCCGTGAGTCCAGGATTCTTATTATTGCCTGTAGCTGCATGACTAACTTGGTCCATGGATCCACTGTCTTTTTTCCACATGGCACATTTCAGATACGATTCTTGTGCTTCTTTAGGATAATTCAACAACGTCTCGATGAAGGCACGGTACGCATACGTGTCGGTTTGCAAGGTGACGGCTTGATCGTTCAATTTCACAGTCACTTGTTGGATCATCGAACGAACAAAGTTGTTGACAGGTCCCACTTTAATGGTTGCTTCAACTGCTTCACCATCAGCTTTGGTGATCTTGGCCACGACACGGAAATGACTCTTTTTCAAATCAATCATTGTAGGACCCCTACGAATGATGAACTGATAATACTTGGCCCCTTTGTCCGTGGGTGAATACTCAACGTATCGACCTGATGTCACAGCCACATCTGTTGGTGGTACCGTAAACAAGTCCATGCCTGGATTGGCAGCAGCAAGTGAAGCAGAATGAACACTCATGTTGAGGAGCTCTTGACAGTAGTTGAGGTGATGTCCAACTGATTAGAAGGCATGAATGTCCAAGTCTTTTATAACTCCTCAATCGAAAATGTCCTTGGTATGACGACGACGACGTTTAGCCATTCCGGTGGTCTTAGGTTGACGACGACGACGACGACGTTTTAGGGGTTGACGAGCACCACCCACTTGTGGTTTACGTTTACGTAGGTAGTCTTTAAAACTAGGAAGTATGTGAGGAATAGCGTCTCTTCCTAATGAACGTAATACACCTCCTACACCACCTATACCATAACCTAATTGTTCTGGCACAGGATACCCACGGAATGGTCCATAGCCTTGTTGTGGCACAGGATACCCACGGAATGGTCCATATCCTTTTTGTGGCACAGGGCGTCCACGAAACACTTCTTTTCCCTTTTGAGACCCTAATGCACCACGAGCAATGTTCATCAAGAGATCGTTGTACCACACCATCTTCTAATAGGCAAATCGTACACGACGCAAATGTAGTGTTACCTGTACGGCGCCTGCTTGAAATAGCACGGTTTCGCCTGTGTCGTCGGTTATATGGATACGGATCTTGTTGATGATTTGAGTACGAAGTGGCAAGTAGTAAGGATTGAGAAAGTTTCGTTCCACAGGGAATCCAGGTTCTCCTCCAGGAACAAAGGTACGTAATAAATTGTTGGCGTCACTTCCCATCACAATATGTGAGTCCACAATGTTCGTGTACACGTAAAAGCTTTGGAACGGGTGTTTGTCTGCTCATTCAGGTACGCTGGAGGTAAAGGTCTGTAATGCACCATCGTCAAGGATGTATTTAAGCTTGTACCATTTTCCTTTGGATTCCTCAGTAACCTCAAATAAACCAGCAAGACCATGGGGTTCCCCGACTTCAAGGTCAACGTATGATCCGGCTGAGCCAAATCCCAAAGCCATTGCTAATCGTGGACGTAGTAATAACACCATCTCAGAGGCCAATTTGATCGTGGTCTTGTTCTCTTTGTAATTGTAATTGAATTCAATCCTATTGCGAATGGTTTCGCGTTGTCGCATTCTACGTTGTTGCTCATGTTTCTTAAATTTCATAACCACTTTTCTTATGCCTGCCACAATATCTTCCAGCTTGGTGTACTCCCTTTGGGTAACGTGTATTTTGTCCATATTGATGTAGGGTCTAACATGTGAACGGTTAGAAGCCATATGTCAAGATCTTCTTTTTGCAGCAAACTCCAGGTATGAGAATAGATAATGTTGGTAAGGGCCATTTCCCATGATCCTTCGCGCAAATCGATAGGATATTTGGTTTGTATGGTGAAATCCCCAATGGTGTTGTCGGGAAGGGCATCTTCAATAGCATTGCTTGCCAGCGTAATCACTTGGTCCGATCGGTCAGACATCCTGAGGCAACTGATGTCTTTGATGGTATATCACACGATTTTATGCGCTTGACTTGCTAGGATCCAACTGTCGTACTTGTCAGGCCAACCACGCCAATTGACGTCCGTCTTGACGTCCTTTCCCACGGCTCTTGACAATTTTGTCGATACGAAAGACATCTTTTGTTCATCCATGCTTACTTTTGCAATTCTTGTTCGTAAAATTGTCCTTCCAACAACGAACCGTCGTATTCGCGTAGTCGATACGCATAGGGATCCCGTGCCGTCATCCGATAGGCAATCGTAAACACTTCTTCCGTCCAGTTGGGTAAATACCTTTTGCAAAACACGTGTTTGACTTTACTTATACGTACTAAATCTCCACTTGAAAGGTTTAGCTTCTTCTTCTTAGCCTTGGTCTTCTGGTACAAGGTATGCCATACGTCTTGAGCATTGGCTAGCGTGACGTCAGCAGGGGCACGACGAATGCTTCGATGATACGAATGATTGTAATTGTTCATTAGCTGCGGAAGCACGTCAATGTAACGTACTGTCTCTTTGTAGGTGAACCATCGCCACATCCATGTTTTTAACGTACGATTAAATCGTTCGACGACGGAGGCTTTGGTTTCGCTCTTGGTGGTAAAGTGATGGATGTTTTTCGATTTGAGAAACGCTTGAAAGTTTCGATTTAAGAACTCGGACCCATCATCCGTTTGCAATTTCTCAGGCACACGACGTTCTTTGAATATTTTCTGAAACGCCTTTATCAAACTGAGGCCCGTCTTGTTCTTCAAGGGTACTGCCCATGCGTACTTGCTTAACACGTCAATGACGGTTAATATGTAGTTGTAGCCATTATGTTTGGTTCTGTACGCTTGCATGTCACATAAATCCGCTTGCCATTGTTCGTCGATGCCTTGGACGACCACACGATTGCGTGGAAAACGACGACGGTACGGTTTATGGAGTGTATATGACGGTTGAGACCGTATCCAAGCTAAGACTGTGCTCTTTTTTATGCCTTTTGAGCGCATAGCCCTTGCCAGTTTGGCAACACCGCCCAAAGCAGCAACATTGTTTGGGTCGTAATAGGCTTGCTGGAGTAGACGTTCGATATTCTTCTTCTTCTTTTGTGCTAGGGTCTGCTTGGGTTTCCTGGGTGCCATCGACTACCACAATACGACCACCACAACACGCTAGCATACAACGTATACGTTTCAATAAGTTGCGACACGTTAGTATGGGACGGTCTTTAAAACATACCATCCTTAGCGGTATTCAACACCAAATGATCAGTCCAATGCTGGGTCATCACCCTTTATAGACAAAATCACACTATTTGGGTTTTATAGGTTCTTTATTACATAACTTTATATACACCGAGCTGTTGCTAAAGTCTTAAAAGTCTTATTAAAGTCCATATAATATCCATAAGGGTACACGTTTGTTGTACACGACCTTGAAGGGTTGCTTAACAAAGTTCAAAGTCCATAATATCCATAAGGGTAAGTGTACATGCCACGTCGTACACGTTTGTTGTACACGACCTTGAAGGACTTGGTTTCTGATACGGTATGCAACGTACGGGTCGTCACATTGCGTCGAATGGTATGGGGATTGGTCACTTGACGCACAGGATCCCCATGACCCTCCAACAGTTCCACCATGCTATCCAAATTCACTGTTTCTGTGGTACGTAGATTCATGCGTAGTCCTTTGACTTTGCACACGGTCTTGCCATGGTTGGTCTTGTACCCATAACTCTTGGGTCCTGTGGCCACATAGTGCACGATGTGTTCTTCTGGATCGAGTTCGCTGGTCAGTTCCCCCAAGTAATCGCCAAGTGGTGGTTTCCATTGGCCAGGACGCCACGTAAAGATAAATATGTCTGTATCGTGGTACAAACAGCGGTCCCCCAAACCATCCATGACGTCATACAACTTGAGACGTGCATACGCTGTGGTGTAAGCAGCAAAGACAACGTTGGTATGTGCTTTCGTCTTCAGAAACTTCTCTGCCATCTTGTAGTGAATCTGGACCATTTCCTCGTTCACGATCAACACATCACTCACTTCGATGCTTTTGTTCGTCATCAGATCGAAGTATTTCTTTCGACTTTCCACGTACTCGGTACGTCTCCGATTCGATTGCTCGCCAAATTTCCCCCACATGCAATTCAGGAACATTTTGGCGACAGATCGGAGACCTGGATTCTTCTCGATACGCTCACGATCCAATCGAATGCCTTGATGTTCTTCGTACTGTTCCACGTACCGGACCTTGTCTTCTTCCGTCTCGCACCAACTTGGCCATCCTGAAGCTTCTTGCTTGTACTTGAGAAACGTCTTGATGTACTCTTCGAACAAGCGTTCCCATTGAGCCCAATGCCACACCTCATACACTTTCATCACTTGATACCCTTTCTCCAGAGCTTTGAACAGTTCCACGTGCGTCCACGTCCCGGTAAAAGCGCGTTCTTCTTCGGTGTGCGTGCGTGGATGATCTTGGTTCTCATCTTGAGCACAGGTGTGACACAAGGGAAACATCAGCTTGTCGTTGATGCGTATAGGTAGCACTGGGAAGTAAACATCCTTGGGTGGAAGGACACGTACTTTCATCAATCCGCGATACAGGTGCAGGTCTTGTTGGATCTCGTCGTTCACCAGAACTTCTGGATGTCCCACAGGGTACTCACACGTGACATTCACGTACGGGTACAACGACGTGAAATCGTAATAGTGGAGTTGCTCGACATCCTTGGCTTCGCATCGTAAACGGATCGCATTGGTACGTCCACCAAAGAAACTGTCCCGGTGTTCCAAGGGCTTGCACTTCTCCACGTCACCGACCATCGCTTGTATCCTAGGAGTTGCTGTCAGTTCACGATGAAACTCACATTCCCACACTTCCACGAGGTGGTAACCAGCCCGAGTAATAAAGGTGCGCACGTTGCACGTGTCATGGTAGAGATCACCCATAGTAGTGCCAGAGAAAGGATTCCTCGTGTCCTCCGTGTAGCACTTGGAACATCCGTGATAGAGACATCCATGGTATTGGTACACGGTATGAGTACTCTCGGTATACCCGTCGACCTTGTACCGTCCCACCTTGAATTCCCTTCGCTCGTGCATGCGTGACGAATGTGCACTCCATCAATGATGTGCCTGTACTCGAGCCACTGCAATGCTTTGAGCGAGTGCACGTCGCGTCCACGGTATCCTTGAGCAGGAATCACAGCAACGGTGTTGGCCTTGAGAAATTTGGTGCGCAATATACGACTGCATAACGATGCAATGGTGACCGACGTGTGAAACGGATGGACGTCACCCGTTGCCATGGTAAGCTTGTCAAAGGCCAACACAGCTTTCTTCAGCACTTCAACGTCTTGATGACAATAAGACGCCAGTTCTTCTTGGAAATTAAACACGGCCCCACGTGCGACTTCGTTCTCGTACCACGTGCTTAACGCTTCAGCATCTTTCTTCGTCATGTTTTCAATACCATAATACTTGAGATCAGGCATAGGTCCCACGTACGTTTGGTTCTCTGGGGTGTTGAAGACATGTGGAAAGTCGCCTTTGCGAACCTCTTGATCAAATCCCATAGCTTTGGGAAGTTGACGCAATGCCATCTGGAGATAATTCAACGTGCACTTCATACTGATCTTGAGATCTGGGAGTCCGAGCATCATGATCTTTCCTCCATTAAAAATAACAGTAGGCTTGAATGCATTCTTGGACAAGTACTCCAAGATAGGATAGGAATCGTACCCTTTAAAGTTGTGTGCCAAACACGTGTATCCTGCATTGCTTCCACCAAACAACCATTGACAAAACGCGTCCAGAGCTTGTTCCCCTTGGAAACCACGTTTACGCAATCCGCACGTGTCACAAGTAGGATGTGAGTCTAAGGGAAGATCACGACAGTCCTCACACAGTTTCTGGACACCCACAAAATTGACCCGACGTTGCGTGCCCAGGGGTTGCGCCTCAAAATCAAAGATGATGAGCCGCAATTGATCCTCCTCATCGTTCTTTTTCCGTCCGGTCACTGCTGCTGCTCCTACGGGAACATAACACAAGTGATCCTTGTCGACCATCTTTTTGCAGACGTGACACACGTATTCACCACACTTGTGAGGTTTGCCTTGCCGCTTCTTGTCTAAGACATTCACCCTCGTAAGACATTCTTCACACTATATCTTTTGACACTGCGACCATTCCTTTTGATTATTCGCGGGACCATGCTTTTTCACGCGACGATGGTTGTCAAAACATTGCTGGGAATGGAAGTAACGGCGACAGTCGGTACAATGTTGCCAATTCCGTGGTATGGCACCGTCATCGTCACTCGGGGGAGAACAGTTCTCTTCACCACAGCAACGACATCGGATAATGCATTTGTGCGTGTCTGGATTTGAGTAGCCTTGTTTATTTATTTATTTATTTACTAGCTTTTGCCCGAGGGCCGGGAAATCCTCACAGAGCGAGGCTCCACATGACGAGGCTCCCTTGTCAGTGTAGTGGGTTAGTATGTAAGTCCTACACTGATGGGCAACTTCCGACGTCCCCGTGGTTCTTTAACGTCCCTCTGGTTCAGGTTAGTGTAGTGCATGAGAGACGGGACCTACGTTAACGTCCTTATCGAGAAGACGCGAAGGTCTAGCCATTTGCAGATATTAGAGCAAAGGCAGCACCTTCTCCTCAATTATAGAAAGACCTGAGTGTTGGCCCGGCCAATGTTACATTTGATACAGAAGTAGCTTTTCCCAGGAGACCTGGCATACTAGTGATAAAATGGTAATGGCCTTCTTCAAGGTACAAATACAAATGATGTTTAGGATCCTCCTCCAAAGCACCTTGCTAAATAATACCATCCATATGCTCTCTGGACACGACGTAGAGCTTAATCCCTTGTGGAGCCAAATACTTTTGGAACTTTTTCAGTTCTTCAATACCGCACTCTCCTTCAGGGACGCCAGCTTGTTGGTGCAACTCTTTCGCTTTTTTACGTTGAGTACCATTATCCCTGTTTCTTGACCACTGTTGATACATGTTAATATACTGCTGTGTTGTTCCGGTATGGAAGGCAATCCCAATCGCGATCGCACGTGCAGCACAAAGATCATCCCGATTACGTACTCGAACTATGCTCGTCTTCATCCTCGTCCATGCCTTCGGATCCGCACAATCCAAGGTCCTCTTATTCTTCTTAGAGTGCTTTTTTTTCTTCTCACCAGCTTGGTCATCGTCGTCATCGTCGTCGGGTGTACGTGTTCGTATCACGTGCAACTGAAACTGTCCATTGAGAACAAATTCCTCGTTAGATTGCACAATGGTTTCAATCTGTCCCATAATTCTTTGCGGTGTCAACTGTTCCCGTAGCATAAACGGTAACGATATGGGATTCTTCAGATCTGGAGCATTCAACGTCTCGCGAGCAAAGTCCCTTTTAGGCACACCTTCTATAGTTTCTTCTAACACTCTGTCAAGAACACGTTCTACATCTTGCATGGCCTCTTGGACAATTGCCCGTAGAGGAAGATTGATGTTTAAATCATAATCAGAACAATCGGTTTTCATCTTACGCGAATGACGACTGTGGACTTCATTCAATTGTTACGAAATATCGTCATCATCCTCTTCCTCCTGCTCATCATGGGTACGCTTGACACCTCTTCCAATTTGATTGCTAACATCTTGTGGTGATGGTGGTGGTGACGGTATTGGCTGTGATGGTAGTGGTGGTGATGGCAGTGGTGATGGTTGATTGTCAACATCTTGGGGCGGCGACGGTGGTGGTGGTGATGGCACTGGTGTTTGTGGTCTATGGGCCGTCATATCCGAATACTGTTGGTATAGCTCTTCAAAACTTTTTTGTCATATCAACATCGTCTTGCATCATCCAAGCGAAAAAATCATCAACAAATCCTTCCCCTACTACTTCCACTTGTGGTGACGACGGTGGTGGTGGCGGTGGTTGGTCATTCAAATGCCGCTCAAAGAGCTCTTCAACAGTTTGTGCCATATCTACGTCACCATCCTATTTTAGAATCCAATCGAGGAACTCATTAGTAGGAAGCTCTGGTGACGGTGGTGGTGGTGGTGGTGGTGATTGATCAATGAATTCTCCCAACTCAAATTGTTCCATCCAAGTAGGTTGTAGTTCCTCGATCAAATCATACAATTCTCTCTGTTATCCTTCCAACAAATCTCCAGAGATGTTTCTTGTTGTTGTTGTTGTTCTCTCGCCGCCATTACTTCTTCTTCTTCTTCTATCATTTTCTTCAATATTTGAAGTGCATCTTCTACTTCTTTGGACTTTGACCTTCGGACTCTGACCTACTAATTTCTACACTACAAATTATACACTACCTGACCCTTGGTCTTTGACCTTTGACCGATGGTAAAATGACCTTTGGACTCTGATGACCTTCGATGACCTTGATCCAGTTTCCTCGGACGTCCGCATCAAAATTCTCAAATGTGATTGGTGGATTTCGATCCGCTGATAAATTGACCTTTGGACTTTTACCTTTGGACTTTGACCTTTGGGACTCGAAATTCCTGTAATTTGATTGGTGCGTTAAGCACGCAATCTGATTGGTTGAAATCCAAATTCTAGCCTTCTTATTGGTGGATTTCGATCCGCTGACATCATCCAAAAAAGTATACAAAGGAGAAATTTGACGAATTCAGTTCAGTTCTGGAGCTGACACCGGCAAGTGAAGATCATGAGTGACAACAAGGAATCCGAAGAAGCTTCAAAACTTTGTTGTGTTATTTGTTCAGCAAAAAAAGGAGAAGAAGAAAAAGATGGCGACAACAAACTCGAAGTTATGGAATGCTGTCATAAGCAATGTCATCTACGATGCTTGACACAATGGCATCAACGACAACAACATGAAACCACATGCCCTCATTGTAGATGTGTACAGCGCCGAAGAGGAGATCCACCATCGCAAACACCATCACCTCCCTCCTCGCCGTTCGAAGGTAGGAATACTACAGATGATGAGGATGATGACGAGCACTCGTCAGCCGTACCAAACCATTCCTCCATGCCTTCAATCGAACCTATCGAACCTACACGATTTTTACTTGAAGATAGTCGTCGTGGTTGTTTTTATGACCTGTACAATCTAGGTGACGAATTGAATTGTGCATTGGAAAGCAACATCCGGTTTCTGAACGCTCTGATATTTCAGGGAGCAAGACATGTGTGGTCACAATTTTCAGCAGGGGAACTGCGGAGGAGATTTCGTGAGGATGGAGTTGAAATATACCATGACAAATACGCTATCTCGTTACCTGTATACAACGATGGTAGACGATGGCCACGATATTTTTTAAAAGTGCTTTATGTCCAAATCCCCGTGACAACTGAATACGACAATGATACTCTCATCTATACAGATGTACAACCAGAATCCGAATGGTTAATCACATTTGATGCCATCTGATGAACTCTGTTTCTCCGTAGGTAGGAATGCTACGGATGATGATGACTATACTACTGATTATATTCCTACTGATGATGATGATGATGATGATGATGATGACAATGAACCTCCACGATTTTTACTGAATGATCGAGCAAATAATGATCCTGATGAACTCTTCGATTTTGTTCCTTCACAAATGAGAAGCTGTCCGTTTCTTAACTCTGCTACGCACAGGAAAAAGAAGTTTATGGCGCACATTTGCCACTAGTATACTGAGGGAAAGATTTCGTGACGATGGAATTTTAGTCTATGGCGATAACACCATCTCCTTTCGTGTACACCGCAATGATGGACAATGGCAACGACATTATTATAAAGTGACTGATGTCATAATCCCTGTGACAAGTCTACGTCTACGAGCTGGACCTATTTATACGAGTGCACTACCAGCAACCGAATGGGGTATCAGAATTGAACCTATGTGAACTTTGTTTTTTTCTTTTATAGATAATGGAGCGATTGATGACAGTAGAATCATTACTTTTGACATTGTATTCACCATACTTGCATCTCAAGCATTATTCATGAATTATGATTATCCTCGTCGTCGTCGCCATCGACATGAACGACTCTCTACTATGTTTAGTCGCATATTACGTCGATAAACAACAACAACATTTGAGAAGAACACTTTTATTGACACTCCTTTGTATTACAACTTATACTTAATAAAAAACGTGTTCAATTGTTCTTAATCGTCCTTATTAAACACTTCAATACATGTCTCCTCGGCTGCTTTCGCAATAGCAGTAGTGTGAGGAGTAAACAACTCGCTAAACAGATCCTTTGCTTTCATTTCGCCAAGGAATTCCAATTCGCCTTCGATGTAACGGCGCCAATTCTCTTGAATCGTGACTTTAATGCCAGCCGACAACTTTTGCACTCCTTCCCAGACCTTCTCCATGGAATTGCGAAACATATCACGAACCACATTGTAATACTCTGGCCATAGATCGTCCCCGTTCAACTTCAAACACTGATGACGATTCTGACTGGGATGGTCCACTTTTAATCCTTCACAGTCCACATTCCTTTTACGATGCATTCCTTCCCATATCATGGTTACTACAAATTCGTCCAACAGTTCCATGATCGAATACGAATCCAACACATCCATATCCGCTTGCTCATCATCTAACTTTTTGCTTCGGGTTCCATACTTTCTGTCGCTTCTTCTTGGGTTCTTCAGCCCAAATAAACAAATCACACTTGGGATTTGGAGCACGGACGTCACAATCAAAATACACACGACCTTCGTTCCAGTCTCTTTTCCCGGCACCAACGCGACAAATCAGGTCGTGGTCACACGTTGGAAACACACTCAGCGACGTGCCTTCAGGAATAGCTTCTCGTACAGCTTTAGCGTCCGATTCCGTAAAGTAAAAATGACAACCAATCACCTTCTTCGAATAATCCAACGGACAACCACACTTGTACACGTTTCCTACTTGCTTTGCTTCATTACTCTGTAACCTCTTATAACTGAATACCTCACATCGCTCACACACCAGCTTTTATTGATAAAGTGCTGGCGTAGAAAGTGCTGGCGTAGAAATGCTGGCGTAGAAATGCTGGCGTAGATCCCTATCACATACTACTCACGCAGACTCGCGTCTGTCACTAAGTGATTCAAGACGGGCCGCTACCAACGCGTCTTTGTATGAGATATTAGTGAAAATGATTGCGAGAGCGGGCATCTGCACCTTCTCTATGGCAACAGAAATGTATTGCGGCAGCTTTGCGAACACTGCCGAGACGTACTCTAAAAGCGGGCGGAGAAGCGAGCAATAATATCATACGCAGGCACCTTGTACCGTTTTAAGACTCTGATGACTGTCGCGAACGTGAAATAGCTGAAGCAAAACTCAAACGTTTTCAAAATTAACTTATTTAATTAAATAATACTAACGGAAAGAAAAATTAAATTACGTTTACAAAACTAAATATTATACTAAATATCACACACTTTCAATCACACTCGCTCAACTAAAGTTCACTCGGCAGTCCAGAGAGAGTTCATCAACTGAATTAGCGGGTACAGTAAATCTGTGAATCCGTGAAGTTTTCTTGTATATTTGACTCAGTTCCATGATCGATCACAAAGCTTTCTTGCATATTTCAAGTTCCATGAACACTTTAATGTACTGTACTTAACTTTCTGTGTCTTGACTTTACACCATCCATGTTCATTCCAGGAACCACGACAAGACTCCCTCCATTTTACTAACTGCCTTAAACTCGACCCCGAATCATTATTTTTCAGTCTTATTTATTCGCTGAGGTCGAGAATATCTACAAAAGTCCTATTACGTAACTAAGCAAACTTTTACATCATTATTTGAAAAACTTGGTTTGGAACTTGACAAATTCTTGATTCTTGATTATTTTGTCCCACTAAGTGTCTAAACTATGCTAAGCTATTTATTGTTCTGAAAATACCACGGCACTTGTTTTCCAGTACGTGAGTTCTATTGTCTATTGAAGTTAAAGGAAAATACTTTCAATGAAATTTATAAGGGGTGTCACAAGACCGTGACATTTGCCCCCTTTTAAGAGAAAACTTGGGTTTACTTAAACAGGCACGGCTGGGACAGTCCTACTCGCCACAACGGCTGAGCAGATCAGCTCCAATGTTCTCCTTTCCTATAATTGCTTGCAAACGAAAGCGATACTGTTGTAACATCAATGCCCATCTCATTACCCGCGCATTCGTCATCTTGGCTTGCTGTAAATATATGAGTGGTTCATGATCTGTTTCTAAGACAAATTCTTTACCGTATAAGTAGCGTTGCAACTTTTGAACCGCCCAAATCAACGCTAGACACTCTTTCTCTGTCGTAGCATACGATTTCTCACGATCTTGTAACTTCCTACTAATATACAGTACCGGAAACTTCTTGTCATCGTATTGTTGCAATAATACCGCTCCGATCCCGCTGTCGGACGCATCTGTGCGTAGTATGAATGGCCTCGAGAAATCAGGCAACCGGAGGATCGGTGAGGAAGAGAGCCGCTGTTTCACGGTGGCAAGGGCCTGTTCACACGCGTCGTTCCACTCAACCTGGTTGGGTTTCCCTCTCTTGGTCAGCTCGGTCAGGGGTGCGGTGATGGCAGCAAAGTTTGGGACAAATTTGCGGTAATAGCCTATAAGACCCATAAGAGACCTAACTTCCTTCTTGTTTCTAGGTCTAGTGACTGCTAGCATCTTGGCTATCTTACCTTCTTCTGGCGCTAACTGTCCATCTCCGAGCATATGTCCTAGAAATTCTAATTTCTGAGAGCCTATAGTGCACTTACTTGGCTTTGCCGTGAGGTTAGCTTTCCTTAACCTTTCAAGTACCTGCTTCAAGAGCCTCAAATGATCTTCCCAAGTTGCACTAAAAATGAGTATATCATCTATGTAGTTAACAACGCCCTCCATACCTTCAAGTAATATCCTCATCATGCGACTAAAGGTCGCTGGGGCGTTGACCAAGCCGAATGGCATTGTCTTCCATTCAAACAGCCCTAAGTGGGTCTGAAAAGCTGTCTTACCTCTAGCACTCTCAGTCAGGGGTATTTGCCAATATCCCTTGCTCAAGTCTATCTTTGAGAAATACTTATAGTCACCTTTAGCAACTTGACTGAAGAGTTCCTCGACATTCGGTATGGGTTCCGCATCAAAGACAGTAATGTTATTGAGCCTTCTGTAATCTGTACATACTCTATTTGATCCGTCCTTCGTTTTTACGATAACTAAAGGGGATGAATATGGAGACTGAGATCGCTCAATAACACCGAGACTTAACATGTTATTTACCTCAGACTCTATGACGTTACGCATAGCAAACGGTGTAGCATACATGTGCTGTCTAATTGGCGTTTGATCTGTTAACTGAATATCATGCTTGATCAAATTAGTCTCACCTGGAAGATCTGTTAAGACATCTTCAAATTCTTGCAACAAAGTTCTCACCTGTTCAACTTTAACCTCATCTAGCTCTAAGTCAATCTGTACTTCGATATGCGATTCGCTAGCTTCTAATGGTGGAAAATTGATGTCTAATCCTGGCTGACAATTTGCCTCATCTTCCAGCTCAATTACTCCAACTGCGGAGGCCTTACTTACCTCTCTCTCATGGTACTTCCTCAACATGTTGGCATGAAAAATCTTCTGTTCCTTGCCAACTTGCAACCTGTAATCACAAATACCTACCTTGTCATTAACAACATATGGGCCTTTCCAATGCATGAGTAGCTTATTGCGGTCTGTAGGGAGCAAGATTAATACTTTGTCACCAACATTAAACTGGCGGTCTTTTGCCTTCTTGTCAAACTGTTTCTTGTACCTACGGCTATTACCTTCGAGTGAGTCTCTGGCCAGCTTACAAGACTCTTCTAACCGGTTTCTAAGATCAAAGACGTACTCGTACGTGGTGCGCACTTCAGTGTTCTGCATCTCATTGGTCCACAACTCCTTCAGAATGGCGACTGGACCTCTCACGGTTCTGCCATATAACAATTCAAAAGGGGAAAATCCAAGACTTTCCTGGGGTACTTCACGATAGGCGAACAGTAGAGCCGGGAGATACCGGTCCCAGTCCTTCGGACGTTCAGCGCACATTTTCTTCAACATGTCTTTAAGGGTTCCATTGAAGCGCTCCACTAGCCCGTTACACTGAGGGTGATAAGGTGTTGTTACCATTCTCTTCATTGACAAAAGTCTACTTACCTCTTTCATCAAGTCAGATACAAACTGCTTGCCTCTATCAGACAACACTTCGTTAGGTACTCCAACACGACTGAACATCTCAACTAACGCCTCGGCAACTCTCTCAGTCTCAATACTTGGCAGTGCAATGGCCTCTGGGTAACGCGTTGCGTAGTCGACTATTGCCACAATGTAGCGGTTACCTTTCTCTGTAATGGGATGCATAGGACCAGAAATATCTACTGCTATCCTTTGAAAGGGGGTATCAATTAAAGGCATTCGGCCTAAAGGAACCTTGGGAGTCTTACCTTTAGATACAGTTCTCTGACAAATATCACAAGACCTAAAATACCTCTTTACATCGCCTTGAATTCCTGGCCAATGAAAACTAGTCATGATGCGGTCAGCGGTCTCATTCGCTCCTAAATGACCAGCCATTATTGTCTCATGACCTACCTTCATAACACTAGCTCTGTACTTTTCTGGCACGACTAGTTGAATAACAGTCTTACGTGTAAGGGTATTAATGAACTCACGATAAAGTAAATTATCCTTCCAAAAATACTTAACCTCTCCACTAGGAGTTTCTTGAAGCGTTCCTTCACTAGCTTTGTTTACTACCTTTGCAAGACCTGGGTCGTTTTTCTGAGCCTCAGAAATCTCAGCAGGCGTCGCACTCGATGCTGGACATTCTGGTGTAGACAAGGCACTAAATGGTTTAGCCTTCTTAAGCTTTCTGCTCTGGTTTCAACTGCGCTTACCTCAGGTGTAGGGTACTTCCAGTCCTTGTTAGGATTACTGGGATCACGTGCATCAGGAATATTTCCTATCACTAAATCATAGAGAGGATTCTGCATTGCCATGGCAACTACCTTACCACTATAATAGGGTGAGCTTACATCTAACTCTGCCAAAGGTACATTACGAACAGTCCCATCTAGTAATACACAATGCTGGGTCTTACCTGTCCAAGCTTCCTTAGGCACTAATGTCTCTCTGATTACTACCCTACTACACCCACTATCCCGTAAAACTCTCACCTGTTTTCCAGACACAACTCCATTAACTACCGGCATGTTAGTGTTTACTGATGCATACGCAGACAAAACCGGAATTGGATGTCCACACTGCAAAATTACCTCTTTTCCTTTGATACACTCTTTGACGTCATTACACGCATGCGCACAAGATGCCTCACTAGTTTTGAGCTGTTCTGCTGCTCCTACATTTGGACGCATTTTACTCTTACAATACCTTGCTATATGTCCGAGCAGTTTACAATTATGACATCTTACTTGAGAAAAATCTCTTTTAGCTTGTTCGGACTTACTTTCCTCTTTAGCCTTATTCGCAGAAGGAACATTAGAGTCACTAAATTCATTAGGGGCAGGAGGCTTCCTTAATGGGCGAGGGTGAGCTTCCCTATAAGCCTCTGCTATAGTTAACATACCTTCTAATTCATGTGGTTTCCGTTCCTTTAGAAATGTAGCGAGTTCTCTATTACTAGATGTAATTACCTGTTCTCAGAGAAGCAAATCTTTAACACCTTTATACGACTTCGGTATATCACTAAGACCTACCCAACGTTCAAACAGATGATCCAATCTCGCGCCAAATTATAGATTGTGCTAGGCTACATAGTAGCTGAAGTACAATCAGAATTCTGTTAATGTTGCACGAAGAATTCACTAATTGGTCTTGGCCATTAAATACTCAAAATCCAAAGTCATTTAAAGAAAAATATTCAGCGGGAAAGGTAGGCACCTAATAAGGGTGTCCTATCCATATATGGGTATAGACCCCCCACAAGGGTATATCACGCCACCAACTAGGCGGCCATTGAGCTTAGTGAAAATAAACATCTTTAATCATAGTACAACATCACAGCTGTGAAGTAACATAACACTTGAGCCAGAGTATGGATCACAAGTTCCATCTGGAAATAAGAAGGAAAATTGACATTGGCAAGATAGTCAAACCCTGTGGGAGGGTGGGTGAGGAAATTAGTGAATTCTTCGTGCAACATTAACAGAATTCTGATTGTACTTCAGCTACTATGTAGCCTAGCACAATCTATAATTCTATAACATGTTGCACTCCGAATTCACTAATTGGTCTCGTTCAAAGCTAGCACTGACCTAAGGGATGACTGCCTTGCCAAAGACATCAGAGTACTGAGGTCGATAGTAAAACCTGTTGAAGGTTGTTTCTCTAGTCCAATCTGCAGCGGCCAGGATGTCACTGATAGACGCTCCTCCTCTTGCTGCTGCTGAGGTTGACGCACCTCTGGTTGAGTGTGCTTTGAAGTGTTGGGTGTCCACACCAGCTGCTTCAAGTAACTGCGTTAACCATCTTCCTATGGAGGTGGAAGTGACAGGTAAAAAGGGCTTCTCAGTAGCCAAAAACAGAGGTTGTTTACTGTCCTGAGAAACAGAGACACGATTGGGCTTTGTCCAAACGAGGTACTCCTGTAAGCATGCCACAGGACAGAGCTTTGGGACATCACTTAAGGATGGGAAAAAGAAAGCTACAGTTTTCCCTGGAGTCCTTGTTTTTGTCAAACCAGGAATTCTAAATTCTATCCCTTCTGGAAGTGGCTTCATGAACCTTAAATCAATAGCATGCAGATCTGACTGGCGCTTGGCACTGGAAAGTGCTAGAAGCATTGCACACTTTTTAGTCAGTTGTTTAAGGTCAAGGTCACTGTTATTGGGAAGTTTCTCAAGAAAACCGGTGACCTGAGCCACATCCCAAGTGACAGCATAGCGTGGTTGGGGTGGCCTCTTGTTGAACACCCCTTTCATAAAATTGCACACTAGCTTATGCTGGCCAACTGGTGCCCCTTCTACAGGAGGCACAGTGGAGCTGATAGCAGACCTGTAGGTATTAATTGTGGAATACTGCTTACCTTGAGTAAACAGCTCAGTCAGGAAAAGGAGTATGTTCTTCACAAGTGGACAAAAGGGATCAATCTGTCGTTGCAGACACCAACCAGACCATCTCGTCCAACAGGACTTGTACTGAGCCTGTGTTGATCTGCGCTGGGCAGAGAGGAGAATCTCTGAAGCCTCCTTTGATATGCCTGCTGCCGAGAAATGTTACCTGAGACTCTCCATCCTGCCAGTGGCAGGGAGTTGCTTACCACCATTGGGTGCTTGTTGCCCAGAGGGTCGAGCAACAATCTCGGTTTCTGTGGAAGGTAAATTGGGTCGTGAGTTAAAAGGCTCAGTAAAGGTGGATACCAGGCCTGAGCTGGCCAAATTGGACACACAAGCAGAACTGATGCCCCCTCGCTGCTTATCTTTCTCAGGCATTTGAGAATTAGATTGAATGGAGGGAAGGCATAACCCCACTCGTCCTTCCAAGGTTGAGTCAGAGCATCGATTTGTTCTGCTTCTGGGTCTGGCAGATAGCTGAAGAATCTGGTCAGCTGAGCATTGTTCCTGTTGGCGAAGAGGTCCACTGTAAAGGGACCGCAAATCTGACTCAGTGACTGGAACACTTCCGGGTCCAGTTTCCAGTCGGCTGCATCTTGTTTCGCACGAGATTCTGAGTCCGCTATTACATTCAAGCGGCCTGGAATATGTTCTGCCCGGAGTGTGATCTTCCTGGCCAGACACCAATCCCAGAGGGCGCGGGCATGTAAGTCTAGCACCCCCTTCTTTGCTCCCCCCATTTTGTTCACATATGCTATTGCTGATGTGTTGTCCATCTGGACTAACACATGAATGTTGTGATGATATTTCGTGAAAGCTTTTATTGCATATGTTGCTGCTAGTAACTCCAGACAGCTTATGTGTAGGGAGGCCTCCTGGAGAGACCATGTACCCCTTGTCTCTACTGAGTCGCATACTGCCCCCCAACCCGACCCCGAGGCATCTGACTGAATCATCAGGTTGGGAAGGAGGGGTTTCACTGGTCTGCAGTTGGCAGTGGATAGGTTCAATATCCACCAATTCAGATCGTCTATGCACTGCTGATCTATTGACACCTTCTGAGAAAGGGGAACCCCTTTCCAACCCAGGAGGTTTTTCTGGTGCTGAAGGGCCCTGTAATGTAACGGGGCTTGAAATACAGCTGCTTTGGTTGCTGTTAGCTTGCCTATTATGTGTGCAAGATCTGAGAGGGAAGCTGCCTGAGAACTTACCAATTTCCTGCACTCTTTCTTTATGTTGCTTACTTTGTCCCTGGGAAGTGAGAAGTTCATGGTCTGGGAGTTTATCAGAACCCCTAGGAACTCCATTTCCTGCAAGGGGAAGAGAATAGATTTTTCCCTGTTC
Source organism: Scolanthus callimorphus (assembly GCA_033964015.1). NCBI lineage: Eukaryota > Metazoa > Cnidaria > Anthozoa > Actiniaria > Edwardsiidae > Scolanthus > Scolanthus callimorphus. The sequence continues at coordinate 12,343,163 of CM066919.1, forward strand.
ACAATGAAGCCCAGATTTTCCAACAGATAAACCATTAGAGATGCATCTCGTTGAGCTGCATCCTTGTAGGCATTGAGGATCAACATATCGTCCAGGTAAATACATACCCTTATGCCCATTCTCCTCACATAAGCTAGCAGAGGTTTTAAGATTTTCGTAAAAACCCGTGGAGCTGAAGTTAAGCCAAACGGGAGGCAACGAAAATGGTAGGTTTTCCCCTGAAACTGGAATCACTGGTATCTCTGGTACTCTGGATGAATTGGCACCGCAAAATATGCATCTTTCAGATCTATTTTGCACATGAAATCCCGAGGGCGTAAAATATCTGCAGCAACCTTGAGATCTTCCATCTTGAAATGATGGTATTGAATGAAAGAGTTTAGGGCAGCCAGGTTGATAACTGGACGCTGCCCTCCCCTTTCTTCTCTACCAGGAAGAGGTTGCTGAGAAAAAGCCCTAGATGGGGAGAGATTTCTACTATAGCCTGTTTGTCTAGCAGGCTCGAAATTTCCTGTTGTACCAGGAATAGCTGTGGAGGGTCCAATGGGGGAGGTCGAGGGAGTCTGGACTGGACTGGTAGTTCCACAAAGTCCAGTTTGTATCCCTTTACAGTGTTTAGTGTCCACTGATCTGATGTTAGCCATTCCCAATTTCTGAGGAAATAGCGCAACCTCCCTGCTCTTGGGAGCATTGAAGACACCTCCGACATGAATGGGAGAGTAGGGAGAATAATTTCTGGTAGTCTTACCTTTGGTTGCCTTGGTTGAAGGCTCTCCCTTGGCCTCTGCCAGTGTTGGGCTTGTACCCATTGCTTCGCCTCTGGTCTTTCCCTCCCAGGGAAGGCTTGTCCTGAGGGGGACCTCTCCGAAAAGGCTGCTGATCACTGAAAGAATTCTTCTGGAAACCAATCTGAGAAGTATTATTTGACAGATTTGAGTTGTTTCCTTTTGTGTCTTGTCTCCTTGAAGGAAATGATGCCTTACCACTAGGTATCTTTCTGTTGGAGGTTTTCTTGTTTGGGGGCTGAATGGCTTTTGAGACCTTCTCAGCTAATTCACCAACAAAATTTAGTTCCTTTGCCTTGGATTCCCCAAACAGAAACTTTTGCATCGGGTCAGAATGTTTACCCAGTTCGGTGATGTCTGTAATATGACAGGTCTTGACTATATCCTGTCGCCTGTTCTTACTAACCGCAGACACTGCATGGCCCAGTAAACGCAAGCTCTTCAGAACAAGATTGATTGCCTCATCAACCCGAACAGCTTGTGGGTCCTTTTGAGGTGTTGAAGTAAAATACATAGTGGTCCTGCAGCATCCATGTAATTACGCTGTGTTACCTGTAGGTCCTGCTCCCAACGGAGATTAGCTAGCGACTGTTTCCCTTGAATGAGAATGAGCCATTTATCAAGCTCAGGGACGTGTAATGCAGGCACGTCCGGTTTGGGAAACTGCATAGCCAGTTCTGCATGAGCCTTGTCCTCCATGCACGAACGGAAATAAATATCGATTATTTCCTTCAACTCCTCATCAATATTCCACATGCAATAACGAGCATGAGTGGAACCTGAAGGAGGAGGAATACCATCCACAACTGTGACCTTTGAAGCTTGTTCCGCAGCCTCTTCTTTGGCCGCCAAAAGGGCCGAAGCGAAGGGGTCAGTTGTTGAATGAGAAGTCGCCGTAGCGACGTTCATACTCGGCTCGGTTGCTGAATGAGAAGTCGCCTTAGCGACCTTTGTACTCGGCTCCAAACGCTCCGAAAAGCGACTTGGAGCATGAAGACTCAACCGGCCATCCTGAGCTTGAAAGGATCTCTTCCGTCCTTGCGAGTTAGAGGGTGGAGGCGAGAAACCACTCATCGCCAAGCGAGCCTCGTGTAGTGCTTGTTGCTCGGTGGCGTCAGGGTCGATTTCGTCGTCCAGTTCGCCCTCCTCCAACAATTTTTCGTCATTAAGCAAACCCCTTGGGGTTTCTGACGATTTGTTGTCGGTTTTTGAGCTCAAAAGCTCAGTTTCGTCTTGTAAATCTTGGTTATTTACTAAGGACATTTCTACAAATCCTCGCTTTCCAACGCAAAGCGAAAATGGCCGCCTAGTTGGTGGCGTGATATACCCTTGTGGGGGGTCTATACCCATATATGGATAGGACACCCTTATTAGGTGCCTACCTTTCCCGCTGAATATTTTTCTTTAAATGACTTTGGATTTTGAGTATTTAATGGCCAAGACCAATTAGTGAATTCGGAGTGCAACATGTTATAGAATTGAGGATATGTCTCACCGTGATCGATTTTTGCAGTACGGAACTTCTGACGAAAACCCTCCTCAGTGCAGTCAAATGCCTTTAACAACTCTGCCTTTAAGCTATCATATGACTCCGAATCATACACAGAAAGTCTACAATAAACATCTAAGGCTTTTCCCGTTAATAAGGCGCTAAGACTTATACACCACTCCTCCTTATTCCATTTCTGAGATGTTGCATATCTTTCAAATCTATCTCGCGTCAATACTCGCGTCTCTATCTCGCGTCAATATCTTTCAAATCTTTCTCGCGTCAATACTATCTCGCTTAGGATCAAAGGGTGGGAGCTTAGGCTTTTTGGCAGCCACGCCCTTACTTACATACTTACCATCCGCGCCCCACATCTGCCCAGCTTCAGCTTGAATTCTCGCTTTCTCTATTTCCATTTCTATCTCTTTCATTTTCTCATTTTCCAGAGCGGATATCCGAGCCAATTCCAACTCTTTGTCCGCCTCTGCTTTGGCTTTCTCGGCTTCTGCTGCAATTTTCGCTTTCTCGAGCTCTCTGGCCAAGGCCCAAAGAAAAATTAAATTATGTTTACAAAACTAAATATTATACTAAATATCACACACTTTCAATCACACTCGCTCAACTAAAGTTCACTCGGCAGTCCAGAGAGAGTTCATCAACTGAATTAGCGGGTACAGTAAATCCGTGAATCCGTGAAGTTTTCTTGTATATTTGACTCAGTTCCATGATCGATCACAAAGCTTTCTTGCATATTTCAAGTTCCATGAACACTTTAAATTACTGTACTTAACTTTCTGTGTCTTGACTTTACACCATCCATGTTCATTCCAGGATCCATGACACGACTCCCTCCATTTTACTAACTGCCTTAAACTCGACCCCGAATCATTATTTTTCAGTCTTATTTATTCGCTGAGGTCGAGAATATCTACAAAAGTCCTATTACGTAACTAAGCAAACTTTTACATCATTATTTGAAAAACTTGGTTTGGAACTTGACAAATTCTTGATTCTTGATTATTTTGTCCCACTAAGTGTCTAAACTATGCTAAGCTATTTATTGTTCTGAAAATACCATGGCACTTGTTTTCCATTACGTGAGTTCTATTGTCTATTGAAGTTAAAGGAAAATACTTTCAATGAAATTTATAAGGGGTGTCACAAGACCGTGACAATGACATAGAGCCGATGGTTTGCTTTCTAGTTAATGGTGTCACAATGAACCAACCGTGATACTGACTACCACAGGTCCTTCCATTACTCAGAAAATCTTTAAAGCTAGCCTGCGCCAAATTAGCAAGCCAGTTCCCTACAAAAGAGTCATCCCAGGACACGGTCGAAAGCTCCAGGAGAGGGGAAACACTGAACAAGGAAACCATGTGCATATAAATAATAATAATAATCGTTTATTATATGGCAACGATAGTACGCGCCCTCTGATTGGCTGTTACGAGGTCAGTAAATCCCGGCATGACCTCTCAGAAATCCCGTAATGACCTCGCAGTTCACGACTCGTAAAAATTCGAATCTCCTTCAAATAAAATTCAATTAAACAAAGAATACCTGACCAGTATTTGTCTCTTGTAATACAAATCTTAAACATGTGACAAGAGGAAAATAAAGGCCTGAATATCAGAAATGACCTGTTTACAAAAGGCAAAGCAGAGCCAAAAATTACTCTAAGCTATGAATTCGGGTCTATCCGGAGAAAATGAAAACTAGAGGAAGCCAAATAGTAGCAAAAGGTAAAAGCTACATATAAAGTCAAAATTTATTGGAAATTCAAGAAACTTGGAAGCTAAAAATAATAACAGAAAGCGAGTTCAAACTTTGTGCTTACCGATAACTGATGTCGTTGATTTCTTTCTCCATCTCGTTGAGTAGAATTCATTTTTACATCCGCTTTTGCACAAAACCCATTCCTCAATATACAGTCGGCTAAATAACCATTGCAATTTTCTGTTATTATCAATGCTGTTGAATCCAGTTCTGGCTCCCTGTTTAGTGTAGATCTGAAAATGCGTTTTCGAAGAACACGTTTTGCAGCTTTCAAGCTTTTGCGAAACTAAAGGTTTTTTTCTTGAAAGCGTAACAAGCTCAAGTTTAAGTTTAAGTTTAAAATTGTTCAAGTTAAGAGTGGGTCCACCTGAGGACCATGCAGACGAGTCTACAAGACCCCTCACCGATTCCGCTCAAACTCGGCTCGTTGCTAGGGTTCCATCTACTGATCACTTTGGTGAAATTGTTTGGTCGATATATAAAACGTCACGTTGCTATGGCAACACAAATATGTTGGCCAAAATGACTTCAAATGTCACGAATTTGACAGTGAAAATGAGGTAAATTCGAATAACTAGCACAAGTTAATGGCTTATCGTAACAGTTTCATATTAAATTGTGAAAATATTTGGACATTGAAATTTACAATGATGATTGATTTAATGACATTCGTCAAAATATCACTGAATACAGACACGCTAAAGAAGACGCCTGTTCAAGTCAGAATGAAATACCAAAAAGTAGGCAATACTAAAGGCTCTGCAACGTAAATGTGGCTGGTATTTTTTTAACGGTACAACATAGAAAATAGATACCAGAGTTATCTCTGAAAAAAGGAACAAGTTTGAAAAGTTTTCAATTTAAACGACGATTTTCTTGCTAAAATGTGTCATTCTGGAACACACAAAAGGGGTCACGTGACTTCTTTGTATTCGTGGAAAGTCCTTAAAATAAAGTGTACTCGGCTCGGTGGCTAAAAGCAGCCCACACCATGTTTCAGATTTCTATATTTGTTACACTGGGTCTGTTTTAAGGTTAACCGAGCTTGGAATATAAGGTTATGTTGCAAAAGCCCTCAACTCAGACTGCTATTGATTTCAAATAACTCGGGCAAATTGTTTCTTTATGCCATACAATGCATTCATTTACACTTTTTAAAGGACTATCCAACCGAAATCTAAAAACAAAGACTATTGATGAAATAAACGAATAAATGAGCGAATGAAAAAATATTAGTACATAACACGCGTGACCGTGACGTGCGTGCGTGACGTTAGAGCTTCAGTGCATGCAGTTTTTCATTCGCTCTCTCATTATACTAAATGGTACATTTGCAGCTCACCTGTTTCTCGAGGAAAATAATATAATGTATCCGAAACGTCGGCTTTAGACCTGCTTCTGTTGGTATTTTTCTCCTTGTAAAAAACGTACAGTCACCTATGATAATGGCAGCACAATTATGCTTAGCCCGAGTCGGATTTTGACACACTGCAATAAACAGAAACCTGTTAGAGGAATTTCAAAAGAGAATTCGGCGGTGATCTGTTAGGCTATGGGAGCACTATGTGAAGTGATTTTTTCCCGGGGAGGGGACTCCCATATTTTTTGGGCTTGGGTGCTCGTCGTACCTTTTAGGGTTTAGCAGAGTGGAGATAAGGAATTAACCTTGTGTGGCTAACGTGCTCCCAGTCTGACCTGATAGCTCAGCTGGTAGAGCATCGGATGTACAATTCCGGAGGTCGTGGGTTCGAATCCCTCTCGGGGTCAGAGATTTTTTCTCTTTCTCCGCTTACTAGGGCTAACGCTCATAAGCACACATGGGACCATTTCATTAGCACGTTAGCTTTCACACAAGGTTAATTCCTTATCTCCACTCTGTTGAACTTAGTGCTACGCGGCCGAGCATCTACTTTTAGGGTTTAAAATCAGGCCTCTGGTACCCTTTAGGGGGTAAAATTTGAAAACGTGTAATTTTTTCCAGATAGGTACCTGTAAGAGGTCCGTAATAGCAAATCAAGCAAATCATACTTGTTGGCAGCCTGAATTTCAGACGTATTTTCCCTCGTAAAAAATATGAGAGAAAACTACGAGGGAAAATACGCATTGTTGGTACCTTTTAGGGGTCAAAATCAACTGAGCGACACCATGTTTGGTACCTTTTAGGGGTAAAATCGAAAGTTCCCGACGAGCACCCCCGCCCAAAAATATTGGAGTCCCCCCCCCCCCCCCCAGGGGATTTTTTACACATAAATGGATGGATTTTTTTGCCGCGCAGTATTTTGTTTTGATTCAACCAACGAAATTCGATGCGTAATACATTTTGATTTCCATGTATCTGTATGAAGTGCTTGTAAAAAATATAATGACGATCGGTGTCTCGCTTCAAGACAGGTTCAGAATAAATGCTGAAATACTATTGTGGAATTTGATTCAGGGCACCTTTTTCAGTAGTAGCAGCTGAAGGATATAGAAATAAAATGGAATATTCAGATTTTAGTCAGTATCCCATGGACTCAATGCTTATGGTGCAGGAACCCTATTCACGCTCGGTAGAAATAGCGGCTAAACCCTTGAATTTGAAGGTCTTGGTCTTGATCTATTCCAATCAATTTTTACGGCTTTACCTAGATAAGTACTTGCAAGAGCAGACTCTTTTGAAGCAAAGTAACGTGGAACTTATATAAAATGACACACTGGAAGTCCCAGGAAATTGCGCGGGGGGTGGGGAACAGGTTCAAATTGACGATATGCTATAATAAATTTATTCAGACTCAAATTTACTGCAAAAGTATGGTGGCTCGCGTGACGCATTAACAATGAGCATAATTAAAACGGACTGCAGATAGTACAGGAAAATGGTGCATGATTTATGGTCAATTGTGCAAATTAGGGAAACAAGCATGAAATTTGGCAGACTGATAGAGTTTCATAAGCTGAACATTTCTAGAAGTGGAGCCACGCCCCAAAATGGATACTTCCAGTTTTATAGCCATGGAATTAATTATCGTAAATCATTTTTAAAACTATAGTTAACGTTTACCAAAAGCCGTGAAACTTAGGACAATCATTAAGCAAGGGACGGTCAATCATCACACATACAGAACCACGCCCTTTGATGGATACTTCCAGAGATAGTAGTGCTTTATCCAATTATACGTAAAATTACCACAGAGAAACTGTTTGAGGCTAGATGATTTTGAAATTTGACACAACGAATGTCTTAAGCAATGCAAGAAACATAAGAGGTGGAGCAACGCCCTAAAATGGATACTTCCAGCTTTGCAACAATGGAATTTAAATATCTGAAATATGTATTTTTAGAAACAACACTGAACGTCTCTCAAAAGTGTTGAAACTTAGGACCATGATAAAGCAATGGACATTCGGTCAATATGCACAAGGTCCTCGCCTTTTGATGTATACTTGCAGAGATAATAGTGCCGGATACAATTTTATATAAAACGACCACAGATAAACTGTATGTGGCAAGACTATTTTGAAATTTGGTACATAGGATGTATTCACCACTGCAAGTGCCTTGAAAGGTGGAGCCACGCCCCAAAATGGATCTTCTAGCTTTTCAACCATGGAATTCATTTTCAAGATCTTTTAGAAACAACTCTTAACGTTTTTCAAAAGTCATGAAACTTAAAACAGCGACAAGGGAAAGTACAATCAGCCATTATACGCACAGAGCCACGCCTTGATTGGTATTTACAGATATCACAGTACTGAATACAATTATTACCAAAATGGCCACTGAGAAACTGCGTGTGGTCGGTGTTGTTTGAAATTTGCCACATAGAATGTGTTTAGCGTTCTATTTATTATCTTGAATCACTTTTTTTTAAAACAGAAACTGACATCCTCAAATTTAGGACGGTAATAAAGGAAACTAAAATCAACCATTATACACACAGGACCATTCCCTTTTAGTTAAGAGTTGGAGTTGAAACGGCGAAATATTGCGTCAAAATCAGACCCCTTCCAACAGACAGTATTCCTGTCCAGAAGCAAAAGAGTGGGCTTTATCGCGCTATTGAAGGAAATAACTGTTTTGGGGAAGATCTGCGAGGGAACTTCCCGATAAGTGCATGGTAACAAGGACATCACAGCTAGTTTGGAGGTTCTATCCAATGTGCATATAGCATAGAAATCTGGTACATGACCACTTTAAGGACTTTCGTACCTGAGGAATATAACAACTGATAGCGAGAGAGAATGTGACAAAACTTTTAATAGCGAAATTCGTCTCGGGAAGGACAAATTAAAAGTACCTGAATAACCGTAAAGGCTCATCATCAACCGACAGCCTCTTCGGGCCATTAGTCAATCAAAGCAGGCGAAAAACAATATCAATTTGAAAAGGAAAAGAAAACGGGGCGCGTGATGGCTTTTGGGTTGATGATGGGTCTTTAAGTCCCGAACAGTAGTATTTTCCTTTACTCCCTTTCTTCTTTTTGGCGTGAAAGTCGATGCTGATTCAATGATTGAGACTCTCCTTTGCCCTCCCTGCTGAAACAATATCCGATTGTTCTTGACATGTCCCGACATTAAGAAACTATCAGATGTTTCCGCCAACGAGAACTGTGTGTAACCCCGAGCTCGTTGATTTGAGACTACATAGTTTCGAAAAGCAACTTCTCTTCAGTGTTGGATTGTGCTGAAAAAGGATGTCTGTCCATTCCCTAGCTAAGGCCTGCCACCTGATAAGGGGACGATTCATAAATACTAAGCTTATGTACCCATTGTCGGGCGTGGCTCGAAGTCTCTAATTACGTGGAACACAAAATGTATTCTTTATACCAATTTCAAATAGTATGGCCACATACAGTTTCTCATTGGCCAGTTTTAATACTTCTTCTGTATGTCCTTTCGATGATCCCCGTCAGCGTTGACCGAATATTGTACACTAATGACGTGATTTTTAGATTTTAAAATTGAACACTTTTTTTATTACTGCCCCAATTTTTTTTAATTTTTGGACCAAAGTTTCAACTTTTTTCTTGTCTAAGTGCGATTTAACTGCTACCCTGATCTAAAATGAGTTATTTTGGGTATTTTGACACTTGACGGTCAGCTGCTATTAAATTATATAATTTTATAAGCAATTTTCATATTCTCTGCAAAACATGATCTTTTCTATCATTCAAACTCGTGTTCAATGAAGCAAGGAAAACATACGAAGCCAAACAACATATAGCGAAGGAAGGAAATCGCCTACGGCCGGGTATCATGAAAGAAAATGGGGAGCCTCTGTTTCAGTTTCTTTTTTTATGCTTTTTTACTTTTCTTTAAAAATTCTTGTGTCTGAATTTTATTTTAATATTTATTTTGTTTTTAGTGAGGTGTGACTGTTAAAGGTTGTTTAAGTTTTCATTGAAATTTGTAGTGTGTATATGTAGTACGGCTAAAAAACTAGACGTTTCAATTTTGTGGCGTGTTTCCTCTTCTCAAGATTCAATTTCAAAATAGACCGGCCTGACATAATTTCTCAGTGGTCAGTTTAGATCAGCGTTATTATCTCTGCAAGTATCCATCAAAGGGCGTGGCTCTAGGTGTATATCGACCGAATGTACTTTGCTTTGTCATGGTCCTAAGTTAAGACTTTTGAGAGACTTTAAGCATTGTTTCTAAAATATATCTTTTAGATAATATAAACTCCATGGTTGTAAAACTGGAAGTACCCATTGGGGCGTGGCCCCACCTCTCAAGTTATTTGCAACTATAAATACATTCTAGAGGCCCAATTTCAAAATAGTCTAGCCACATATCGTTTCTCTGTGGTCATTTTACTAATAATTCGATAAAGCACTTCTATCTCTGGAAGTATCGTTCAAAGGGCGTGGCTCGGTATGTTAAATTATTGATTGTCCTTTCCTCTTTCTCCCTTCTAAGTTTCAAGACTTTTAAAAGACGTTAAGTGTTGTTTCTAAATACATATATCACTGCTAAAAATTCCATGACTGCAAAACTGGAAGTAACAATTATCGGGCGTGGCTCCACCTCTCACGCTACTTGTAATGGTCAAGACATTCTCTGCACCAAGTATCAAAATAGTCTAGCGATATACCGTTCCTCTGTGGTCATTTTATAATAACTCGATAAAGCACTACTATCTCTGGAAGTATCCATCAAAGGGCGTGGTTCGGTGTCTATAATGATTGATCGTCCTTTGTTTTATCACCGTCCTTAGTTTCACGGCTTTTAAGAAACATTAACTGTTGTTTTAAAAATGATTTTTGATAATTAATTCCATGGCTATAAAACTGGAAGTATCCATTTTGGGGCGTGGCTCCACTTCTAGAAATGTTCAGCTTATGAAACTCTATCAGTCTGCCAAATTTCATGCTTGTTTCCCTAATTTGCACAATTCTGCACCATTTTCCTGTACTAAGATTGCATTGACTGTCCATTCCCTAGCTAAGGCCTGCCACCTGATAAGGGGACGATTCATAAATACTAAGCTTATGTACCCATTGTCGGGCGTGGCTCGAAGTCTCTAATTACGTGGAACACAAAATGTATTCTTTATACCAATTTCAAATAGTATGGCCACATACAGTTTCTCATTGGCCAGTTTTAATACTTCTTCTGTATGTCCTTTCGATGATCCCCGTCAGCGTTGACCGAATATTGTACACTAATGACGTGATTTTTAGATTTTAAAATTGAACACTTTTTTTTATTACTGCCCCAATTTTTTTTAATTTTTGGACCAAAGTTTCAACTTTTTTCTTGTCTAAGTGCGATTTAACTGCTACCCTGATCTAAAATGAGTTATTTTGGGTATTTTGACACTTGACGGTCAGCTGCTATTAAATTATATAATTTTATAAGCAATTTTCATATTCTCTGCAAAACATGATCTTTTCTATCATTCAAACTCGTGTTCAATGAAGCAAGGAAAACATACGAAGCCAAACAACATATAGCGAAGGAAGGAAATCGCCTACGGCCGGGTATCATGAAAGAAAATGGGGAGCCTCTGTTTCAGTTTCTTTTTTTATGCTTTTTTACTTTTCTTTAAAAATTCTTGTGTCTGAATTTTATTTTAATATTTATTTTTGTTTTTAGTGAGGTGTGACTGTTAAAGGTTGTTTAAGTTTTCATTGAAATTTGTAGTGTGTATATGTAGTACGGCTAAAAAACTAGACGTTTCAATTTTGTGGCGTGTTTCCTCTTCTCAAGATTCAATTTCAAAATAGACCGGCCTGACATAATTTCTCAGTGGTCAGTTTAGATCAGCGTTATTATCTCTGCAAGTATCCATCAAAGGGCGTGGCTCTAGGTGTATATCGACCGAATGTACTTTGCTTTGTCATGGTCCTAAGTTAAGACTTTTGAGAGACTTTAAGCATTGTTTCTAAAATATATCTTTTAGATAATATAAACTCCATGGTTGTAAAACTGGAAGTACCCATTGGGGCGTGGCCCCACCTCTCAAGTTATTTGCAACTATAAATACATTCTAGAGGCCCAATTTCAAAATAGTCTAGCCACATATCGTTTCTCTGTGGTCATTTTACTAATAATTCGATAAAGCACTTCTATCTCTGGAAGTATCGTTCAAAGGGCGTGGCTCGGTATGTTAAATTATTGATTGTCCTTTCCTCTTTCTCCCTTCTAAGTTTCAAGACTTTTAAAAGACGTTAAGTGTTGTTTCTAAATACATATATCACTGCTAAAAATTCCATGACTGCAAAACTGGAAGTAACAATTATCGGGCGTGGCTCCACCTCTCACGCTACTTGTAATGGTCAAGACATTCTCTGCACCAAGTATCAAAATAGTCTAGCGATATACCGTTCCTCTGTGGTCATTTTATAATAACTCGATAAAGCACTACTATCTCTGGAAGTATCCATCAAAGGGCGTGGTTCGGTGTCTATAATGATTGATCGTCCTTTGTTTTATCACCGTCCTTAGTTTCACGGCTTTTAAGAAACATTAACTGTTGTTTTAAAAATGATTTTTGATAATTAATTCCATGGCTATAAAACTGGAAGTATCCATTTTGGGGCGTGGCTCCACTTCTAGAAATGTTCAGCTTATGAAACTCTATCAGTCTGCCAAATTTCATGCTTGTTTCCCTAATTTGCACAATTCTGCACCATTTTCCTGTACTAAGATTGCATTCAAAAGAGATAGTCCATTGAAAAGAGAACTATACTTATAAAAACAGCTAATTCCTGCTGTTGCTTATAAATCATTGGCTAGCGTATAGCCGCTTGAGATAATAAATATTTTCGCTTGGATATATTGTCGTTAATACAAAAAAGTATCGCGATTCACCCTGCCACTCTGTGTTGTTGTGAGCCGTCAATATTTTGTGGTATTGACGGCTCAAAAAGAGCTAGCAAAATTCAACTTTTTTCGCACGAATTTATGTTTCATTTCATTGTCAATAGTTAGAAATAACGTTTAGCTATATTTCTAGCAATATCTTATGGCAGAAAGAGATTTTTTTCGCCGAAAAAGATGGAAAAATGTAAACAGAAAATGCTCGAGCTCGTGCGAAAAGCCCATGTGATTGCGTGAGATCGTGCGTAAATGTAATGAGAATTGAAATTTCAATCGACAATAAATAGCACTATTTCTTGCCATTTCCTCCAGAAAATCTTCAAGAATCGCGATACAATATTAATTACGATTTGAGACGGCAATTCCACAAAATATTGACGGCGTTGGAAGAAAATATTTTCACGTATTGGGCTCCGTCGCTGCGCGACTCCGCCCAATACGTGAACATATTTTCTCCCAACTAGCCGTCAATATTTTGTGGAATTGCCGTCTCAAAATCGTAATTAGTATATAGTATTGCTACTAATCTTCAATCAGGGGCGTAGTACAGGTTTTTTCGTGATTCGTGCCCAAGAATCGTGGCGTGACACGTGAAAGTCGTTTTGAAATGCTTGAGCAGAGTAAAATCATGATTTGTGATTTTTTTTTGTCCCGGCTGAGATTACTCATAAAGCGAATTTTCCGTGTCAAAAAACATGAGTCGTTACATTGTTTGTCAAAGTCACGCGCATAGTGATTTTGAGGATACTTCGTTCAGATACTTAGGGAGCGGTTTTTATTTATCGCCTGGGGGGACCGTTCAGATACAGGAACCGGTCATTATTTATCACCTTGGGGGAACTGAGGATTTGGGGGGATCACTTTGTTGGGTGAGCGAAAGGGGGGAAACTATCGAAACCTGATGGCCAGAAAGGGGGACCACAAGAAATATTGTGAGGAGTTATTCCAGCAACTTCGATATAGATAGATGTCAGTTTATTTAACCCAATAGCAGAATTAATATTTCTGAATTGCTAGGCCGGTCAGCGAAATACATATAAATAACGCGGAGCATATATATACAGATAAATTCACAAATAAAGTCACATTTCTTGATATTTGTATGTTACAAAGTCATTTAGTCTCTTGGTGCGGCCCATCTGGAACCTCGGGGCACTTGCGCGGAGGTTGTACCTATTTTCATTAACATGAGGTGTAGGTATCATGTTCTTGAGAGGTGGGTAGTGGCGGGCTTTGGCAATGAATTTTGCACATGTAGCCTCTCGTCTGGCACTCTGGCATATCAGGTGCATTGAAAAATTTGCGCGCGCGAACATCTAATACAATTTTTGAGAACGCGCGCAACGAGCCAATAACTCCCCCCAAAACGCCCCCTAATTAAATGTCGGCAAAGTCCGACATTCGTGTCCAAATTGTACCAAATTGGTACATTCGTGTCCAAATTGGGCTCGGCAAAAAAAGGACACACTAAATCATCATCTCATGCTTTCAATAATTTCATAATTATGAGCTCTTGCTAGAAATTGTTAGTTTCTGTCATCCAAAAAAGAGAGAATAAAAATATACAGGTAAAAAAATCTGGGAAAGGGAGCGGGGGCCTCTTGTGCTCCCCCCCCCCCCCCCCCCTCCTGGCTGCGCCCTGCTTTCTGTAAAATGTCTTCCACTACAAATCGGGAGGGGGGATCACGAAAACTTTTAACAGCTCTGAGGGGGATCACGTAAACCACAGTACTTATAGAGGGGGGATCACTTCATTTTGACAGAGTGTATTGCCCAAAATCCTCAAACTCCCCCAGGCGATAAATAATGACCGGTCCCTTATAGCGGTGAATCGTGCCATGGCTTGAAAAGTTAGCAGTTATTCATTAGCAGCTACATTAAATGTCTTGGAACTGAGGTTTAGTCAGAGAAAGGGGGTGCTGCGGCCCGCTCGGTCGGCCCCCTCTAAAATCTGTCCATGTAGATTGACCTTACGCAGTAAGAACCTGTCAATAAAATGTTTTCGATTGGGTTCATGGACATGTCTTAAAAACAACATTTCAAAAATCTATCAACAGCTTTATTACATGTATCTACGGTATTTATATTTGCATATTTCGGGCTCCCTGTGCATTTGCCTGAGAGACTGGAATGACAATGAATTCAACATGGCGGATATGCTGCCAGCATACCATCGATATTACATAATGTTCTCTGGCAGATTTGTCAACTTTTCGGATTTTTTCTTCCTGAAAATATCATCCTAGCAGATGAAGTAGCCAGCTCTGTGTTGTGAGGGAATATTGCAGAATGCCCAGCCAAATAACACCAGCCCAGCAAGTAATACAGGTGGGCTTCGCGCGCCGGCTACGGAGTCTGACAGCAAAATCTATACAATTTCAGATTCTTTTTCTACTTTTAAATTGTATTATATTACATATTCACTCAGTTTAGAGGGTTTTACATTAATATAATGTAAAATGGCTTGCCTGAACATCTACATATAATTACGTTCTATACCATTACAGCTTAATTAAAACCAGACCTAATTACATTTTTTACGAATAGAGCTTAATTACAACCAGACTTAATTATGTTCTATGCAATTGCATCTTAATAACAACCAGACTTCTTTGTTCATTTGCTCACACAAGCCCCTCTTCAGAAAATGCTAACAGAACATGGTTTGTATTTTTTTTAACCGATGACTAATTAAACAACCTGCTTATACTCTGCTCATATAGTCCGCGCCGACGTTGTCTGCGCCCCTTACAGCTTGGACTTGGAATCGGTAATTCTGTAGAAACAGCGCCCATCTCATGATCCGTCCACTTTCCGTCTTAGCTTGCTGTATGTGCGTCAGTTGCAGATGATCTGTTTGCAACGGGAACTCTTTGCCATAGAGGAACTCTTTGAACTTTTTCACTTTGAACACAATTGCAAGACATTTCCGCTCTATTGTTGAGTAGTTCTTCTCTTGCTCCAGCAGTTTCCGACTTGCGTATCGCACGGGGAATGTACCATCTTCGTGTCTTTGCATAAGTACAGCTCCGACTCCAACATCTGACGCGTCGGCTTGCACGATGAATGGCTTGGTGAAATCTGGTAGGCGGAGTATTGGCGCTTCTCCTAGGCTTTCCTTTAGCTTGTCGAAGGCGTCTTGCTGCTTTTCTCCCCAATCTACTTTGTTTGCTTGTCTTTAGCCACTTGAGCGTAATTCGGGATGAACTTTCTGTAGTAACCTGACAGGCCCAGAAAAGCCCGCACTCGCTTCTTGGTGGTGGCTACTGGTGCTTCCACAAACCGAGTGAGCTTGTCTGTCTCCATCCAGACTTTTCCTTCTCCTATCTTGTGTCCTACGTACTCATTGAACATTTGGAAGGTCTGGCAGTGAGTCCCGCTGATCTGATTCGCTCTAACAGGTTCCTTATTACTTCGAGATGCGTCTGCCAGTCGTCTGTATGGACTAGTACATCGTCTACGTAGTGTTCCACGTGAGGGGCGTCTTTTATCACCTTTCGTATCATCCGTTTAAAGGTTGCGGCGGAGTTCACCAGGCCGAATGGCATGCGCTTAAACTGGTAACATCCATCCTCAGTGGTAAAGGAGGTCTTCTCCTTGGAATCATCGTCCATCGGTATCTGCCAGTAGCCTTTGCTGAGGTCAATTTTTGAGAAGAACTTGTTTCCTTGAAGCTTGGCCATGATATCAGACTTGGGTACTTGCAGCGGTTTGAAGGATTGCTTTTCTAACTTGTTGGCTTCGAGTAATAACAGCAACCGCTTTGTTCTTTCTCTCTTCGAGTTTTTCTTTATCTTCTTCTTCATTTTCTTCAATTTTTCCTTTGGTGTATTCTTTTTCTTCTACTTCATTCATTTCTTTGGCGTCTTCGTCTTCTTTTTCTTCTAGGCGTCTGTTTACGTCGTCTGGAGTTTTGGAACCGGGAATGTTTCCTATTACCAGATCGTAAATAGGAGACGTCATACACATTGCTTCTAGTTTTCCCGCGTAAAATGGCGTGTCCATTGTGATGAGGGCTATTGGAAACTTGCGCACGGTCCCGTCAATAAGCACACACAAATGAACCTCGCCCGTGAGTTGGTCATCGGATACTAAACTTCGACGCACTGCGGCACTGCTGCATCCGGTATCTCGTAGAATACGTATCTTGGCGTTGTTGACATCAGCATCCGGCATATTCTCTGTAGGGCTCTATCGATGCTTGTCACATGCCCCGAGCACAAACGGAACTTGCTCTCCATTTTCTAGCTTGAGCTGTCCATCTTCTACACACTGCTGTAACTTCTCTAATGCGCTTCCTTGTTGCGTCTGGCCTGGGGTCTGTACGCCTCCAACAGTTTTATGCGGTTTCTTGTTTTCTTGTAACTTCTGTTCCTCTTTGGACTTGCATTCTCTTGCGGGGTGGCCTATCTTATGACATATAAAGCATCTGCTCTCTCGTAAATGCCGAGCCTTTTCTTCAGGGGTTAGCTGTGGTCCTTGAGGCTGTTTCTGCTTATTGGAATTTAACCGAGTTTTCAAATAAACGTTCCTCCGCGCGCGTTCACGAACTGCTCTGCTAATCTTGTCATCTGTTGGACTGTATCTGGAACTGTCTCTCGTAGAAACAGTTGCATTTCTTATGAACACATATTCAGGAACTGTTCACGTATCAACATGTCAATCAGAGCTTCGTAAGTTGGTTCACACTTGGACAATTCAATCCACCGGTTCAAGTATCGTCTCAGGCGCGCCACGTACTGGAGAACAGTCTCGCTGGCTTCAGGCTTGGACTCTCGGAACTTGCGTCGGAATCCCTCTTCTGTAAGTTCATACCGCAACAGTAACGATCGCTTCAAGCTCTTGTAGTCGTTGGCTTATTATAAAATAATGCCCTTAAACACCTACAAAATCCCTTTTGCAGAGCCCTTCACCACCTCCCCCCTCCCCCACATCAATGTTGTCTCCAGACCAATCGTTGTCCTCCAACATTGAAGAGGGGGGAGGGGGCTGAACATGTTTAAAGTGAATTTTAACGTGTAAAGTAAGAAAGAGTGTCAGCTATTTTTGTCCCTGAGTGTCCGAGAGTATCATGTCTAAGAATTACTTATTTATAAAGTAGAGTTTCCGCGCGCTTTGTTGTAATCTGAAAATATAATCTCACAAGGACCTGTAAAGATTAGAAAAAGCAATACTTGGAATAGTTTCGCCTTTTAATGTTACTATTTTCGATAAACTGTTTGTCCGTTTATTTTGACAAAACGAGAGGGTTGAAGGGGCTGGAAACGGATGTGAAAACGAAGTGGGTCTGGGCGCTCCCACCCTGCCGTCGCTGTTTCGCAGAGCTTATTCTTGACGTTTGAAAGAGTTTTAAAGACTTTGACTTTTCATAGTACAATAACAGGGTGTCAGGTTTCCTAACCATTCTCCTCTATAAACTATGCCACGAGTAACCACGATGATAGAAAAATATTGAAAGAGTTTGAAAGAGTTTCCCGAACAGTAAATCCAATAGGCTATTCTCATGTTCCATTTAGTCGAAGAGGACAAGGAAATCTCTTATTTCAACGAGTAACCACGATAGAAAAATAATGATTGACTCAGTTCTTTTAGACTGTTTGGTTACTCGTGGTTACTCGTTTGAAAATTAATATCTGGCTATCCCATTGCTCGAAATTAGATAATGTGCTGTCAAAAGAGATTGTGATTTATATACGATTTTAAAAAGTTCTGAGTGATTTATAACATGCAAATTGGAAGTTTTTCCCGACCAAGTAACGGGCAATTCCAAACCGGAAGTGACAACATAGAACCGGAAATGCAAATTCGCTTCTGTTAATGTTCTAAAAATTGCACTACAAATGTGATCGTAAGAAAACAATTTTATTGCTGCGACGTTAGGAGCAGCAACATATTCGCTACGAAGAATGATTCGCTACGAAAGGACGAGATTTGCAGCCGGGCGCGATTTGCATAACACGATTTTATTCGAGGTCGCTTCAACGGGCTGGACGTACGGCTGTTGAGCCTCACAATCCAACGACACATTTTGCGATGGGGGTCTGTAGACAGGAAATAGCACTCACCCATGAGATCTTCTGATATCGTCCGGCGAAACATCCGCTTTTGTAATGCCGGGTTTTACTGCATTTCACTGCCTTTTAAGGTACATCTGAGACCAAATAAATGCTCACAACGATGAGCTATACGTTTATTTTAGCTATCTGTGTTGTGCTTTGCAAGAGAAGCGCTATTTTCACGATTAAGTTGGGTTTATGCAGTCGCGTGCCAAAGTGCATCAGATTATCCGATTGTCTGGTGTTCGAAAAAGCTGAAGACCTGCAGTGAAATGCAATTTTAACAGCTCTACAGTCGTTATACAAATGTTTATTGTAATTCCCAAATTCCTCGGTTAAGCTGTTTGCCAAAGCAAAAGTGTCTCACCTTTGTGGCAATGGTTTCTTCTACTTGAAAGGCCCAAAATGCAGTAAAACAATAGGCAACAGTCAATCAACGAGAATATAGCATCTCTACCCCAACAAGAAGCAGCCGCTTACAGTCATGAATAAGTGTATACCAAGGCATGTAGATTGTAAAATCGCGCTCGCAGCATTTTACTTTCAATTGAAACCGCTAGTTTTATAGAAGTATTGGTAGTAGCAATCTTCTTGTCACAGTTTTGCCTTCCTCGGCCTTTACCTCTCCAATTTGTCTTAGTATCAACCGCTCCTCTGTTTTAGAGACTTCTTCGGGGGTCCCCGCTGTTTTCCTTCACCTTCCTTTTTTGGCCTTTTGCAGGCATCCGAAGGCTCTTTTACTATTTAAAAATAGATGCTCTCGAAAGTATTGTTGATATTTTGGAAACGCTAAATCCTCTATCTTTTTTCAAATACTTCACATATGCTCGCTTTTCTGGTGATATGGCCGTCTACTTGCCCATATCTCAAGCGTGCGCCTAATTCCAAAATCTCTATTTCATGACGTCATTAATTAGCACTGCAATTAACGAGGATAACTGACTATGTAAAACGTTCAGCTTCTCGAGATCTTTAAAAAAAGACCAAGTTTGCTCCTCAACTCCGTGTTCATCCTTGAATGCCGTAAATCACTTGACCTAATTGGTCCACTTCGATAATGTTGTTAAACTCGCCGTAGATGACAATGGTGTTCACCTGTTCGGTGGCATCCCCAAATGTCAGGTACAAGTCAACGTTGCCTTTATATTGAGGTTGGAAGTACCCTGATGAGGCATTGCCTGCTGGTGTAAAGTCGTAGGCAAACGAATGCATGACCCTTCTTGAATTCTTCGAGCGTAAGGTCGAGTCCTTGGCCGCGTTTAGGAACAAGTGTCCTTCATAATGTGACGTCACTCCAGTACCAATTTGTCGGGTCTTCACAATGTCTGACGTCACAGGGTACTTGGCAGTACGTGCATTAGATCCTGTCATTAGTTCACGATGGTTTAACTTGACGTTAAGGGCAGCGGTCACGTGATACATGCGTAGGATAAAGTTTTTTTTTTAAATTTGTTTAATTTTCTTACATTTTGTTTCCTTACATTTTGTTTCCTTTCTTTTACATAATATATATTTATTAACATTACTTTTGTGACTTTTTTTTTCTTACATTTTTTTTTCAATTTGCATATAGGTAAAAGAAAAACAAACAAAATGAAAAAGAAGCAATACATAAACGACACAAAACACAAGGACACCACTTAACGTAAATTACGGTCCCTACAAATAATAAATGTTGTTTTCGGCTACCCATGACTTAATTCCGTTCCATTTTTTCTTAAATTGGATCTGATTTGCTTGTACTTCTATCCTAGCCTTTTGGACTAGGAGAGTTAGGAATCCATCAAAGGAGAAAAATGTCTCTTTAACAAAGGACATGTACAAGTGGTATTTGGCAATTACTATAACAAATTTAAAGGATAAAGTAGGATAAAGTCTTCGATGACGTTTTTTTCGGTACTCGTTTCCGACACTCGTTTCATGAGACAGAAAACAGGATCATGCATATCAAACGTGATTTTCATCTCGGTGTTGTTCAGAAGTAAGTCCTGAATGAAAGAGATCACAAAACAAGGTCCTTCCATCGCCACTTTTTTACTGGTTTTAGTACGTTCTGCACGTGCGCCTGTAGCTGCAGGATCATGTTGATCCATGGATCCACTGTCTTTTTTCCACAGGGCACATTCCAGATACGATTCTTGAGCTTCTTTAGGATAATTCAACAACGTCTCGATGAAGGCACGGTACGCATACGTATCGGTTTGCAAGGTGACGGCTTGATCGTTCAATTTCAGTCACTTGTTGGATCACTGAACGAAGCTAGGCGATCAACCCTCAAGCCCCAACCAGGCTAACCAGGGCATAGTTAATGAACTAGTAACAATTAAGATATGGGCAATGAACTGGAGTAACAAACCTAGGTAGGGCTCAAGGGTTGACCGACTTACGTGCGGGCCCTAAGGCCGGCAGAAGACGCTGTGTCCCCGACTACATAAGATACAGTCAAACCTCGAGGGTGAAGAAGGGAAACGGAGGAGACCTACTTAACATAGCACTCTACACAGCAATGCCAATACGCCCACATAAAGTTGCTATGACAGACAAAAGCTGTTAAGGTAATATCCTAACCAGCACCCGTAGCATAACACAAATAAACTAAAGTCATAAGAAAATATAAGAAAATCATGAGAAATGCTAGGCCAAATGCTCATGACAGACAAAAACTGGTACTATAATTTTTTCTAACCAGCAAATGTAGCATGCAAATAACATAAAATCATGAGAAATGTTAGGCCAAATGCTCATGACAGACAAAAACTGACACTACAATTTTTCTAACCAGCGCGTGATGTAGCATGCAAATAACGCAAGTGACCTAAAAGTAATGAGACATGACATGTTTTTAAGCTAGTAGCAAAAACCAAGACCGCCAGGCAATATGAAAAGGAACTGAAAATCTGAAAAGTATGGTTAAACACGTTGAATCTGTTATATACACCGTTGTGGATAGAGAGTCGGAGGTACGAAACCATTCAAATACATTTTACGATTACATATTAAGCTTATATGAAATAAAGCGAATGACCGGCGAACAAGCGAAAATGGGAGCCCGGACAGAAATGATAGATGAGAAACATACTTAAGATTACGACTGGAGTGGTTGCAACAACGGAGAAATACTTCAACAAGGACGTTGGAACGACGAGAAAGCAAAGAAACACTCGGGCACGACAGAACCCAAAAATGGCAAGATTTCTACCCGAAGGTCAGATAGGCTTGATTCTTTGCATAGAGTATCCTTATACAATAAGAAACAAAATAGAAATGAGTATTTTTTTCTAATTGATCCGTCCTTAAGATATGAGGAGTTACACTTTGGTTGCTGCAGCACTTTTTGACATTTTTTGTTAGCATTGTACAAATTTTGCCATAAAACGATGCAGTAACCAAAGTTTAGCAGCTGATATCTTAAAGACGGATCAATAAGAAAAAAATACTTATTTCTATTTTGTTTCTTATTGTATAAGGATTCTCTATGCAAAGAATCGAGCCTATCTGACTTTACCTGACCTTAGGGTAGAAATCTTGCCATTTTTGGGTTCTGTCCTCGGGCAAGGTTTCTGCACGCGGACGGTGGAAGACGCGGAAGAAACGAGCAGGACACGAGGCGGACGGAGGTTTATTTCTTGGTTACACTGTAGGATTGAAGCAGGAGACGCTGCCACGAGAGCGACTTGGCAATTATGTCAATGTATGCTAACGAGTGATCCCTCTATATACGCACCAGTGGGTCCCCTGACCATAGCGAAACCAAAATAGTCAGTCTAGCTATGCTCTAACGTCTAACTCCTTTTATGACGACATGTACAAAATGCTGAAGTTAAGTAAGCCAAAGCAGGTATACGGCAAATCGTTGTCTCGATATCTATACTATTAAAATCGAATTGTCATCGGCTCACCCCCCGCCAATCAGAGCGCGGCATTTTAGCGCGTTTCCACGGGCAGGATCGAGGCGAAAATTTGTGCGGATCGGCGGATTTTCTTGAAAAATTGAACGGTTCGGCGGATTTGAGGACCCCTATTCCCCCCCCCCCCCCCCCCCCCGGGAAAAAATATTAAGAGTCCCGGCAAAACTGTGAGAGTTGACGTCCCTGCTATTGTGATGAAATGCCTCAGTTTCACAAACAACCTCTCATTTATTCTCTGCCGGTATTTTAAAGGCAAGAGCAACTCTTTACAAATAATTTAGAACTCACGGCCTTGAAAAACTTAAACAAAAATCAAACAAAACCCTTTCCAGCAAACAGATGGGTGTTTTCGGCTATGCGAACTCAGTTCTTTCTTAGTTTTTGTGGTTCTTAGTTTCTGTGGAAGAATTCAACGTGGCGGCTTTGTCCCTCGCATAAGGAACTGCGTTGCAGATTAATCTTTTCCACCACGCCTACAGGTGAGATTTCGACTCTCTCTTCAATGGACTGTGAAATGTTTAGAGTTTGAAAACGGCGTGGTGTCGCATTTTGGGGCTTTTTATGACGATAGCTCAAAAATTGTCGTGGCAATTTCTTTAAACTTTTTTTACAACAGGGGAATGATAGTCTTATCAAAATGGTAAAATAAAAATGGGGGTGCCCAATCTTGTTTTCGCGCAATATCCCAAAACGCGACTTTTTCTTGGTGTTTCTCGCTCAAATGGGGATATTTAGCTTGCGCGCGCGCGCTCGATTGCGTCATTTTCGAACGAATTGATCGCGCGTCCATGCGCAGAACAGCGTGCGCCGTGCAAAACAGGAGAATAACCTTAAAAAGGAAAGTTTTTTAGAAGCACCTGATAAAAGATATAATAGAGGGTAGAACATTCAGAAGTAACTTGTTGTGCATTGTTTGTTGCAGGTTCCGAAGGTGTACATGTACATGTACATGTATATGTACATGTATATGCCAAATTCACAAAAGGAACATAATGCCATTCTTGTCTGGATGACACAAAACAACTGCATCCTGCAACCAAATAGCAATTTCTAGCACAAGTGCTGGTGGTTCAGGGATGCAACATGTTAGATGTTACAGTATTACGAGAGCATTTCATCGATTGATTTTCAGAAGTAGAACTATAGCAGGGGCTCCTTTTCTTAAAAGAGTTTTCACTACAGATAGTTTACTGCTCAGAAGAACATCATAGTGCTGTATCAAAATTCTCTTTGATTCAATTTTTCTTGTGAAAATTATGTTGCCACCTCAAAACCCAATGTTGTCAACAGATGTAATTTTGTCAACTGCCCAGGTTCCACTATTACAGAACTTGTCAGAATACTCTGTTAGTTATAGCGGAGCTCCTTTGCGGCCGAAGGCCGCAGAGCGGAGCACCATACCTAAGAAAAAAGCGTCCAAATGATCGCAATATAGCGCATGTATGATATCCACAGGGTACCCAAAGCATCACAGGTTGCAAAGGGATGCGAGTGAATTTTCGACGTCGAGAGGCATTTTCCCGCCATTTCCCGTGATTTCTGCGAAGCCCTACGTCACAACTTGGCGTGACGTCACAACATGGCGCGACGTCACAACATGGCGCGACGGGGGGAGGGGTGGATGGCGCGCGCTCACGACGTCGCAACATGGCGGTATGGTAGTGAGGGGGGAGGGGTGGGTGTTCGGGGGGGGGGATGCTGTTCACGTGACAGACTACAGGAAACCCAAACATCTTGACGAATCTTTTGATAGAAAAAATATCGACTGCAGAAAACTGCGTGCTACGCAAATGATAATTTGTTTACAAAAAGCCAGGGACTACAAGACAATGTCTGACAATGTCTGTTCTTGGTGATAACCCATGTGTATATGTTTGCATTTCACTGTGCAAAACAGTTAGAGACTGGTCATACATTAGAGGGGGGAGGGGAGGGCTGATGCAAATATGGGGAGGGCCTGTAATTTTTATGCAGCTGAAAAAGGGAGGGTCAAAATATTTGGTGCAAATGATAAAGGGAGGGTCATTATGCAGTAATTTCACATGCTGGGCTCTAAATGTTTGGCGCGCATCATGCGCAAGAGAGTTTACACTTTCCCTAAAAGCTTACTTAAGTTGTTTATATGTTGTCTCCCCTCCCCTCCCAGTTTTTGAGTGTTTGGAGGCTAATAATGCTACGGCCCTGTAATAGGATCTCTAGATTTACCAATAGCACTGTAACACTCAACTTGGCAAGATAATTATTATCTAGGATTTTAGCAACATAATGTACAGATCTATGTAAAACATAAATACACACATAAGAGAAATTTTAAAATTCTTACTCCACCAATATTTCAACTGTACAAGATACTCTAATAGTATCGCTCTGCCCTACTTTATCTATCCAAAAAATATTAGTGGAGTCAGAATTTTAAAATTTCTCGTGTGTATTTATTATTAATTGAGAAATAGTCTGTTGAAGTTTAGGATATTTGTGAGTATTTTATGTAAAACATACGTACAGATGAAGTAACTTTTGGATTCTTTTTCCCTAAACGAAAGACATATTGAATCTTGCACTGCTATTATAACATGAAAATGGATTTTAGAAACTAATAAAAATGTCTTTTTAGCAATATCTAGATCCAGTGAATGATGGGGGAGGGTCACCATTAAATATGTCACCACATTTAGGAGGGCCCACATTTTCCTGCATCTTGTCAGGAGGGTTTCCAAAAACATGTAGACCAAAATAGAAATGCACCAGCCCTCCCCCCTCTTATTTATGACCAGTCCAAACAGTGCACAGTGCAAACACAGTTTGGTTTAGACATAGCGCTGTTCACGCTGACGTCATCCACTGTTATTAATGTGCCAACCAGAGATCGATTGGTTCACAGAACAAAGGGCGCTATTCAATCTACGGTTGGCACATTAGCATTAGAATCATGGCAATGTTGATAAACAGTGAATAGCGCTATAGCTTTTCATACCCTGGTCCCAGGGTGAAGTTTTCCGTGTTTTCGAACCAAGTTTGAAGTTGTATTTGGGTTCTTTCAATGGTATTTTGTTTAGACTTGCTCAAGGTCGACCTCATAGGATGCTCTGTTTCTTGCTGAAACTTCACCCTCGGGACACTGACTAGGATTCTCAGTTCTATCAATCAAAGGCGGAGCTTCGGGGCCTCCTATCATTGGATGCCTAAAAAAAAAAAATTAGCGCCTTCTCATTGGCAGCAGGATTAGTTCTGGAATGAGATCGTGCCAATCATCTCCCCTTGAATAATACAATGTCGTTCTGGAACTAAACCTGCTGCCAATGAGAAGGCACCAAATGCGTCATCCAATGATAGGAGGCCTCTGAAGCGCCGCCTTTGGGACTGACGTTTTTGATTGATAGAACTGAGAATCCTAGTGAGTGTCCCTGTTAGACAGAAAATTGCATGAAAATAGGAAACACATTACAAGTTAATGGTTAA
The DNA here is from genome assembly GCA_033964015.1 of Scolanthus callimorphus. Taxonomy (NCBI): domain Eukaryota; kingdom Metazoa; phylum Cnidaria; class Anthozoa; order Actiniaria; family Edwardsiidae; genus Scolanthus; species Scolanthus callimorphus. The sequence continues at coordinate 12,368,943 of CM066919.1, forward strand.
CGTGTCACGCTATGTAATATGAGCCAGTTAGCAAAGAGGCGTGTAGAGTTTTGGATTGAGAGCGAGCACCGAGTAGATATATGATTATGAAGTAGCGTTTTAAAGCACACAAGAATAAATATACAAGATACCAGGACAACTATTACGGGTTTAGTGATTTCTACAAAAACTACAGCGAATCCGTGCAACATTTGGGGGCTCAGACGGGAAAATGGAAGCTAATCGGAGGAGAAAAAGACTCTGAAGACGGCATTTTACAAGCTCAAGATTTGATCAAGATTGTGCCGGGTGACTTGTGAAATCTGTCGGGGTATTGAGTTTATGGACGCATGGTAATGGGCATGTTTTGAGGAATAACAGGATGGTAGAATGTAAACCGGGATCTCTGAGGTAATGTGATGTAGTTTTGTTGTAGTTTGGGATTTTATGAAGCAGAACGCTCGGGGAATCTTGTTATTTTAGTTTGTTGACTTAGTAGATGTAAAGTAGAATTCGAGTTTGGGACGCCTATTACGCTTGTGCTTAAGCTGAAATTTGTACACCATGGCAGAAGAAAAGGAATTGTTTTTAGATCAGAAATTATTGGCTATTGAGATAGAATTATTGAGGGAGTTTGCACCACATGTGGGGGTGGATAAAGCAGCAGTAGCGGGGAAAGGCAAGCTTGTTGTCCTAAAACTAATTCGAAGGAAATTAGAGGATAAACTAGAGGGTTTTGCCACAGAAGGGGATAGAATTGAATGCCTAGACGAGCTTATTGCCTATCTGGGTCCGCCACCTCTAGAGGAACAAAGTAAAGGGACGGAACTCGATGATTTAAAGAAAGAATTAGACGAATTGCAGGAGAAACAAAAACTGATCCAAGCAAAACTCTCGGGGACCGCAAAGGGGGGTGGTAACACAATACTCGGTGGCAGTGCTCCAACAATTTTCCACCGTGATTTTAAAATTCAGGGCATGATTGGAGAGCTTGGTCAGACAGATAAACTCTCCTATCAATCCTTGGTATCTCAAATAGAAACGGGAATCGAAAAGGGGTACAAGGAAAGAGAAATCGTAGTCGCCGTAATCCGAGCCGTGCAACACGGATTACAACTACGAAGCTATTTGGAAAGTCTTGTTGACCTTTCACTAAGTAGACTTCGAAAAATTCTCCGATTTCATTTCCATGAGAAAAATGCCACCGAACTCTATCAGGTGTTAACGAACATGACGCAACAGCCTGCGGAAGACCCGCAAACCTTTTTGATGCGCGCACTGACGATCAGGCAGAAAATCGCATTCGCGTCCAAAGAATCCAACAGCGGAGTGAAATACGACCCACACTCCGTGCAAAGCTTGTTTCTTCACGCGCTGGAGACTGGATTGAAAGATGAAACCATCCGTGCGAAAATGAGACCGCTAACCAGTCGAAATGACGCGACAGATGAGGAATTGATTGAGGCTATGTTTCTAGCCGTTTCAGCGGAAACAGAACGGGATAAGAAGTTTAGCGCCTCAAACAGTCTCTCATCTAAAGCGCCTAGAGAAACCAAGGTGCGGGTTTCATCAGTCAAGGGCGGGAGTGAATCGACAGAAAGCAATGAAATTCTCGCGGCCTTAAAATCGGTTAAGGCGGAGCTCTCGGCTATGCAGTCTGAAGTGAAAACCCTTCGAGAAAAAGTCAACCAACCGAAACCAAACGATTCTACTGCGAAAGTCCCAATCCCTGATCCAAATACCCGACTAAATAAGTGCGATAAGTGTGCCACCGCTGACGAGTGCAGGCATTGCTTTGTATGCGGGGAATTAAATCACATGGCCCGGTTCTGTCTTGCACGCGCTAGAAACTGGTCGGGAAACGACCAGAGGCCGCTTCCGAGGGGCGGGAGGTAGGCCTCGAATTGGAACAGGAGCTCCACCGCTGTGTTTATTGTTGCAAGAGTGCGTCAATTGTTCGTCAGTGTTCGCGCTGCCAAACCGCTAAGTATTGTTCCCCTAGTTGCCAGAAAAAGCACTGGGCAGAGCACCAGAATATTTGTAACGCAATTTCGACGCTTAGAAAGGAACAATTGTCAACGATCTCAATTGGCGATAGTAATGACGACAAAGTATTTCCCAGTCACCTAAGTCCTAAACGACAGTTGCGAGTCACGCAATTAGTTGGTAGTAAGTGTTTATTAGATTGTCGGTTTAATGGTAAACACACTACAGCTCTGTGGGACACCGGTGCCCAAGTTTCGATATTGTCGGAAGAGTTTCTAGAAAGTAGTTCAATAACTGCAAACATCCGGGATATTAAGGATTTACTGGGAGAGAAATCAGTTAACTTGCAAGCAGCAAACGGAACTAAAATTCCGTACAGTGGGTGGGTGGAGATTAGCGTGCAATTGGAAGAAGTCGATCAGGAGGTATTTGTCCCATTTTTAGTAACAAAGCAAAGTCTAGAACGACCGATAATTGGGTTCAATGTGATTGAGGTACTAATCCGGGATGCAACTGCTGATGACTGTAGCGATAAGTTTCTTACAGGTATGAAAAAGAGTTTTCCTGACTGCTCGAGTGAAAGCATCAGCGCGTTTATTGACTTGGTAAGAAATGATGATTCTGAACACCTTTGTATTGTTAAATCCATGAAAAACGAAGTTGTGATTCCGAGATCTGGCACGAGGGGGGTACAGTGTCGAGCAAACACCGGACCGATCAGTCGCACCACACCGGTGGTCTTCGAACCCGACGAAGCAGCCTTTTTACCACCTGGGTTGTCTGTGCAGGAAGAGCTCAAGTCGGTCAGCCAGGGGAACACCGCGGTGATCACCATCAGCGTGACAAACAACACTGAACATGACATCATCTTGCCTGGTCGTAGAGTCCTGGGAAGGCTTCAACTGGTACGCTCGATTACGCCGTTAGAGGTGAACTTCCGGGAACCAACCAAGATCAACAAGGTCCAATGCACTACTGACGGTGATGACCTAGAGGAGTCGCAGAAAGCTGATGAAGTACAGGAGTTGGATAAGAGCGACATCCCACCAGTAGACCTAAGCGGGCTCAACGGCGAGGACAAGAAGCAAGCGATCAAACTGTTGATTGCAGAGAGGGCGTCGTTTGCAGTCGATGACGACGATGTAGGGTGTATCCCTGGGCTCGAAATGGACCTCACCCTTACCAATGATCGTCCAGTCCAGAAGAATTTCATCTCGATTCCGCGTCCCTTATACCCAGAGGTAAAAGGTTATATTGAAGATTTACTCAATCGAGGGTTTATACAACCGTCTAAGTCCTCATTTTCGAGCAGCGTGGTTTGTGTCAGGAAAAAGGACGGGGGGTTAAGACTGTGCGTGGATTATCGTGAACTCAACAGGAATACATTGCCTGACCGTCACCCGATACCTAGAATTCAGGAAACGCTAGATGGGTTGGGGGGTAAGGCTTGGTTTAGCGTCCTGGACCAGGGCAAGGCCTATCATCAGGGTTTCATTGGTGAGAGCAGTAGACAACTGACAGCATTTATAACCCCCTGGGGACTCTGGGAATGGGTACGAATCCCGTTTGGTTTAATGAACGCTCCAGCGAATTTCCAAAGATTTATGGAGAACTGCTTAGGCGACCTACGAGATGAAATAGCTATTCCATACTTAGACGATGTGATAGTCTTTTCAGAAACATTTTCGGACCACATCGAACACTTACGCACAGTACTTCAACGTCTGCGTAGTCACGGCGTTAAGTTGAAAGCAAGGAAATGTTCATTATTTAAGAAAGAAGTATCTTTTCTGGGTAGACTAGTGAGTAAAGAGGGATATCGGATGGACCCAAAAGCGACAAGTGCAGTCGAGGCGTGGAGAAATGTAAAACCACAGACAGTGGGCGATATTCGGAAACTCATGGGCCTTCTCGGTGTTTACCGCAGATACATAAAGAACTTTGCACAGAAAGCCAAGCCAATCTATGATTTACTGAACAATCCAGCTGACCCAGCTACTCCCAATGATAAGAAGGGTAAGGCCAACACACGTGGTGGACAACGCCCGTCTAAGACCGTCATCGAGTGGACCTCTGTCCATCAGTCAGCCATGGAATGTCTGATCGATTATATCACCTCGCCACCAATTCTCGCTTACCCAAACTATGAATCACCCTTCATTTTACATACTGATGCTTCCCAGGATGGACTTGGGGCGGTGTTATACCAGGAACAGCAGGGAGTCTTAAGAGTGATAGCGTATGCCTCAAGGACCTTGTCACCCGCTGAAAGAATTATCACTTACACTCTAATAAACTGGAGTTTCTAGCATTGAAATGGTCGGTTACGGAACAGTTCAGAGACTATCTCTATTATGCGCCAAACTTTGTGGTATATACTGATAACAACCCTCTAACTTATGTTCTGTCGACAGCGAGACTGAACGCGACTGGACTAAGATGGGCGGGAGAGTTAGCAGAATTCAGTTTTGAAATTAGGTACCGACCTGGACGAACTAACGTAGATGCAGATTGCCTTTCAAGACCTCAACTGAGCGTCCAGGAATACATGAACAGCTGCACAGAGCATATGTCAATGCCCACAGTTCAAGCAGCTATATCATCAGTTAAGGCATCTTCATGTGGGGACGCAGTGCTAATAGCATCGGTAACTGACCAACAAACCGAGCTCCTGACTGACGAGGAACCAGCCAGCGTAAGGCCTGTCGATGTGAAAGGGGACAGCATGAAGACCCCGCAATAAGTCGTGTATTAGAGCTCCTCGCCACAAAGCAGAAGCCAGCTGTCAGCGAAATAAGAAGAGAACCTCCGGTAGTAAGAAAATATCTCAATCGATGGCAGAACCTGAGTATAGATAAGAGGGGAGTATTGTTGCACAAAGGACAAGTTGTCCTTCCCAAGAAGTTTAGGAGACTTGTCTATCGAGAGCTCCACGAAGAGATGGGACATTTAGGGGTGGAAAGGGTCCTTTCACTAGCCCGAGAACGATTCTTTTGGCCAAACATGCGGAGAGACATAGATCATTTTATTAACCGAGTGTGTAGATGCATGAAACAAAGACGACCGAACCTCCCTACTGTCGCACCGTTGAAACCGATCATAACGACAGCGCCATTCCAACTAATTTCCATAGATTTTGTCCATCTTGAAAAAAGCTCAGGGGGTATGAATATATTCTTGTTGTCGTTGACCACTTCACAAAATACGCCCAGGCATACCCGACACGGAATAAAGCTGGCGAGACAGCTGCCGACAAGATATTCAATGATTATATTCAGCGCTTTGGTTTCCCTGAGAAATTACACCATGACATGGGCGGAGAGCTTGAGAACAAGCTGTTCAAGCGCCTAGAGCAGTTATCCGGTATTATGCATTCGCGTACAACACCATATCACCCCCAGGGGAACGGTTTAGTAGAACGCATGAACCGCACATTGCTCGGGATGCTCCGGACACTCCCAGAGGCTCATAAAACAAGATGGAAGGATCACGTGAACAAGGTTATCCATGCATACAATTGTACTGTCCACGAGTCTACAAAGTTTTCCCCATTTTATTTACTCTTCGGAAGAAGCCCACGGCTACCCATCGATATGATGTTTGAGGTGCCAGGTACCGCACAGGCATCGACACCTTCGGAGTATGCTTCGAAGTGGAAACTCGCGATGCAGCAAGCCTATTTGTTGGCACAAAAGTCGGCAACACAGAGTGCGAACAGAGGTAAGAAAGGTTATGACCGACGTGTGAGAAGCTCAACATTAGAACCAGGGGACCGCGTACTTGTGCGTAATCTATCAGAGAGAGGGGGCCCCGGAAAGCTTCGTGCTTTTTGGGAGGACAAGGTGTATGTCATAGTGGAGCGGAAAGGGTCAGACAGTCCAGTGTATGACGTCCGGCCGGAGAGAAGATGCAATGGGAAGATCCGCACACTACATAGGAACTTGTTATTGCCTTGTGACTACCTACCCATCGATCCATGGATCCCAGCTCAACCTACAAGACATAGACCACCCACTCCACACCAACGGCATGTCCAAGAGACCGCAGAGGATAGAAGTAGCGATGACGAATCATACAACGATGACGATGATCTTTCTGATTGGGTTGCTACACCGGTCGCCGGAGAGCCTTCTAACCAGGCTACGGAACCGGAAAACGAGACTGGTCATTGTCTAGATGCCACCGAAGAGGAAGAAGTGGAGATAATGGCGGAGGGCGGTGCCACACCAGAGGAGACCGACTTAACTGACGATGACAGTTCGGCAGGTGAGAGTGAACAACAAGATGTGGATGGCACAAATGAAGATGAAACAAGGCTTATCCACGGCGCTGCTATAGATCCACCAGAAATTGAAGCTTCAGCAGCTCGTCCCATACGCAATCGATGTGCGCCAACACGGTTTACGTATATAGAGCCGGGTACGCCAGTGTATTTTAATTGGGTAGCGGCGAATAAGCAGCATTTGCCGTATGTTTACCAACCGTTGTTACCGCATGCTCACCATTACGGATATCCACTACATCAGAGTTCGTACTACGTGCAACCTGTGATTAATCAACAAAGTTACGTGCAACCTATGATAAATCAACAAAGTTACGTGCAACCTATGATAAATCAACAAAGTTACGTGCAACCGGCGGGGCCATACCAACAAAGTTACGGTACCACTGCAACAAGTTACGAGATACCAAGCTACGCATAGAAAGTACGCGAAGTATCATGCAGAACTGATGAACAATGTTTAGATACACTTATAATCCTCAGTATATGACTTGACTGATTCCAAATGGTTACATTTTCCAGTATGACCTGACTGATTACAAATGTTTATATTTTCCAGCTAGATATTTTTTTAATTATGTATGTGTTGTTAAAAATAAGATTGCACTCCTGGTATTTTAGGATATGTAGACAAATTACATATTGAGAATTTCGAAAGAAATTAGTTATTCATGTCAAGTAAGTTGTGAACGTAGAATCGTCTTCAGAAAAGCTTCAAGGAAGGGCCTGATCAACCCAACCAAGTTGCTGATGTGCAGAGGAAGACATGGAACACACATCTATACATGTATAACTTAACCTTATCGTTGTCAAGGATGACACCTCTTAATGGAGGGCGAGTGTTAGACAGAAAATTGCATGAAAATAGGAAACACATTACAAGTTAATGGTTAACGTGTCACGCTATGTAATATGAGCCAGTTAGCAAAGAGGCGTGTAGAGTTTTGGATTGAGAGCGAGCACCGAGTAGATATATGATTATGAAGTAGCGTTTTAAAGCACACAAGAATAAATATACAAGATACCAGGACAACTATTACGGGTTTAGTGATTTCTACAAAAACTACAGCGAATCCGTGCAACATCCCAGGTGAAGTTTCAGCAAGAAACAGAGCAAGACTAGAATGACTGAGGCAAAATGAACTACCATTGAAATCACCCAAATCCGACTTCAACTTGGTTCAAAAACACGGAAACCTAACCCTGGGACCAGGTTAAGCTTTTCATGACTATTTATGCAAATTAAAAATGCTAAAAATGGTATAACTTTCATTGAGATGATGTGATTCAATTCAATGCAATTCATTTATTTCACTACCACCGTATACATTAGCGTACATGGGTTTTAGGTCAGCAAAATATATATACTGAAATATATACAAAATATTGTTGTTAATAATAAAATGAACCTGTTATTTTTCACGCATTTTGAAACATTTGAAAACGCACTCGCTCACTTCTTTTTGTATTTTTCCTGGCGGATTAATAAGGCAGTGAAAGAGTACGTCTTCGTTATTTCTGTTGGTTTTTTTGATCAGATTCTTTGTTTCCATACCATCAAGCACTTCTTTCCTTAGTCTATCATAAAGCTTGCACCTTACTAAAAAATGACGTTCGTCCTCTGTTTCTTTTAAATCACATTTAGTACAAATACGTTCCTCAGGCTTTTTGTATGGTCTTTCGTACCGCCCGGTCTCAATTTCTTATCTATGTGCACTAATCCTCAGGCGCGTGAGGGCAATTCTGTGCTTGATGGTATGGACGTTAAGTAGATAAGGTTCTAGTGTGTAAGTGAGTTTAAAGGTTCGATAGGTACGGAGTTTGTTTTTATGTCCACTTTTTTTGTCGTCATCCGACACTTCACTTAGCCAATTTTGAAATTCTATGTCCTGAAGCCTTTGCTTGAGTAGGGCTTTCGCGTGTTGCAGATTGATACGCTGTGTCTCGGTCCTGTTTATCCAAAGCTCTCCGAGACCCAGCGTATAAATCATGTCTTTTATTTTCACTAGCCAGTCTGTTTTATTATTTAGTTCTAAGCAGTCGAGAAACACGTGATGCGACATGAAGCCACTTCTGGGCTCTTTGAGTTTGGTTAGAAAATTAAACGCCCTGTATTTGGCATCGACTGATAGAGGGTATCTTCCGAGTTCGGCCCTACATGCATTATTTGTTGCTTTCTTGCCTACTCCAAGTGCTAGTTTACAGAATACAAAATCATGTGATACAAAATCATGTAGCAAGGGGGTGGGGGTGGGGGGGCTTTGGGTTGGAATAATGGCTCATGCTTAACCATGTTCCTTCCTTAGTGAAGTTTTTCCTTGATTATGTTAGTTTATGTTAGTTTTTTTTATTATGTTGCTGCTATTGACAGTGATAGGACGTCGCATTGCGTGGTACGGTGTAGGGAGAGGCGATACTTTGGTCAGCACAGCGTAGGCTTTAAAATCACTAAAAATAACGTTTTAAAACAATATTTTTGTTGCGCATGCGCTGTTGAGACCACACATATTTACCAACATTTTGGACCCTGTTGACTTAAGGTACCTTGGCTTTGCAAGATTGCTTGTAAATGTGTTTGCGAAGTTCAGCCGAGCCGAGCTTGAGGGGTGACGTTTGGGCGATTCTTATCGTACGGTGATGAGCATTTCACCAAGAAATCAGTCGAAAATTTGTATTCGTAGATATCTAATATATAGGGAATTGACGACTACTAGCTGATGCCCGTGAAAAATTCACGGAGTGTAAGGGGGAAATTTATTTTACTTAAAGTGTTCTCTGTTTAAAAAACGGGGAAAAAATTCACAATGGCCATATGGATGTTGGGAGGGGATCATGATTTCCCCCTTCCATAAACTGCTGGATTTACATTACTAATAACCTCCCATCAGCATGAGTACCCCGTCCCACCATGCCGAAATAAATGATGAGCCCAAAAGGATTTGCACTGGTTTCCCTGATTGGTGCGACAAAATCACGCGCGTGTCCGTCTCTCAAATCGGTCAAAGAACCCGTGAAAATCGAAACCTAATTTGACTTCGGAATTGTTTTTATGTTTATCATATCTCAGGTGAGGGGAGAAAAGAAACGGGTCAAAAGTAAAAATGTCTAAGGACTAATATTTTTTTTTTAGTTTATATTATTTATATTTTTTCGGCTTTATCCCTCGCTTAAAAAATAGCTAGAATATTATTCATGACTTTCACGGACTTTGTTTTGTAAATGTGTCATTTCGACTTAGCATGACAGCGCGTGCTCCGAGGGAAGCAATGTAGTGTGTACGTTTGTTGAAACTTGAATGAAAAGTTTTCTCAGCTCAAATCTTTCAAGTTAGAATTATCCCTGCACATTCCTGTATGTAATCTGTAAGAGAACCATTTAGGTTTGAATGTCAATGGTGCTTTCAGCTGCACGAACCGAGTTCTTTTTTAGTTTCTGTGGGAGAATTCAACATGGCGGCGATGGCGGCTTTGTCCCTCGCTTAAGAAATCGCTTGAATTAGAACTTAGCCCGAGGGAATCTTTTCCAACAAAAACACGCTCATGGTCCAGATTTCCACCTTCCCTTCGGGTTTGCGAACTTCTTTTGGCGGCACAGCTTCAGGGCTGAGCGGAGCGAGTGTCGACACGATTTTCCTTACGGTATTAATATATAGATAGGTAAATACATTAGCATCAAAACAATGTTCGATGAGTAAAAATCGAGATTTCCGCCTTTAGGGAGAAGATAAGTCACAGTGAACTTGCGAGAAAAACAGTGAGCATGCGAGAGAGTGAACTTGCGGAACATTACCACTTTTTCAAGAATGCATTACGTCGCGAAGTCGCCGTGGAGCAGTTTGTAAGTGCGTGATCCGGAGAGGTTACTAGTTGGATGGGTTACCGATCCGGAGAGGTTACTAGTTGGATCAATCAATCAATCAATCAATTTATTTCACTTATTCATAACAAAATTACATTTTACAATCATTTTCTAAATTCTTGTAGTGAAAATGGGCTCCAGAGAAAGCAGAGCTTGTTATTTTGGAGTCCAATTACATATTTCATTGAGATGTAATGGCTTAATTTTTCATTAATTATTTATAATAATAAAAAAACATGTATATAAAAAAAATTATATATATATATTATATAATATCATTTATAACAGAATAATAACATAATCAGGAAGAAATCGAGAAAAGGCAGTGAAAATATATAACATTTATAACTTTATATTTAATTAAGAAAATAAATCAATGCTGATAAAATTCTAAGGAATTAAGTGTGTTTTGCACAGGATAGGTATAAGAATTTAGAGTCTAAGATCACTGATTATTTTTTTCTTGAAGGAATGTACACTAGGTTTGCTTTTGAATCTGAGTTAAGGTTATTCCATAGCTTTGTTCCTCTGTAGGTAAGGGATAGTTGAGCGAATGTTTTTTTAATGGTACATATAGGTCCTTGGATCTTCGCGTATTGTAAGTATGTGAATTTTGTTGAAAGTTATCCAATGGAAGTATTTCTGTAGGTAGAATATTTTTAGTTAACTTGTACATAAACATTGATGTTTCCAAAAAATTGATTTTGGAAAATTGAAGTATTTTAAGCGACTTAAATATTGGCATAGTATGTGCTAGGTAATGTGAGTGAGAGATAATTCGTATCACTTTCTTTTGGAGTTTGGCAAGTTTGTCCAGTTTTCTTGGAATTTTTTGTGAAGTTGGATTTAAGGGACAACTATTAGCCCATATTAAGTTCCCATAGTGGAGGTATGGATATACAAGAGAATAATATAATGTTATTAGGCTTCGTTGTGGGAGATAATAACTGATGTATCTAATGATTCCAATGTTCTTAGATATTTTATTACATATGTGGTTGATATGTTGCTCCCAGCTCAATTTAGAATCAATCAAAATGCCAAGAAATTTGAATGTATCCACTTGCTGGATATCAATCTTGTCAACTGAGATTTTGATATTATTTCTTAGTATAGTCTGTTTCTTTAGTTTAGAAAACAGTTGAAATTTTGTTTTCTTTATGTTTAATGATAATTTATTTGCTTTGAGCCATATAGTAAGCTGAGAGAGTTCTTCATTCATGTCATTTTCATGTCAGAGCTACTTAGGTAGGCTGTTGTATCATCAGCAAAAAGGATTAAATTAAGCCTTTTAGATACATTTTGCATATCGTTAATATACAAAAGAAAAAAAAGTGGTCCCAAAACAGAACCTGTGGGACTCCACATGTTATTTTCATCGGGTCTGATTTGCAGTTTCGAAAGTTACCAAATTGAAATCTATTTGACAAGTAGCTTTGAAACATGCGTAAAGGGGTTCCACGAATTCCATAGTGCTCAAGCTTCGAAATCATAATATCATGGTTTACTGTATCAAAGGCCTTAGACAAGTCAAGGTATACTGCGATAGTTGATTTATTCACTTCATGGGCAGCATGAATATCATAAACTGCGTAAATTCCTAATTTGTGAGTGGCAAAACTTAACTCACCTTGCCGTTTTCCGTCGGTTTGCCCGTCGCACGTTTGATTTGATCGTTTTCACTTGCTAAATCAAAAAGAATCTGTCCATCTCGATATTTTCTCACTCTGTCAATCTTTTCTATCGTTTTATGAAGGTTTCATCATTATATAGATGCTTTTTTAAAGATTTAGATGGAGAAATGATAGAAACAGCTGTAGTTTTGTCGCCGGTTTTCTCAGTTTGGCGAGTGGAAACACACTTCCGGTCAAAGCTATGTACCATAACATTACCATAGCGTTATGGTAATTGGTTTTCGACCAATCAGAGCACGCGTACTATCGGAGTTATTTTATAAATGGTATTTTTAGGGGCTACATCGTTTTGGTGTCAGTTAGGGGTCAAATTTGTTTTCTCGTTGAGCACTCTGCCCCAAAATATGGGAGCCTTCCACCTTTCCCCCTTTAAGGTGGTTCTGGGGGGTATGCCAAAGTCTTTTTCAATGAGCAATTTCCAAAAGTTTTTTAAAGGAAAACAGCCACGAGTTGGCCTATGGCATGCCTTTGATTGAGCATTGCGATCGAAAATGAAGCTATTCGGCAAGGACTGCGGTCAATTTTAGTTTTGTTTTGTACAGTTTTAAGTAGATTTGTGCTCGGTGAAAGGCCGGAAAATTAAATAAGCGCCGCGGTGCTTATTCCAGTAAATACGGTATATTCATTCTTTCATAACTTTTTCAGGCAAATTTCCCCCCTAAATTGGTTAGCATGCTCCGCTTTGTGGCAGTGCCTAAATCTATGTTATGTTGGTAATCATCGTATTCTGTCTCTAGATGGACTATCGAAACCACATCACAAAACACAACAGAAACGCGTTATCCAAAACACTCGATTATTTTACTTGGTATACAAATATGTACAACAGCTCATTTACATATCATTGTGAATAAGGGTAGCCACTACCCAACATAGAACTATAAACACAACAAATAGCTATATACATGAGCTACCTACGACGAGCATAATCATAAATTACGATACGCCAGATCCAGATTTCTCGAACAAATGATACATTTCTGAGGTGACAACCTAAACACTTTCCTATAAAGGGTTCAACTTTCTGAGCCAAAACAATATATTGGTTGGTTTGATGCATCTTCTGTCCTTGTATATTTGCCAACGAAACGGGGAGAAATTAACCGAGGCCGACTCTATCATGAATTCAAAATGTCCGAGCAACAAACACAAACTCGAAGATTTTTTAAACGAATTATTCCCCTTTTTCCACATATAAAATGAGGCAACATCTAACATATTCCTGTAATCGTGTCATGTACACGCCCTATGTCAAAGAAACATTTTGGCTTGCTTGTCCGACGTAGCAACAGTAACTAAGGAGGTAGAACAATGAATGAGGGATCGGTGAATTGCCTTGTGGAAAATAATGATTATCATTATAATATCTTACGAAATCCAAGAACTTCAAGCGCAATACGAAATTAAATTCCTGTGGGAAAATGGGCTCGTACGGAATAAAAATACATGAAAATTGCATCGAGGGAAGATAAGAGTAAAAACAAACCAATACTCACAGGCCCCCCTAACAAACCAATACTCACAGGCCCCCCTAACAAACTAGCCTGAATTTCAGTCGTCCCTTTCGCTCTCGATCGTACCTCACTTTGCGAGAGGAGACGTAATATTTAAATGCCGACTATGAGGACTTGACGGGATTTCAAAGTCCGCGCAATTAGTTCCAGTCCCAGGCGAAGCCGAGGACTGGAACTAATTGCGTGGCCTTTGAAATCCCGTCAAGTCCGAATAGGAGGCTTTTGAATTACTTCAAATACTCAATAATTATTCATGACCTAATTAGCCAACACAGAGGGAAAACGATCAATGTTGAAACATCTCCATTTATTTATTTTTTAATTCCTTGGTCATTTGAAATACTCAGCCTGTGACATAATCTTCAATCACCAACCCCTCTCTGTACCCTACCCAAACAGGATTCCTTGTGAAACTTGAATTACGTCACTAGTCATGCGCACAAATGAAAAGGTCAAGATTGTTTCCACAAAGCCTGTCCCACATGAAAGTTGGCGGCGCACATGGATATAGTCAGCATATAATCTATTCTATAGATCTCCGAGAGAGGAGACCTGTTTCTTCTCACGGAACGTCCCTACAGTCTGCCTTTGTACGGTGTAGACTGACTAGTACAAAAAAATTCGACGGGGAGAGGACCTTGAAATTATGAACTTGAATTGCGTCACTAGTCATGCGCAGAAGTGAAAAGATTAAGAGTGTATCCAAAAAGCCTGTCCCACATGGAGGTTGGCGGCGCACATTCATATAGTCTGGAACAAGATCCTTTGTATTTTACTTCTCCGATAGAGGAGACGCGTGTCTTCTCACGGAACAGTTTCTACAGTCTGCCATTGTACGCCGCAAAGACTGACTATTACAAAAACATTTCGATGGCGAGGGCCTTGAAATTATGAATATTATGAATTAAGAACTTGGATTGCGTCACTAGTCATGCGCAGAAGTGAAAAGATCAAGAGTGTTTCCATAAAGCCTGTCCCACATGGAGGTTGGCGGCGCACAAGCATATAGTCTCGAACCAAAATTCTTTGTAATGACTTCTTCGAGAGAGGAGACTTTTGTCTTCTCACGGAGTGGTTCCTGCGGTCTGCCTTTGCACGGCGCAAAGACTGACTAGTAGAAAAACTTTTCGAGGGTGAGGACCTTGAAATTATGAATATTCATAGTTCAAAGGTCCTTGGATCTAGAAAAAATTTCTAGATCCAAGGACCTTTGAACTATGAATATTCATAGTTCAAAGGTCCTTGGACCTTGAAAAGTTTTTAAGTCCCACTTGCAGTATCTTCCTGGGATTTCAAGGTACTGCATGGTACAAAATGAGAGCTCTGGTTGGCTGATTAGGTCATGAATAATTAATGAGTATTTGAAGTCTGCCTGGCAATGTAGGCAATCTTCACCTATTTCAAAAAAGGTTGCACCGTCACAACTGTCTGTTGTAGCCCGCGGTGCGTCATGGGAGAAACTATGAAGAAATTCTCGAAATTCCCAGTGCAAAATTTCTTGTGAGCGATGTATTGTAGGATGATTTGGCATCAGCATTATATTTATCCTAAAAACAGTGTCCGTGATTCGGTTAAGTTAGTACCTATTTGCCCTCATGACGCATCTCGGGTTACAACAGACAGTTGTGACGGTGCAACCTTTTCTGATATGGTGTATACCTGTCCCCGTTTTCTCCTAGGCAACCTAATCAAAGACTTGTTTGTCCTCATAAAAGGTCGAAACATCATTTTCATCTTCAAAAAAAACATTTCAACATCGTTTCTCGGGATTAACAAGTCCGCACAACAGACAAGGCGCACATTGAAAGCCCTCGAGTGTCTGGGTAGTTTTTGCATGGCGTCCAATTTAACGGGAAATCACAGAGTACCAGTCAGGGTCAGCCTGCCATCTCCACTAACATCATTATTCTGGCGTTGGATCAATTAAGGGTGCCGCGACATTGAGGCGCCCCACAGAGGCAGGAGATCTTCTCATCTTCCAGGGGGAACTTATAGTCGTACGTGATCTCTTCGTTCACCTGGATATCGCGTTTGGAGTAGATCACGATCTTTTTCATGTTTTCTACCGCTATGACTTTGGCGTAGCAATTAGGCTGGAAGAGAATAACAAATACCATTCATTGTTTCATTCACTTCTGTCTCCACAGCTAGGAGTATTGCCCCCGGCTAAAACCCGAGGAAGGATACTATAGAAGTCCCCGTGCAAAAAGAGAGAGAGTAACTGGTAACAATTTACAGGGAGCAAGGGCTTGACCAAACAAGTTCGCAAGGCCCGATGTGTCTTTTCTCATCAAGCGTTCGAAGCTGTTAGGAAAGACTCTTTGCGTGTTAGTATTGTTTTCTTCGTTTTCGGGAACAGCTATACGTACTGGATAGTTCTCACTAAAGCTAACGCTAACACAGCGTAAAAAAACTTTTAGTTTGAGATCTAAATTTTAAAAGCTATTCAATGAATTATTGTTTTGCTTTAAATAAATTCATGAAGCGGAAGCTGAAGCTGAAAGCTTTGTGGTGCTAACGAATTACGAAACCATTCCAACTGAGTCATGCTCGAGGATCCAGCGGTCGATCTTGATTGAGTTTCTAGGAATCTGAACTAATATATAGATTTAGCCACTGGCAAAAAGCGGAGCTCCGGGTTTCCCCAAAGTTTGGTTGTCTGAGGTTCATCCCTTCCCAAGATATACCTTTCTGGTTTGATGACGTCATCGATGACGTCATACCACGTGACCACGCCGTGGCTCCCCCTTGCCACCTAGACAACTTCAACCAAACCAAGTTTGGTTGACCGAGGTTCACACCTATATATTCCTTTTCTGGTTTGATGACGTCATCGATGACGTCATACCACGTGGCCACGCCGTTGCACCCCTCTTGCCATTTAAACAACTCTTGCCATTTAAACAACACCCATGTTTGGTTGTCTGAGGTTCATCCCTATACTTCCAAAGATATGTAGCTCTTCATGGGTTGCCTGTGTTAAGCCGGACGAACGAACACACAAACCGGAAGCCATAACAGAACAGGTCGATGCTTATACAATTTTGTTTTCTTTCCTTCTTCTCCTGCCTGTAGCTATGGGGCTCCGCTATGCGGGCGTCCGCGGGAGCTCCGCTATAACAGACCAGTTAAGAGCGACAATCTTTTTGCAGGTGCTGTACTTAGCATAGACAACTAGAGTGTCTAGACACTACTGTAATCTTGGGCCTACGTTTTGACATTTGTTGTTATACATAATTAGAGTTGCTGTATGTATCGATTTAATTACAGATGTTACAATTTCATTCCGATGCCTTTGAGCTTTGAAGTCTCACGTGACCTCCGATTGTATGCAAATGCGAGGTAGAATTGTTGTATGATTAAACGAGACTTACCTTAAGTCGAAGTTTGATCGAGATTCTACAGTAGCATTTGCAGGAATGAGGAAGTCACATCCCACCCTGAGACCCTCCCATCATGTTCAGACATGACCCCCTCATTCATCACAAAGCCATCAAAATTTGCTTTTAAGAATGAGCTCGGATACCGCATGCTTGCTATCTCACGTGACCTCCTCATTCCTGCAAATGCTACCGTAGAATGTGCTGTTTTAAGGCATGATTACATGGCGAAACACAACGGAAGTCTCCCCCGTGGCGCTGCTTGTTATCCGACACCTAGACTCTCTCGTGAGCTTGAAATACGAGCGCGCAAACAAACTACAATGTAGGACTAGGACTTTATTCTCGATTTACGGACGTTCGCCAAAGAAGGGGCTGCAAGCAGTCTACGGAAGTCCATTCCAGGAACACTTTCCTGTTCCGGTCGGATGGTAGCTAACTTCAACCTAACCTAAAGTGTAGTTTCCCTATCATCAATCGAATCAATCCCACCGTAATCCAGTTTAACTCCTTCTTCTTCTTGAAAGTCAGACACATTCAGAATTTTGCCGGGTTCTTACAAACCAGTGTAAACAAGAGTTAAGTGCTGCGAAAAACGAAAGCTAAAACAAGCTGGCGGCGAAAGAAATCGGTAACTTTGATATTTCGCATGGTACGAATTTTGCCGATGTTTCCTGTGTTAGGAACAATATAAAGAAGAAAATCTTTCTGTTGCAATTTGTTCCGTGTTGAGCTCATTTTCGGCCTAAAATGACTGGACGTAAGACTAATTTAATAATGAAGTGATGAAAAAAAAGTTATAGCGGTGCTCCTTGCGGCGGCCGAACAGAGCGCAGCACCATACCTAAGAAAACAGCGTCAAAATAAAAGCAGATAATCGCAAAATATAGCAGATAACTTTTATTATTATTTTTCAGCACATCGATGCACTGCCCAAATATGGTCATTGGAACGTCAATAGCTGTCTTCTGAACATGACATATATCGTGCGACATCCGTCGTCTGAGGGAAATATGATGTGTATTTAATACGCAAAAGTAAATTATTTCTGGGATGTTTTTGTGCTACCGATGTGCTGAATAATAAAACCATTATCCTGCTCGATTTTTGCAGAATATCGTCTGATTTAGCCAACTCGGGAGTGCGTCCCTCGTCGGCTAAGTATCAGACGATATTCTGCGCAATCTCGCAGGATAATGGTTTAATAGCGGAGCTCCTTAGCGGCCGAAGGCCGCAGAGCGGAGCACCATAGGTATCGCAGGAAGAATACAATAGAACTCCGGTATACGATCGACTTCACTTTTCATGGTTCAGCGGTATTCCCATTTGGGTATATACCACAGGCAACCCAAAAACCGTATTTCATTTCGGCGGGAAAATACTGCGCGTCCGTTAACAAAAAATATGTAACCGGGAGCTCCGCTTTTAGCCAGTGGCTAAATCTATATATTATAGCATTTCGTAGTATTGGGTAACCTGTGGAATTTGCTAGGGATCGATCCGACTTTTGGACGTCTCGGCAAATCCCGGATATGTACGTGATCAGTGACGTCACAATAGCCCTATTGTGACGTCAAGCTTGCTCAACTAACGGGAGGAGGGGCGCGTTGTAGGATGGAGGGGGGGGGGGGGGGGGGTGATGTTACGTGAAAGCGAGGTACAGTGTAGGAAAACATGTCCTTGACGTTATTAGGATTATCCTTTATACTGAAAACACATTCTCGGGCTAATATCGTCTTTGAAATAAAATTGAGTTTCGCAGCCACAAAAAGACGAAAACAAGAAAAAGCTATGGAATACAAACATTTGGTAGAGGAATTATAAATTCCAGTTGGAGTGTTTTCTTTGCCGGCTTGCTCCTAAAATTCTTCCAGTCGGAGTTTCAAGGACGAGAAAAGACAGCTAACTGGAGAACCATGCTATAATTATGCCTCAAAGGAAGAAAAAGCAATGGAATACAAACATTGGGCCGAGGAATAATAACTTAAATTTGGCGTCGGATTGCAGTTCTTCGTTCGCCATGTTGGATTCATTTTACGAACTTGCACGTGAAATTCTTCCAGCTCTACATTTACACGAAACGCTAACCAGTGGATTTCTACCTACAATACATCAAAGTGAACTAACCGATAAGTGATCGACTTGTGTCAAGGTAAGTTTATTTTAATAGTTTCGAAAAGAAGCAGATATAACTTTTCTCTTTATTGCACTTTTGTGCTTTGTTACAATCATCCTCATTCTGGAGGATGTTCTTATCTCACTCTGACAGGCTATACTGTTATTGTGTCAGTGTAGCAACAAACCAAATAAAACACTTTATTATATGACATCGATAGTACGCGCGTTCTGATTGGTCGACGCGCGGTCCGTAGATCGCGTATCCTGCCTACGGGCCGTCTTTTTCCGTATCCGCACCGGCCTCTTGTTGTTTGTGTTTTCGGTCTTTCTTTCGCGTGAAATTTGAGTTTGAAAATTGATTTAAAAAGAGAAAAATAATTGTTTTGAACTTTTATGAGAGAAATTGAATAGTCCAGAATGTGACATCTGATCATGAAAGCGACTTCTACTGTCCCGAATAGAGAGAAATCCACGAAACGGACCAAGAAAGGCGAGGAAATATTGATCTTGAAGCAAATGCAGAAATACCGAGAAAAACAAAAACATTTAACTTAAAAGAGAAAGCGTAACTATTTCTAATGGATGACAGAAACAAAACACTCAAGCTGTTTTACTTCCGACGAATTGAAGTCGAAGAGGAAAAAAAATTACGACAGAGCGGAGATCGCAGAAAGAGCTAAGTCAAAATAAAAATGAGCTAAAACAAATTCGACAGCTTGGGTCTATTTCAAGAAAGTAACTTAAGTTTAATGTAATTCTCTGAACTTTTTAATGTCATAGCGTTTGTTTCTATAGTTATGTAATTCAAATGTGTATAGCTACGGAAAACTAACAAAGCGAGAGAAACTGCAAAACACGGTGTACGTCAACAGAAACGGTAAAAAGTGAATTCACTGAGAACCAGTTTTAGTTCACGTGGGGATATCTTAAAACATAATTTACAAGCCAACAAATGAAAAGAGGAAAATGTAAATATCCTTTTCAGCGTTTCATGGTATACATTTTAGAACGATTTGCTTACCGGTAGCTATAGATGGATGAAGTGTGATTTGTTTGAAATTGCCTTCTCAAAGCTTTGCAGTTTTGCAGCCCGATGTTTTCAAACCCTCACTCTTCCACTCTTTTGAGCCCAAGGTTTTCTAAAAATCGGCAGATTACAATCCATCCAGACATCTTTAGAATGTTTCCTTTATCCAACGCTGTGCATGATCCACTTTTGTCGAGTATTCATATTCAGTTATTCTCCCAGAAAGTTTAATATTATATTTCGAAATCGAAGTAAGCTTAAAAAAACAGCAAGATTTTCGTTTTCCAATCCCGTCTGAAGTTAAAGTGATTTGTATTTCGTTTTCAGAACTGATTGAAATGTCCCACGTCGTTCCTTCATAGTCCATCATGATGAAAATCGTTTTCCAGATAACTTATGTTCGATATTAGAGTGGTTTTGCCATACAAAAGAGCTTGTCTTGCTCGCATGGTTTAGTTGTAGAGAGTTGTTTTCATGAGTTCACGACCGACTTTCCACAAATGGCCTTGAATGAAAACGGCGCGCGCGTGTCGTAATTGGCAGGAAACTATTAGCGCGATTTTTCTGCAAATGCTCCAGTGCGAAAAGCCATATAATAAAACTATTATTATCCTCGTTTGCTCGGTCCGTACTAAGAAATATCAGCCCTTGGTCTTTTCGCACAGACCTGGCCTGCGGCTCGGTTTGTAATTAAGACCTCGGGCTGATATTTCTCAGTACGGACCACGCGCTCGGTTAATAAGTAGTTAGTATACATATCAAGAGATTTTATATATAACCGGGAGGTCCGCTTTTAGCCAGTGGCTAAATCTATATATTTAGTATAATTACTCAAGCGATTCCGCGTGCTCATTGGTCGGTCAATATAACACTGAAAGCATTGGGGATCGCGCGCGCACTTTCTTACGAGAAACTAAAAAAATACAGTCGAAGCTCTCTGTGGGACCGCTCTCGTAAGCGACCAGCTCCCATAACGACCATTTTCCCGAAACCCCGTTTGAAATGTCACATAAACTCTGTTATTTCAAGCTCTCGTAAGCGACCGCCTTATCGATGCGACCAGCTCCGTTAGCGACCACAAATTCAAATAACCAACAGAGATTTTCTATTGTTTTAAAACTCTCGTAAGCGACCACAGTACTTTTTGTCTTTAAAACATCAGTCACCACCTCATAAATATCTTAACTGATACAAGCTGCACCGGTGAAATGCTAATTTCTATGTACATATTTGCGGTTATCTACTGTATTCTTAATTAAAGTCGGGAAATCAATCAAACTATTTTAAGCATTAGTATCACATGATATTTTCTAGATTTATTGTACTAAGCTCTCGTAAGCGACCAACACCTATTGTTCAAGTAGGAAGCTGCTTGGTGGTCGCTTACGAGAGCCGTTCTCGTAAGCGACCAGCTCCGTTAACGACCGCAATTTTCAGTTCCCGAGGTGGTCGCTTACGAGAGCTTCGACTGTAATACCCTTAAACCCAATTTTTTTTGTCAAAAATCTTAAAAGTCGCTTGAGTAATTTTACTAAAACAATTAGTCGCCTCAGGCTCCGTAAATATCGGCGAATAGTCACCTCGACTTTTGTGTATTGTTTTGTTTCTGAGGCCGGGGTTTCTACGGCGAAAAGCTATCGTAAACGACAGTTTACACCGTTTAATATACATATGCTAGAAGTATCAATAGATAGCGAAATGCTCGTAGAGCTATTAGTACGAATGACAGTTGCATGACCATTTTTCGGGATCTTGTTCATTTTCTCTGGACTGTTCATTTTCTCTCATACGCCTCGCAGTCCATAGGCGATGGAGTGATATATATCTACTATTCACACCCCCATCCCATTGTTCTCTCTCTGCACTATATCGCATATCACTGGTGACGCCCTCATGAAGCAAAGACACTTAGAAAAACGGGAGCGGTCTTTTTTTGGCAGAAGGGAAATTAACAGGGGTAAACTAGTACGCACTAAACTGACCACACAGCAATATTTTTAATATTGCAGCCTGCAGGCTGCAATATTTTTAATATCGCAGTCTGCAGGCTGCAATATTACAAATATTGCTGTGTGGTCAGTTTAGTGCGTACAAATTTCCCCCTGTTAATTTCCCTTCTGCCAAAAAAGGCGGCTACCGTTTTTCTAAGTGTCTTTGCTTTCAAATATAACATTTGAAGTAAAGACAATTAGAGATCGGCACAAAAGCTCAATTTAATCATACTTTGAAACTTGTCTATACCCTGCTAGCAGAGGTTTTTCTCTGTCAGTCTTTTATTAGCTAGCATTAACTTGTTCGCGAACAACTTTGCAAATCAATACAACCATGCGACATACCAGACACGCGAACAACTTAATGCTAGCTAATAAAAGACTTACAGAAAAAAAACCTCTGCTAGCAGGGTACTTGTCTACTTCTAGACCAAATTAATTACTCATTTGTACTCAATTACAATACTGGTATCGACACGAACTATGCCAGGACATCGTCGAACTCCTCGTCTGACATGGCTTCCAATGTTTCATTAACCACAGCTTCCCCGAGATACGGATCAGCTAATACGGCTTCGTTCCGTCGCTCCAGCCATTCTTCGTACGTCTTCGTTCGTTCATTCATTCTTCGTTCGGAGACCCAACTTTTCCCATTCTCTTCCAGGTCTGACGCTGTCACCGGCTTCTTAAATCGGTCATTCTCTAAAACAAAAGAAAGAGGTTGTATTGAAAGGCTTTGCAGAATTTTCTTTTGACGTTGCAAAGGCGATTTTTTCCGGATATTTCAGGAACAGAAACTGGTCCGAAAATTAAAAAGAGTAGAATTTTAACACAAAAATGCGTTTCATATTTACCTTCTTTCTCTGCAGCACTGCTCTGAGTTATGAAAATTTCTCGCTCTTCCTCGTCTTCCGAAAAAACTGAAGCCATCATTCCCTGCATGAGGCTGAAATAGACTGTTCGGTCCTCTCTCTTTGACTTCGGTAGAAAGTCAAGAGAGAGGACAATGGGAAGGCTTTTGAATGGTCACATCTCAAGCGAATCAAATCGAAGACATCAGGGTTCATTAACTCTTTTTTTCTTTTGTTCGCGTTTGTGTTAACTATCTGGCTAACACAATGTGCTTTACGGGTCAATGAAACAATAATAAGGCCATTTATAAAATATATCAATAGTTTTAGGATTGGCTAATGGGTTTTGCAATAACATAGGCCTATTGTCCACAAAGAAAACACTGCAAGAAATAGAAGGGACGCGCCACTAAATCAGAACCTGATCAATACTTCATGAAACCATGTACACCTTAAGAACAAATCGCCTTTTTGTTATTGGCTTTTGCAATCAAAGTTACATAAGCCTATTGTTTAATAGTGGCAATTCAGTTTGTAAAGACCATATTCATTAAATCGTTTGTCCTTTTATATTGAATATAAACGAGGAGGTGGATTGAGCTATTGTTCTAAACAGCCATTATTGTGCAAGAAAGAGAACAATGGGATGGGAATGTGAGTAGTAAATATATTAGATAGTTACTTCGGCCAACAGCAATATGAGATATATTGCAGTCAGCTTCGGGCTGCGCCCTCAGCTGACTGCAATATATCTCATATTGCTGCCGGCCTCAGTAACTATCTATTACATATCCCGCCTTATCATCAGGCATCGGGCTGAATTGTTTATCCGCGATGAGACTGATATGAAGACGCCCTGAAACACTTTCAGCACAGATCCACCCACAACGGGACTGAAATTGAACTCTACAATCGTAGATGACCTGGTTATTCTAGGGAAGCCAGGAAATGTCAGATTCAGGAAATTGCAGATTCAAACGTGACAAATACGAAACACTTTCGTTGCTACTGACTCGGCCTCGAGAAATAAAATGCTGGCTACCATCAGTAAACAACGCGCTTTTAAAGCTCCGATACCTTTGACCAAGGTTTTCGAACGGTTTCATTCTACTTACCAGTAGTTTCCAATGAGAAAATTGAGAAAAAAAGCCAAGAGTTGACTATCAGAAGACTTCTAATTCTAGTCCAGCCAAATCGAGAAACATTATACAAATGCCGCGCATGCTCATCCGGGTCTCGTTCCAGGCTACTTCTTGCCTGTAAGCACAGGCTTACCAATAAAGTGGCAGGCAATAAATCAGCCAAACCAAAAAAAGGCTCGCCTTATAAGAAATGCCGCGAATGTGCAAGATTAGTTTTGCTCTCCGCTCGCTGAGCTCGCTACGAGCAAAAAGCTATGGGATTCTCGTCAACGACCAAAGGTGGTCGCTTTGACTGTATTAATTTTGAGCAGCGGATTTAGACTAGGTTAAGTAGCACCTCGTTCACACTCTATACTGAATTTACATTTTTTCTATAAAATCGAGATTAACGAATTTTGATTTTTTTCCAGTCCGGATTTCGTGAGTCCCCATTTTCTCAGTCCACGTCCGCATTTTGTGAGTCCTCATTTTCTCGTCCGGAACTGCGTTTTACCGATACCCCCTAGCTGTTGCTTTCTTTCTGTGAATCCGCTCCGGATTTGCAGTATAAATTCCGTGTGGTGTATATTAGCAGTTTACACATGGACCTACAACAGCGAATCTCTACCATCCCGTAAAACATTGTTATTGATTAATACGGCTCTGCTAATTCTATACTTACATCACAACAGTGGTTAATAAAGCGTGCGAAATTCCCTTGGGTGGTCGCGTCAATAATAGTGTCTTCATCCAAACGGAACATATAGCTACTACCAATACCACGCTCCTCATAACAACGCTCCCTGCAATAAAGCGAGATCTTCAAGAGTGAGAAATTGATCCCAGCAGTAACTCCTTTTTGCTGGGAGGCCGCCAGGAACCGGTTCCTGAAAGGTTGGATAAAGTTATTATCCATGGATAAAAGCTATCTGTTGTATAGGATTTGTTCAGGATTTATCCGTTGGATAAGCGTTTATCTACAGATAACTTTTAACTGACCTTCTAGGAACCGGCCCCAGGCCGACAAGCAACACTAATTGTGTGAAACAGAAAGTTTCCGTACCAAAACAATGGCTTCTCGATCCCAAGCGCAGTTTTATATCCGTGAGATTTGGGTTCGTTCTGTCTGATATCTTTTGCCTCGATTTCA
The DNA here is from genome assembly GCA_033964015.1 of Scolanthus callimorphus. Classification (NCBI taxonomy): domain Eukaryota; kingdom Metazoa; phylum Cnidaria; class Anthozoa; order Actiniaria; family Edwardsiidae; genus Scolanthus; species Scolanthus callimorphus. The sequence continues at coordinate 12,393,894 of CM066919.1, forward strand.
CGCCAAATTTCTATCATTGCTTTGGGTTTCCTGTGCGCGCGGTCCCCTTTTGAAAACGAGGCTGTTAATATAAAATGGCGCCCAAAGGACATGCTTCTGGCGGACGATTGCCAACTTTCATGCTGTATTTGAAAATTTTCACATATTGAAGATATTTTCTGCATATCTTGGGAAACGAATGTTTTATCCCCCGGGGGGGGGGGGGGGGGGGGGGGGGGACTCCCATATTTTTTGGTCGAGGATGATCGTCGTATCTTTTAGGGGTTAAAATCACGATAGTTTGGTCTCTTTTAGGGGTGATCGTGATCTTCAATCAATTTTAGGGAGATTGGTATCTTTTAGGGCCGAAACCGTGTCCAAATTGTTTTTTCTTATGATGGTCCTTCTAAAAACCGTGTAAGAAAGAGAGATTATTCGATTCGAGAAGACGATAAATTAGAAACAAACACGGAAATTTCTTGATGGGTATCTTTCACCTTTTACCTGTGTCCTTCGCGCCTATCTTCGCGCCCATCTTTTAGGGTATCTTTTAGGGTAATAATTTTTTTTAACCACGCCATGGCCCTAGAAACTGGTTTTGGATGTTAACAGCTCGAAATAGTGTCCCACGATGTCTATTTTTGTTGCCACATTTCTGTGATTTTAATAAGATACTTTTGTTATGCAATAAGACAATTTTATAGACTGTAGCGCTGTTCAGAAAGGCTCTTCAGAGTCGTGACCAACTCTAACGTTCCTAGAAATAATCTGATCACATGCACGAGGTAAATTGCTCTTTCAGTCTTGTAACGTCTCACACGGATGAAGGTTTGTATTTCCTAATAGAAATACAAAGGCTGACTGGGATTTATACATTTTTATTAGCATTTAGTTTGTACATATGTGATCATTCTATTAATGACTCTATAAAAGTGGGAAGACTAGAATGCTTTTCTGTTGAGATTAAAATCATAATTATAAGAATACGATATTCGCTCTTCTGTTGACCAACCTCTCCAAAAAAAAATGAATTAACTACGCTTGCTTCATGGAAATTGGCCGATTCCGCTTCATTGTTCTACTCCCTAGTTACTGTTGCTACGTTGGACAAGCAAAAATGTTACTTTGGCATAGAGAATGGAAAATACATCGATTGTAGGAAAGTGTTATAAGTTTGGTCATAGTATGTGGGTTTTATAGTTTCGTCACGAAAAGCTGAAGAATTCATTAAAAATCTTCGAATTTCGAGTTTGTTGCTCGGCCTTTTGAATTCCATCGGGAAAACTGCCCATTGTTTGGTGATTAATTAATGCGAAGACGGGATCGGTCTATTCTTAGTTCATACCCAACCTCGTCCTCCCAGCATTCCACGTTCTATAAGAAACTGCTAGTTTATTGTATGTAATGTTTACAACATGAGCAGCCGTGTTGTATCAGATTTACAACACGAGCCGCAGGCGAGTGATGTAGATCTGATACAACACGGATGCGAATGTTGTAAACTACTTTTAAAATGTTGAGAAGACATTCCTCGCTTCTAGTGTCCTCTGTTTTAAAAAAACTTGTAAATTTGGCAGAGAAACTAAAAGAATGATTCATGAAAGTTGCTATGCAAATTAGTTACAACCACTAGTGGTTGTATCAGGTTTACAACACGCTACGGTCCTGTGATTCTTATTGTGTTTCTATTGTGTTGTTCTTATTAATCTTTACTATTAAAATCGCATTGTCAGTGTTCGGGTCAACCCCCGCCAATCAGAGCGCGGCATTTAGCGCGTTTCCACGGGCAGGCGAAGGTAAAATAAAGGGCCATAAAAAATAAACGCCGTTTTCAAAGGCTCTAAACATTTCACTGTCCATTGAAAAGAAAGTCCAAATCTCACCTGTAGGCGTGTTTTTGTTGGAAAAGATTAACCTGCAGCGAAGATCCAATTCATGCGATTTCTTATGCGAAGGACAAAGCCGCCATGTTGAATTCTTCCACAGAAACTAAGAAGAACTGAGTTCGTACAGCCAAAAACACCATAGACATCCAGACCTAAAATTACTTGCAGGCATGTGCTGGGATAATTCTAATTCGAAAGCTGTAAGCCGAGAAAAAAATTCATTCAAGTCTAAAACAAACCTTGCCTCTCAGAGCGCTAACTCTAAATGAATACATGTGAATACAGGAAAATGTAAAGTCATGATTTTTTCTCTAAATGTAATCGCTACATTTTGAAATAGCGTTAAATACCGATCTCTTTGCTGGAAAGGGTTTTGTTTGAGTTTTTGTTTAAGTCAGTTGGATTTTTCAAGGAGTTCTCTGAATTTGTAAAGTAAAGTAAAGTAACCGTGCTTATATAGCGCTTATCCTCGCTGCTCAAAGCGCTTTACATTAACGGATAACTCATCCTAAAGAAACCAGCTTTATAAACATGAGTGTGTGTTAGCATTGTGAGTTCTGTGACACAGAGGTTGGGCAACTTCCGACGGTCCTCGTGGTTCTTTAACGTCCCTCTGGTTCCGGTTAGTGTAGTGCATGTAAGAGACGGGACCTACGGTTTAACGTCCTTATCCGAGAAAACGCGAAGGTCTAACCATTTGCAGATATAAAGAGTTGCTCTTGCCTTAATAATACCGGAAGAGAAATGAGAGTTTTGACTTTTGTTTTGTGAAACTGAGGCATTTCATCACAATAGCAAGGGACGTCGTCTCAATATTTCCCGGTTCCCGGTTTTTAGCAAGATCTAAAAAAAAACAGTTTTTGGGATTTCGATTTTCTTTTGTAGCATTTCTCAGTTTCTACATCGCTTTGTTGTCTGTCATGACAAAGGTTCCACGCTACACACCCTCAAATCTCCACATTTTTTTTTTCTGATGGGTTGACGTCCCTGCAATAGTGAATTTTGTTTGTGCTGCTATTGAGCTCACCTGATTTGACATGGTGACATGTCAGTGAACAAACATGCGAGACGCATGAGGACAATTCGAACATTGTTGACTATCTTATTTTGCCAAAGTCTCCGTTAGATTTTTGTAGTTTTCTTTTCCCACTCGAGTTCCCCACTCGCCTTTACCATTGAAAAGAAATCAAAATTGCAGTGTTGTTTGCATTTAGGCCATTTAGCCACAATGCTAGATTCTATTTGTGAACTCTGTCGATTTGATTTTTGATGAGTTTCAATAAATTATGTGTCATTTTTGGGGCTTTGAACACTCACTGCACATACGACGGATTCGCGCCCGTGTGTAATTTTCGCGCCAAAACCAAGGAGACACAGGGAGACCAGTGCATAGCCAGGGCCAGACAACGGCCAAAATGCGCATGGCGCTTTCTTTCCAAACTATACTGATTTATTTCGGCATCGGGAAGGTATTTCCTAGCCATTGCCCAACACCATCAACAACCCGTAAATTTAAATGGATAGATAATAATATAAACGTCTGCAAGAGAAAATGGCTGATTGCATTTTCTTTCCGCACCGGGGGAATTCCAAGGGGAGGGGGCCTATCAAGACCCTGGAAATTCCGAAGGGGAGGGGTCAAGGACCCCTGGAAATCCTGGAAATTCCAGGGGGAGGGGTCTGTTTAAGCTGTGGAAAAGGGCGTGTTTAGGCAACATAGAAATTCCAAGGGAGTAGGTGTTCAAATTCCAGGGGAGGGGGGTGTTTAGGCCCCTTTGAAATTCCAGGGGAAGGGGGTGTCGAAGAACTCTGGAAATTCCAGGGGAGGGGGATCTTCAAATGGTAGGGTCCCCGATCCCGGGGTTTGGAAAAATAATGCGATCAGCCAATGTATGACGCCTGTTATCTTTCGTTTCCGACACAGAGTGACGGGTCCTTTTCTGGTTATTCATGAATGTTTTAAATGCGTATATCAAACACTGTAGAGGGCGCATGTATCATTATGACGCGACAAGATGACAGGTCCAAGCTTGGCATTACAGAACTTCCAGGGAATGTAGTAAGACGGGGTTTCCATCTCGACTCGTGTGTTTTATATTTTTTAGCCGAAAATGTCCGAAAAAAAGGATCGTGTTTTCGTTCGGCGAAAAGTGAGACCATCGTAAAACCATTTTCTGCGAGGATTTTTGGACGATTTATGCTCAGTTTGAAAATCAATTAGCAGAAATGACACTAAGAGATTTGTTCTTGAATAGCCTACTTTTTCCTGCCTTTCTGGCTCTTTTATCGTCTTGTTTGGCTGGCGGGTGAAGCAAGTCGTTCGCGAAAAATTGATTTATCTATTGTTTGATATTTTATTTTCATTTAAAGCTAAATCACACCCTTGTGCAACCCTTTACGTCCCAGCCCAGAATCGGACACTGGCGATGGCTGGGGTTCTACGTGCGCATTGCGGATGCGCAGTAACAAAAGTAGACCCCAGCCTTAAAGTTGAGTCAATTTTCTTTTTGTTGTCGCGTGAAAAAAAATTTCTGATGCGTCACGTTAATAGTTTAAAATTTTTCTCTAAAAATAGAAACAACCGCCCAAATATATTTTACTAGCTGATGCCCGTGAAAAATTCACGGAAATTTAGTTTACTTTTAACTTATAGTATTCTCTTAGAAACATAAAAAATCCAACGGATATAATGAGGGGAAAAGGTGATTTCCCTGAGCTCCCCTTCCATAAACACCCTCAGCTATTATTACTATTATAAACATGATTTACAAATTACCTCAACATAGACCCTCGTTCGCTCCCTGCCGAAATAAATCTGAAGTGAGCCTGCCAATAAAAAAATTTTTGCGCACTGTTCCGTCCATGATTTTGGTGCGAAAATCACGCGCGTCTCTTTTTGTTTATTTAGGGTGCCAGCAGTCCCAGTGGTGTACGTTTGTCCAAGCTTGAATGAAAATTTTTCTCAGCTCAAAGCTTTCGCATTAAAATTAGCCCTGTACATGCTTGTAAGTAATCTGTAACAGAACAATTTAGGTCTGGATGTATATGGCGCTTTCGGCTGTGTGAACGGAGTTCTTTTTGAAGCTATTTGCTGTATGCAAATAGCTTCTTAGTCGTCACCCTCGGACTATGTATGTATCCATTTCCGGTTCAATAGATGGTTCTCCATGAAGGTCACCGTTGATGTATCTAACATCCCTCCCCTCCCTGCTTATATTAGTGCTCTCCCACTTATTTCATGTGAGTTGCTGCAGTGTATTTGGAATGGACCCTTTCCAGTTGACTTTTATGACTTTGCTACTGAGATATACCCTCTCGGTATATCTCCCCACCACCCCATCCCTTGGCAGCCACTTGTTCGACATTGGGTATCCTGTGTCTTGTCCCTGATCTCCCTTCTAAGTGGCAGACCTCTGCCAACATATATATAGGTCACATAGGCCAATCAGTCGTCCATGTGGGACGAGAATGTTCTTCTTGGAGGTGATGTGAATTGAGCATGCTCGGTATCACGTCATACATGCCCACCATCGTGTATCATTTAGAATATTTCCATTACGACAAATAAATAAGTATGCTAAGGTAGAAAAACATTAAGGCAATATCAAAGTTGCCACTGAGCATGCGCAATATGTTTTCTTAATTTTATTGCTACAAGAGATCAAATCACGCTGGAGTGCATGAAAATAAAACCTTTCCTCAGTTTTGCGCTGCATATTTTCTACGTCGTGCTGTTTTGTTCCAATCACCTAATTTACGAGGTGGACGTTTGCGAGTTGTCAGTGCGAGTCATGTTAATCGAGCGTGGAATACAGCAAACGCCGAACGAAATTGACAAGAGACTCTCAGTAAAAGTACAAGACAGAGACAAATATGGATGAAACGGATGAAACTGAAAGGTGAAAAGACCTTACCGGTGAGAAATGGGAAAGAACAAGTCCAAGAAATGAGTCCCGAGTTCGAAGTCTTATCGAATATTCGAGCAAGACATATCACAGGCTCTCCAGGATATCATTGAGCGAACTCCAGAGTTGATAGTTTGCAGTTTTCTTGTGTTGCTGTGTGAAGTTTGACTGAGTTCGATAAGGCGCTAAAATGAAAGTACCTACGAAAATAAAAAAAATGAAAAACGCCCTTATCTAGTCCTTTAGAGGTGACAATAAATTGGCTAAAACTCGCTTAAACGTGCATTTCTGGCCGAATAAATGGTAGTAGTGGTTTATTTAGGTACTAAAGGACTAGATAAGGGCGTTTTTCATTTTTTTTATTTTTCGTAGGTACTTTCACTTTAGCGCCTTATCGAACTCAGTCAAACTTCACACAGCGACACAAGAAAAACTGCAAACTATCAACTCTGGAGTTCGCTTAATGATCCTGGGGAGCCTTGGACATATAAGTAAATAAAACGATCCACCATATCACGTGATCATCCTGATTGCTCATCGGTAGAATTCTCGCTCTGCAAAATGAAGGTCCGGGGTTCGAATACCGGGATGTCAAGGTGAATTTTTTTTTTTGAGTTTTTCTCAAAGACAAGCACTTTTAGTCATGTGTTTTGTTACCGGAAGTGTGTGATTGAAAAAGTTATTTTTTAATCCGAGTCGACGGGAAAAGGTAGAACTACTTAGACAATAAGTTGCCACTGAGCACATACACAATAGCTTCTAAAATTTATCGCTTGCTTTAAGCAGGGACGTCCCTGCTATAAGAGACAAAAAAAACCAATATGAGAATGGCTGATTGCATTTTTAAACCGCGCAGGGGGGTTGAGGACCTATGGAAAATTTTCCAGGGGGGTTGTGTATTGGACTTTGGAAATTCCACGGGAGGGGGTGAGTCTGGAGACTGGAAATTCCAAGGGGGAGGGGTAAAAAAGGTGACTTTCCAGGGACATTTTATCCAAAAATAGATTTTCCAGGGATTGTTCCAGGGGTATTTTGCCAGAAAAAAATGGAAATTCCAGGGGAGGGGGTCCTTTATGAGGTTGGAAATTCCAGGCCGGGAGGGGGTCTGTTTCACGAGTGAAAATTCCAGGGGGGAGGGTCTTTTTAAGGGAGGTCCTCAACCCCCCCGGTGCGGTTTAAAAATGCAATCAGCCAATTAATACCGCATTACTTTAACCGGTGACGTCGTCGAAACGAGTCCCACCTCTTTTCTCATGATCAGCCCCCAACCTCGTTTCTAGCGCCAGCGGGTTTCCCTTGGAATGCGTGCTTGGAACAAGGTTGTACGCGGCCATTCTCGAACCCAGAGCTCCCCGGCTCGTCACCTCGCGGGGGAGGCTCTGGTGACAGCCATTGACGCATGCGCGAGATTTGATACAGAGCCGCTGAGAGACACACCTTTCTGCGCATGCCCCAACGTTTAAAATCAGCGAAGGCCCTCAAATGGATGTCCCCAGAGCCTCCCCTGCGAACAGACGAGCCGGGGAGCTCTGGGTTCGAGAAAGGTACACGGCCAGTCCGTCCCACCCTGTAGGACATCAGCAAATAGCTTCCCGTACGCACTGCGTACCTATGTTTTACTTTCTGTGGGAGACTTCAAGATGACGCCTTTGCGAACTTGATCTTCTCGCTTAAAAAACGCTTGAATGAGAGCTTCTGTTCACTTGATTTTTTGAAATAACAAACAAATTCGCCAAACCTCTCCAGCAACGTCTAGAAATGGTGTGGTTTGGGGAGTTTCTAGCTCAGCCGTTTTTCCGTAAAAGGGCGGAGAACAGAAATGTTCCTTAGCGTATTATATATAAGACTAGCTGATGCCCGTGAAAAATTCACGGAGTGTAAGGGGGAAATTTATTTTACTTAAAGTGTTCTCTGTTTAAAACAAACGGGAAAAAAATCACAATGGCCATATGGATTGTGGGGAGGGGTTCATGATTTCCCCGTTCCATAAACTGCTGGATTTACATTACTACCTCCCATCAGCATGAGTACCCCTCCCACCATGCCGAAATAAATGAAGTGAGCCCAAAAGGATTTTTTTACACTGGTCTCCCTGATTGGTGCGACAAAATCACGCGTGTGTCTGTCTCTCGAATCGGTCAAAGAACCCGTGAAAATCGAAAGCATTTGACTTCGGAATTGTTTGTATGTTTATCATATCTCAGTAAGGGGAGAGAAGAAACAGGTCAAGTAAAAATGGTCTAAGGACTAATAATTTTTTTAGTTTATATTATTGATATTTTTTCGGCTTTATCCCTCGCTTAAAAAATAGCTTGAATTAGAACTTAGCCCAAAGTGAATCTTTTCCAACAAAACATGCCCACTGGAGGGATTTCCTCCTTCTCTTCGGGATTGTGTCCTCCGTTTTGCGATAGAGCCGTCAGGATTTATACTTAGAGAATATTATTCATGACTTTCACGGACTTTGTTTTGTAAATGTGTCATTTTGACTTAGCATGACTTAGCGCGTGCTCCGAGGGAATGAAAATTTTTCTCAGCTCAAATCTTTCAAGTTAGAATTATCCCTGCACATTCCTGTATGTAATCTGCAAGAGAACCATTTAGGTTTCAATGTCTTTGGTGCTTTCGGCTGCGCGAACTGAGTTCTTTTTTAGTTTCTGTGGGAGATTTTCAACATGGCGGCGATGGCGGCTTTGTCCCTCGCTTAAGAAATCGCTTGAATTAGAACTTTGCCCAGGGTGAATCTTTTCCAACAAAAACACGCCCACGGTCCAGATTTGCAGCTTCTCTTCAGGTTTACGAACTTCTTTTGGCGGCACAGCTTCAGGGCTAAGCGGAGTGAGTGCGGACACGATTTCTCTTACGGTATTAATATATAGATGATTGATATCGTAAAAACGTTTCAAATATTACATGTTTTAGATCATCCCGAATATCTTATAACGCTAGAGAGCTGATAATATTAACATCAAAAGACAAAGTGTATTGTCTGGACTTCACGAATTCCATTTCTCTGGTATAAAGAGGTTTCATAGGAAATAGCAAATAGAACAAACATCTAGAATCATTCAAAATCACGTATTCGATGCTAAATAATGTGTATTTGTCAGCCTAGTCCGTGGCGTTCTGGGTGGGCTTCCTGTGGTTGGTAAGACATGTGTGACGTGACGTCACAGGAGACCCTCTCCCCCGCCGAACGACTAGTGAAATTCGCCAAATCCAAGATGGCGGATGCCACGCCAAAATCTTTCACAAATAGCACAACAACGGCGAAAAAAAAATAAAAAATTTCTCGCAGCCGAAAGCAACAAAGACGTCCAAACCTACGCGATTCTCTCACAAATAACACAGTAATGTTCAGACAAAAGTCGTTTTTCCAAAAAGATCGGAGTGGACAATATATCCCATTCAAAGGTTTGAGCGCGTTGCACGAAGCCGCGCGCCATTCTTATAAATAAACACTCGGTTCAGAAACAACAGTCGTTTCACGTTTGACAGCCTTTAGGAGCCCGGTACTGATAAAACTTTCGAAATCTATACTAAACACAGAGATGTTGGTGCCGAAAGAACGAACTTCACAAACCTGAACAGAAGGAGGAAATCACACCAGTGTGCATGTTTTTGTTGGAAAAGGGTCGCCTTCAGCTAAGTTCTCATTCAAGCGATTTCTTAAGTGAGGCACAAAGCCGCCATGTTGGAGTCTCCCACAAAAACTAAAAAAGAACTCAGTTCGTACAGCCTAAAGCACTATACAGGCATCAAGAGTTCCAGAAAAAAAGTGAGCCCAAAGACGTTTTCATAGCAAGGGGCTCACTTTTTTCCTTTGTTCAACACTAATGATGAATTGTTCGCGCACCGCGAGTCTGGAAATCTTGATGCCTCTATAGACATCCAGACCAAAATGGTTCTGTTACAAATTGCTTACAGTTATGTGCAGGGATAATTCTAATTCGAAAGCTTTCATCTGAGAATAATTTCATTCAAGTTTGATCAAACTTTAAACCATGCACTGCCTTGCTTAGCATAGCGCGCACTAAATGTAAATGACACCAGTAGTAAATCATATTCTTTTCCATTTGTTTTAAGCGAATAATAAAGTAAGATAAATTCCCCCCCTTGCACTCCGTGAATTTTACGAGCTTCAGCTACAATCTGACGAAGAAAATAAAGTGTCCAGTTTCATTTTCTGACAGAATTTTTCCTCCTCTCCTTAATATTGTGAAAAATGAAGTCACATTTTCGGACGCAAAACGGGCTAAATTTCTACTCGCAGTGCTCTCAACATTGAAAGTAGGGGGCGGTGAAAGTGGACACTTTATTATGCGATCAGATTGTATTTGTATTCGATACTACGGGATGTAACGCAAAAGGGGGCAATTTCGAGTTGTAATGGCCAACGGCGAAGCGCAAAGTTAACGGATTTATATTTTTGTAGCAGCGCATAGTTATGGTGTGTAAACTTGTTGGTGTAATTACTTAGTTTAGTAGCTCTAACTAATATAAGAAAAAACAATGAAAAGAGTCGAAATATGTGTATTTTTTTCTGGCGCCTTTTTCTTTGTATGAATTTCTAGAGAACATATACTCAGGACATGCTAAAAACCGGCGAACAAATTGAAACTTACTTTATTGTGTCGTGAGGGTATTGAGCGTTACCTGTGTTTTGGTTGATAGGCGTTTGCTGCTAAATGGTTTCCGAGGGGAGACAGAAACTAGAGTTTTGTGACTAGTTCTAGTTTGAGACTTCGCAGAAATCATTCTCCTTTCCTACAAGATCCTCTTAAACACGACCAGAATGCTTAAAACATTAATGAAGATTTAGCTACAAAGTTTTCATTTTAGAGATAAATAACAACAGACAAACATAAACTTGTCAGTAAAGTTGTTTATGCTAATGCGCTCTGTAATTTTACATGCCTTGTAATCGAATTTGACGGTGCGCCATTCTTCAGAATACAGTAATTAATTTTCCTGCAGATATATTCAGTTATGAATCTCGCAGCCTTATAGAGTAAAAATTATCGAAGGCTCTACGCTATTCAAAGCTTAATCAAGTTCTAGTTTAACGCTAGTTTTTTCGACTTTTCAGTGGCGCACCGTCGGTTCTTCAAGAAAAATGAGTAGACGTGTTTCTATTTTTAAACTGACGGTGCGCCACGAAAAATTGATCTTGTACGCGTTATCGAAAATTCTAGTCGCAAAGAAACAGGATAAACTTTTCGGGTAAATTTGTGTCTAGTATAGAATAGAGTTAAAATTAGGAATTTAGTTAATCAAGCTATAAAATTGCAATATATTTGTGATGGCTCACCGTCGCATTGTGAATTGTACGCATAATTACATGTCATGTGACCAGCATTTGTTTTAATGGCACCCGAACGTTAACATCAAAGGGTAATTCTCTTTTTTGACAAACAACTGCATTTTTAACTGATTTGTAAGACTGTTGACTTTGATACATCGCATAATTTTGACACTTTTCTAAGTGACAGTCCCTGCACTTTCTAAAGACAAAATATCCTAGCTTTGAGCTCGTTGGAAAACGTCTTTAGAATGATCATAGTTTTCAAACAATGACTTTTTGAAAACGCGTCAATTTTTAAGTTTGACAACACAAGGGTACTATTTAAACAGTCTATATTTCCAAAATTAACAACTTCCCTCGTCGATTTATCATATATATAACAAAATAACTAGCCAGAAACATCCTCAACTGCGTCAGTTCTATTCGTCGCGTGCCTTGTCTCTATTTACACCCGTCACGCTATTATCCTTAAAAGCGCCCTATAACCCCTTATAAAGACAATCTGACGAAGAAAATAAAGTGTCCAGTTTCATTTTCTGACAGAATTTTCCTCCTCTCCTTAATATTGTGAAAAATGAAGTCACATTTTCGGACGCAAAACGGGCTAAATTTCTACTCGCAGTGCTCTCAACATTGAAAGTAGGGGGCGGTGAAAGTGGACACTTTATTATGCGATCAGATTGTATTTGTATTCGATACTACGGGATGTAACGCAAAAGGGGGCAATTTCGAGTTGTAATGGCCAACGGCGAAGCGCAAAGTTAACGGATTTATATTTTTGTAGCAGCGCATAGTTATGGTGTGTAAACTTGTTGGTGTAATTACTTAGTTTAGTAGCTCTAACTAATATAGAAAAAACAATGAAAAGAGTCGAAATATGTATTTTTTTCTGGCGCCTTTTTCTTTGTATGAATTTCTAGAGAACATATACTCAGGACATGCTAAAAACCGGCGAACAAATTGAAACTTACTTTATTGTGTCGTGAGGGTATTGAGCGTTACCTGTGTTTTGGTTGATAGGCGTTTGCTGCTAAATGGTTTCCGAGGGGAGACAGAAACTAGAGTTTTGTGACTAGTTCTAGTTTGAGACTTCGCAGAAATCATTCTCCTTTCCTACAAGATCCTCTTAAACACGACCAGAATGCTTAAAACATTAATGAAGATTTAGCTACAAAGTTTTCATTTTAGAGATAAATAACAAACAGACAAACATAAACTTGTCAGTAAAGTTGTTTATGCTAATGCGCTCTGTAATTTTACATGCCTTGTAATCGAATTTGACGGTGCGCCATTCTTCAGAATACAGTAATTAATTTTCCTGCAGATATATTCAGTTATGAATCTCGCAGCCTTATAGAGTAAAAATTATCGAAGGCTCTACGCTATTCAAAGCTTAATCAAGTTCTAGTTTAACGCTAGTTTTTTCGACTTTTCAGTGGCGCACCGTCGGTTCTTCAAGAAAAATGAGTAGACGTGTTTCTATTTTTAAACTGACGGTGCGCCACGAAAAATTGATCTTGTACGCGTTATCGAAAATTCTAGTCGCAAAGAAACAGGATAAACTTTTCGGGTAAATTTGTGTCTAGTATAGAATAGAGTTAAAATTAGGAATTTAGTTAATCAAGCTATAAAATTGCAATATATTTGTGATGGCTCACCGTCGCATTGTGAATTGTACGCATAATTACATGTCATGTGACCAGCATTTGTTTTAATGGCACCCGAACGTTAACATCAAAGGGTAATTCTCTTTTTTGACAAACAACTGCATTTTTAACTGATTTGTAGGACTGTTGACTTTGATACATCGCATAATTTTGACACTTTTCTAAGTGACAGTCCCTGCACTTTCTAAAGACAAAATATCCTAGCTTTGAGCTCGTTGGAAAACGTCTTTAGAATGATCATAGTTTTCAAACAATGACTTTTTGAAAACGCGTCAATTTTTAAGTTTGACAACACAAGGGTACTATTTAAACAGTCTATATTTCCAAAATTAACAACTTCCCTCGTCGATTTATCATATATATAACAAAATAACTAGCCAGAAACATCCTCAACTGCGTCAGTTCTATTCGTCGCGTGCCTTGTCTCTATTTACACCCGTCACGCTATTATCCTTAAAAGCGCCCTATAACCCCTTATAAAGACAATCTGACGAAGAAAATAAAGTGTCCAGTTTCATTTTCTGACAGAATTTTTCCTCCTCTCCTTAATATTGTGAAAAATGAAGTCACATTTTCGGACGCAAAACGGGCTAAATTTCTACTCGCAGTGCTCTCAACATTGAAAGTAGGGGGCGGTGAAAGTGGACACTTTATTATGCGATCAGATTGTATTTGTATTCGATACTACGGGATGTAACGCAAAAGGGGGCAATTTCGAGTTGTAATGGCCAACGGCGAAGCGCAAAGTTAACGGATTTATATTTTTGTAGCAGCGCATAGTTATGGTGTGTAAACTTGTTGGTGTAATTACTTAGTTTAGTAGCTCTAACTAATATAAGAAAAAACAATGAAAAGAGTCGAAATATGTGTATTTTTTTCTGGCGCCTATTTCTTTGTATGAATTTCTAGAGAACATATACTCAGGACATGCTAAAAACCGGCGAACAAATTGAAACTTACTTTATTGTGTCGTGAGGGTATTGAGCGTTACCTGTGTTTTGGTTGATAGGCGTTTGCTGCTAAATGGTTTCCGAGGGGAGACAGAAACTAGAGTTTTGTGACTAGTTCTAGTTTGAGACTTCGCAGAAATCATTCTCCTTTCCTACAAGATCCTCTTAAACACGACCAGAATGCTTAAAACATTAATGAAGATTTAGCTACAAAGTTTTCATTTTAGAGATAAATAACAAACAGACAAACATAAACTTGTCAGTAAAGTTGTTTATGCTAATGCGCTCTGTAATTTTACATGCCTTGTAATCGAATTTGACGGTGCGCCATTCTTCAGAATACAGTAATTAATTTTCCTGCAGATATATTCAGTTATGAATCTCGCAGCCTTATAGAGTAAAAATTATCGAAGGCTCTACGCTATTCAAAGCTTAATCAAGTTCTAGTTTAACGCTAGTTTTTTCGACTTTTCAGTGGCGCACCGTCGGTTCTTCAAGAAAAATGAGTAGACGTGTTTCTATTTTTAAACTGACGGTGCGCCACGAAAAATTGATCTTGTACGCGTTATCGAAAATTCTAGTCGCAAAGAAACAGGATAAACTTTTCGGGTAAATTTGTGTCTAGTATAGAATAGAGTTAAAATTAGGAATTTAGTTAATCAAGCTATAAAATTGCAATATATTTGTGATGGCTCACCGTCGCATTGTGAATTGTACGCATAATTACATGTCATGTGACCAGCATTTGTTTTAATGGCACCCGAACGTTAACATCAAAGGGTAATTCTCTTTTTTGACAAACAACTGCATTTTTAACTGATTTGTAAGACTGTTGACTTTGATACATCGCATAATTTTGACACTTTTCTAAGTGACAGTCCCTGCACTTTCTAAAGACAAAATATCCTAGCTTTGAGCTCGTTGGAAAACGTCTTTAGAATGATCATAGTTTTCAAACAATGACTTTTTGAAAACGCGTCAATTTTTAAGTTTGACAACACAAGGGTACTATTTAAACAGTCTATATTTCCAAAATTAACAACTTCCCTCGTCGATTTATCATATATATAACAAAATAACTAGCCAGAAACATCCTCAACTGCGTCAGTTCTATTCGTCGCGTGCCTTGTCTCTATTTACACCCGTCACGCTATTATCCTTAAAAGCGCCCTATAACCCCTTATAAAGACAATCTGACGAAGAAAATAAAGTGTCCAGTTTCATTTTCTGACAGAATTTTTCCTCCTCTCCTTAATATTGTGAAAAATGAAGTCACATTTTCGGACGCAAAACGGGCTAAATTTCTACTCGCAGTGCTCTCAACATTGAAAGTAGGGGGCGGTGAAAGTGGACACTTTATTATGCGATCAGATTGTATTTGTATTCGATACTACGGGATGTAACGCAAAAGGGGGCAATTTCGAGTTGTAATGGCCAACGGCGAAGCGCAAAGTTAACGGATTTATATTTTTGTAGCAGCGCATAGTTATGGTGTGTAAACTTGTTGGTGTAATTACTTAGTTTAGTAGCTCTAACTAATATAAGAAAAAACAATGAAAAGAGTCGAAATATGTGTATTTTTTTCTGGCGCCTTTTTCTTTGTATGAATTTCTAGAGAACATATACTCAGGACATGCTAAAAACCGGCGAACAAATTGAAACTTACTTTATTGTGTCGTGAGGGTATTGAGCGTTACCTGTGTTTTGGTTGATAGGCGTTTGCTGCTAAATGGTTTCCGAGGGGAGACAGAAACTAGAGTTTTGTGACTAGTTCTAGTTTGAGACTTCGCAGAAATCATTCTCCTTTCCTACAAGATCCTCTTAAACACGACCAGAATGCTTAAAACATTAATGAAGATTTAGCTACAAAGTTTTCATTTTAGAGATAAATAACAAACAGACAAACATAAACTTGTCAGTAAAGTTGTTTATGCTAATGCGCTCTGTAATTTTACATGCCTTGTAATCGAATTTGACGGTGCGCCATTCTTCAGAATACAGTAATTAATTTTCCTGCAGATATATTCAGTTATGAATCTCGCAGCCTTATAGAGTAAAAATTATCGAAGGCTCTACGCTATTCAAAGCTTAATCAAGTTCTAGTTTAACGCTAGTTTTTTCGACTTTTCAGTGGCGCACCGTCGGTTCTTCAAGAAAAATGAGTAGACGTGTTTCTATTTTTAAACTGACGGTGCGCCACGAAAAATTGATCTTGTACGCGTTATCGAAAATTCTAGTCGCAAAGAAACAGGATAAACTTTTCGGGTAAATTTGTGTCTAGTATAGAATAGAGTTAAAATTAGGAATTTAGTTAATCAAGCTATAAAATTGCAATATATTTGTGATGGCTCACCGTCGCATTGTGAATTGTACGCATAATTACATGTCATGTGACCAGCATTTGTTTTAATGGCACCCGAACGTTAACATCAAAGGGTAATTCTCTTTTTTGACAAACAACTGCATTTTTAACTGATTTGTAAGACTGTTGACTTTGATACATCGCATAATTTTGACACTTTTCTAAGTGACAGTCCCTGCACTTTCTAAAGACAAAATATCCTAGCTTTGAGCTCGTTGGAAAACGTCTTTAGAATGATCATAGTTTTCAAACAATGACTTTTTGAAAACGCGTCAATTTTTAAGTTTGACAACACAAGGGTACTATTTAAACAGTCTATATTTCCAAAATTAACAACTTCCCTCGTCGATTTATCATATATATAACAAAATAACTAGCCAGAAACATCCTCAACTGCGTCAGTTCTATTCGTCGCGTGCCTTGTCTCTATTTACACCCGTCACGCTATTATCCTTAAAAGCGCCCTATAACCCCTTATAAAGACAATCTGACGAAGAAAATAAAGTGTCCAGTTTCATTTTCTGACAGAATTTTTCCTCCTCTCCTTAATATTGTGAAAAATGAAGTCACATTTTCGGACGCAAAACGGGCTAAATTTCTACTCGCAGTGCTCTCAACATTGAAAGTAGGGGGCGGTGAAAGTGGACACTTTATTATGCGATCAGATTGTATTTGTATTCGATACTACGGGATGTAACGCAAAAGGGGGCAATTTCGAGTTGTAATGGCCAACGGCGAAGCGCAAAGTTAACGGATTTATATTTTTGTAGCAGCGCATAGTTATGGTGTGTAAACTTGTTGGTGTAATTACTTAGTTTAGTAGCTCTAACTAATATAGAAAAAACAATGAAAAGAGTCGAAATATGTGTATTTTTTTCTGGCGCCTTTTTCTTTGTATGAATTTCTAGAGAACATATACTCAGGACATGCTAAAAACCGGCGAACAAATTGAAACTTACTTTATTGTGTCGTGAGGGTATTGAGCGTTACCTGTGTTTTGGTTGATAGGCGTTTGCTGCTAAATGGTTTCCGAGGGGAGACAGAAACTAGAGTTTTGTGACTAGTTCTAGTTTGAGACTTCGCAGAAATCATTCTCCTTTCCTACAAGATCCTCTTAAACACGACCAGAATGCTTAAAACATTAATGAAGATTTAGCTACAAAGTTTTCATTTTAGAGATAAATAACAAACAGACAAACATAAACTTGTCAGTAAAGTTGTTTATGCTAATGCGCTCTGTAATTTTACATGCCTTGTAATCGAATTTGACGGTGCGCCATTCTTCAGAATACAGTAATTAATTTTCCTGCAGATATATTCAGTTATGAATCTCGCAGCCTTATAGAGTAAAAATTATCGAAGGCTCTACGCTATTCAAAGCTTAATCAAGTTCTAGTTTAACGCTAGTTTTTTCGACTTTTCAGTGGCGCACCGTCGGTTCTTCAAGAAAAATGAGTAGACGTGTTTCTATTTTTAAACTGACGGTGCGCCACGAAAAATTGATCTTGTACGCGTTATCGAAAATTCTAGTCGCAAAGAAACAGGATAAACTTTTCGGGTAAATTTGTGTCTAGTATAGAATAGAGTTAAAATTAGGAATTTAGTTAATCAAGCTATAAAATTGCAATATATTTGTGATGGCTCACCGTCGCATTGTGAATTGTACGCATAATTACATGTCATGTGACCAGCATTTGTTTTAATGGCACCCGAACGTTAACATCAAAGGGTAATTCTCTTTTTTGACAAACAACTGCATTTTTAACTGATTTGTAAGACTGTTGACTTTGATACATCGCATAATTTTGACACTTTTCTAAGTGACAGTCCCTGCACTTTCTAAAGACAAAATATCCTAGCTTTGAGCTCGTTGGAAAACGTCTTTAGAATGATCATAGTTTTCAAACAATGACTTTTTGAAAACGCGTCAATTTTTAAGTTTGACAACACAAGGGTACTATTTAAACAGTCTATATTTCCAAAATTAACACTTCCCTCGTCGATTTATCATATATATAACAAAATAACTAGCCAGAAACATCCTCAACTGCGTCAGTTCTATTCGTCGCGTGCCTTGTCTCTATTTACACCCGTCACGCTATTATCCTTAAAAGCGCCCTATAACCCCTTATAAAGACAATCTGACGAAGAAAATAAAGTGTCCAGTTTCATTTTCTGACAGAATTTTTCCTCCTCTCCTTAATATTGTGAAAAATGAAGTCACATTTTCGGACGCAAAACGGGCTAAATTTCTACTCGCAGTGCTCTCAACATTGAAAGTAGGGGGCGGTGAAAGTGGACACTTTATTATGCGATCAGATTGTATTTGTATTCGATACTACGGGATGTAACGCAAAAGGGAACAATTTCGAGTTGTAATGGCCAACGGCGAAGCGCAAAGTTAACGGATTTATATTTTTGTAGCAGCGCATAGTTATGGTGTGTAAACTTGTTGGTGTAATTACTTAGTTTAGTAGCTCTAACTAATATAAGAAAAAACAATGAAAAGAGTCGAAATATGTGTATTTTTTTCTGGCGCCTTTTTCTTTGTATGAATTTCTAGAGAACATATACTCAGGACATGCTAAAACCGGCGAACAAATTGAAACTTACTTTATTGTGTCGTGAGGGTATTGAGCGTTACCTGTGTTTTGGTTGATAGGCGTTTGCTGCTAAATGGTTTCCGAGGGGAGACAGAAACTAGAGTTTTGTGACTAGTTCTAGTTTGAGACTTCGCAGAAATCATTCTCCTTTCCTACAAGATCCTCTTAAACACGACCAGAATGCTTAAAACATTAATGAAGATTTAGCTACAAAGTTTCATTTAGAGATAAATAACAAACAGACAAACATAAACTTGTCAGTAAAGTTGTTTATGCTAATGCGCTCTGTAATTTTACATGCCTTGTAATCGAATTTGACGGTGCGCCATTCTTCAGAATACAGTAATTAATTTTCCTGCAGATATATTCAGTTATGAATCTCGCAGCCTTATAGAGTAAAAATTATCGAAGGCTCTACGCTATTCAAAGCTTAATCAAGTTCTAGTTTAACGCTATTTTTTTCGACTTTTCAGTGGCGCACCGTCGGTTCTTCAAGAAAAATGAGTAGACGTGTTTCTATTTTTAAACTGACGGTGCGCCACGAAAAATTGATCTTGTACGCGTTATCGAAAATTCTAGTCGCAAAGAAACAGGATAAACTTTTCGGGTAAATTTGTGTCTAGTATAGAATAGAGTTAAAATTAGGAATTTAGTTAATCAAGCTATAAAATTGCAATATATTTGTGATGGCTCACCGTCGCATTGTGAATTGTACGCATAATTACATGTCATGTGACCAGCATTTGTTTTAATGGCACCCGAACGTTAACATCAAAGGGTAATTCTCTTTTTTGACAAACAACTGCATTTTTAACTGATTTGTAAGACTGTTGACTTTGATACATCGCATAATTTTGACACTTTTCTAAGTGACAGTCCCTGCACTTTCTAAAGACAAAATATCCTAGCTTTGAGCTCGTTGGAAAACGTCTTTAGAATGATCATAGTTTTTCAAACAATGACTTTTTGAAAACGCGTCAATTTTTAAGTTTGACAACACAAGGGTACTATTTAAACAGTCTATATTTCCAAAATTAACAACTTCCCTCGTCGATTTATCATATATATAACAAAATAACTAGCCAGAAACATCCTCAACTGCGTCAGTTCTATTCGTCGCGTGCCTTGTCTCTATTTACACCCGTCACGCTATTATCCTTAAAAGCGCCCTATAACCCCTTATAAAGACAATCTGACGAAGAAAATAAAGTGTCCAGTTTCATTTTCTGACAGAATTTTTCCTCCTCTCCTTAATATTGTGAAAAATGAAGTCACATTTTCGGACGCAAAACGGGCTAAATTTCTACTCGCAGTGCTCTCAACATTGAAAGTAGGGGGCGGTGAAAGTGGACACTTTATTATGCGATCAGATTGTATTTGTATTCGATACTACGGGATGTAACGCAAAAGGGGGCAATTTCGAGTTGTAATGGCCAACGGCGAAGCGCAAAGTTAACGGATTTATATTTTTGTAGCAGCGCATAGTTATGGTGTGTAAACTTGTTGGTGTAATTACTTAGTTTAGTAGCTCTAACTAATATAAGAAAACAATGAAAAGAGTCGAAATATGTGTATTTTTTTTCTGGCGCCTTTTTCTTTGTATGAATTTCTAGAGAACATATACTCAGGACATGCTAAAAACCGGCGAACAAATTGAAACTTACTTTATTGTGTCGTGAGGGTATTGAGCGTTACCTGTGTTTTGGTTGATAGGCGTTTGCTGCTAAATGGTTTCCGAGGGGAGACAGAAACTAGAGTTTTGTGACTAGTTCTAGTTTGAGACTTCGCAGAAATCATTCTCCTTTCCTACAAGATCCTCTTAAACACGACCAGAATGCTTAAAACATTAATGAAGATTTAGCTACAAAGTTTTCATTTTAGAGATAAATAACAAACAGACAAACATAAACTTGTCAGTAAAGTTGTTTATGCTAATGCGCTCTGTAATTTTACATGCCTTGTAATCGAATTTGACGGTGCGCCATTCTTCAGAATACAGTAATTAATTTTCCTGCAGATATATTCAGTTATGAATCTCGCAGCCTTATAGAGTAAAAATTATCGAAGGCTCTACGCTATTCAAAGCTTAATCAAGTTCTAGTTTAACGCTAGTTTTTTCGACTTTTCAGTGGCGCACCGTCGGTTCTTCAAGAAAAATGAGTAGACGTGTTTCTATTTTTAAACTGACGGTGCGCCACGAAAAATTGATCTTGTACGCGTTATCGAAAATTCTAGTCGCAAAGAAACAGGATAAACTTTTCGGGTAAATTTGTGTCTAGTATAGAATAGAGTTAAAATTAGGAATTTAGTTAATCAAGCTATAAAATTGCAATATATTTGTGATGGCTCACCGTCGCATTGTGAATTGTACGCATAATTACATGTCATGTGACCAGCATTTGTTTTAATGGCACCCGAACGTTAACATCAAAGGGTAATTCTCTTTTTTGACAAACAACTGCATTTTTAACTGATTTGTAAGACTGTTGACTTTGATACATCGCATAATTTTGACACTTTTCTAAGTGACAGTCCCTGCACTTTCTAAAGACAAAATATCCTAGCTTTGAGCTCGTTGGAAAACGTCTTTAGAATGATCATAGTTTTCAAACAATGACTTTTTGAAAACGCGTCAATTTTTAAGTTTGACAACACAAGGGTACTATTTAAACAGTCTATATTTCCAAAATTAACAACTTCCCTCGTCGATTTATCATATATATAACAAAATAACTAGCCAGAAACATCCTCAACTGCGTCAGTTCTATTCGTCGCGTGCCTTGTCTCTATTTACACCCGTCACGCTATTATCCTTAAAAGCGCCCTATAACCCCTTATAAAGACAATCTGACGAAGAAAATAAAGTGTCCTTTCATTTTCTGACAGAATTTTTCCTCCTCTCCTTAATATTGTGAAAAATGAAGTCACATTTTCGGACGCAAAACGGGCTAAATTTCTACTCGCAGTGCTCTCAACATTGAAAGTAGGGGGCGGTGAAAGTGGACACTTTATTATGCGATCAGATTGTATTTGTATTCGATACTACGGGATGTAACGCAAAAGGGGGCAATTTCGAGTTGTAATGGCCAACGGCGAAGCGCAAAGTTAACGGATTTATATTTTTGTAGCAGCGCATAGTTATGGTGTGTAAACTTGTTGGTGTAATTACTTAGTTTAGTAGCTCTAACTAATATAAGAAAAAACAATGAAAAGAGTCGAAATATGTGTATTTTTTTCTGGCGCCTTTTTCTTTGTATGAATTTCTAGAGAACATATACTCAGGACATGCTAAAAACCGGCGAACAAATTGAAACTTACTTTATTGTGTCGTGAGGGTATTGAGCGTTACCTGTGTTTTGGTTGATAGGCGTTTGCTGCTAAATGGTTTCCGAGGGGAGACAGAAACTAGAGTTTTGTGACTAGTTCTAGTTTGAGACTTCGCAGAAATCATTCTCCTTTCCTACAAGATCCTCTTAAACACGACCAGAATGCTTAAAACATTAATGAAGATTTAGCTACAAAGTTTTCATTTTAGAGATAAATAACAAACAGACAAACATAAACTTGTCAGTAAAGTTGTTTATGCTAATGCGCTCTGTAATTTTACATGCCTTGTAATCGAATTTGACGGTGCGCCATTCTTCAGAATACAGTAATTAATTTTCCTGCAGATATATTCAGTTATGAATCTCGCAGCCTTATAGAGTAAAAATTATCGAAGGCTCTACGCTATTCAAAGCTTAATCAAGTTCTAGTTTAACGCTAGTTTTTTCGACTTTTCAGTGGCGCACCGTCGGTTCTTCAAGAAAAATGAGTAGACGTGTTTCTATTTTTAAACTGACGGTGCGCCACGAAAAATTGATCTTGTACGCGTTATCGAAAATTCTAGTCGCAAAGAAACAGGATAAACTTTTCGGGTAAATTTGTGTCTAGTATAGAATAGAGTTAAAATTAGGAATTTAGTTAATCAAGCTATAAAATTGCAATATATTTGTGATGGCTCACCGTCGCATTGTGAATTGTACGCATAATTACATGTCATGTGACCAGCATTTGTTTTAATGGCACCCGAACGTTAACATCAAAGGGTAATTCTCTTTTTTGACAAACAACTGCATTTTTAACTGATTTGTAAGACTGTTGACTTTGATACATCGCATAATTTTGACACTTTTCTAAGTGACAGTCCCTGCACTTTCTAAAGACAAAATATCCTAGCTTTGAGCTCGTTGGAAAACGTCTTTAGAATGATCATAGTTTTCAAACAATGACTTTTTGAAAACGCGTCAATTTTTAAGTTTGACAACACAAGGGTACTATTTAAACAGTCTATATTTCCAAAATTAACAACTTCCCTCGTCGATTTATCATATATATAACAAAATAACTAGCCAGAAACATCCTCAACTGCGTCAGTTCTATTCGTCGCGTGCCTTGTCTCTATTTACACCCCGTCACGCTATTATCCTTAAAAGCGCCCTATAACCCCTTATAAAGACAATCTGACGAAGAAAATAAAGTGTCCAGTTTCATTTTCTGACAGAATTTTTCCTCCTCTCCTTAATATTGTGAAAATGAAGTCACATTTTCGGACGCAAAACGGGCTAAATTTCTACTCGCAGTGCTCTCAACATTGAAAGTAGGGGGCGGTGAAAGTGGACACTTTATTATGCGATCAGATTGTATTTGTATTCGATACTACGGGATGTAACGCAAAAGGGGGCAATTTCGAGTTGTAATGGCCAACGGCGAAGCGCAAAGTTAACGGATTTATATTTTTGTAGCAGCGCATAGTTATGGTGTGTAAACTTGTTGGTGTAATTACTTAGTTTAGTAGCTCTAACTAATATAAGAAAAAACAATGAAAAGAGTCGAAATATGTGTATTTTTTTCTGGCGCCTTTTTCTTTGTATGAATTTCTAGAGAACATATACTCAGGACATGCTAAAAACCGGCGAACAAATTGAAACTTACTTTATTGTGTCGTGAGGGTATTGAGCGTTACCTGTGTTTTGGTTGATAGGCGTTTGCTGCTAAATGGTTTCCGAGGGGAGACAGAAACTAGAGTTTTGTGACTAGTTCTAGTTTGAGACTTCGCAGAAATCATTCTCCTTTCCTACAAGATCCTCTTAAACACGACCAGAATGCTTAAAACATTAATGAAGATTTAGCTACAAAGTTTTCATTTTAGAGATAAATAACAAACAGACAAACATAAACTTGTCAGTAAAGTTGTTTATGCTAATGCGCTCTGTAATTTTACATGCCTTGTAATCGAATTTGACGGTGCGCCATTCTTCAGAATACAGTAATTAATTTTCCTGCAGATATATTCAGTTATGAATCTCGCAGCCTTATAGAGTAAAAATTATCGAAGGCTCTACGCTATTCAAAGCTTAATCAAGTTCTAGTTTAACGCTAGTTTTTTCGACTTTTCAGTGGCGCACCGTCGGTTCTTCAAGAAAAATGAGTAGACGTGTTTCTATTTTTAAACTGACGGTGCGCCACGAAAAATTGATCTTGTACGCGTTATCGAAAATTCTAGTCGCAAAGAAACAGGATAAACTTTTCGGGTAAATTTGTGTCTAGTATAGAATAGAGTTAAAATTAGGAATTTAGTTAATCAAGCTATAAATTGCAATATATTTGTGATGGCTCACCGTCGCATTGTGAATTGTACGCATAATTACATGTCATGTGACCAGCATTTGTTTTAATGGCACCCGAACGTTAACATCAAAGGGTAATTCTCTTTTTTGACAAACAACTGCATTTTTAACTGATTTGTAAGACTGTTGACTTTGATACATCGCATAATTTTGACACTTTTCTAAGTGACAGTCCCTGCACTTTCTAAAGACAAAATATCCTAGCTTTGAGCTCGTTGGAAAACGTCTTTAGAATGATCATAGTTTTCAAACAATGACTTTTTGAAAACGCGTCAATTTTTAAGTTTGACAACACAAGGGTACTATTTAAACAGTCTATATTTCCAAAATTAACAACTTCCCTCGTCGATTTATCATATATATAACAAAATAACTAGCCAGAAACATCCTCAACTGCGTCAGTTCTATTCGTCGCGTGCTTGTCTCTATTTACACCCGTCACGCTATTATCCTTAAAAGCGCCCTATAACCCCTTATAAAGACAATCTGACGAAGAAAATAAAGTGTCCAGTTTCATTTTCTGACAGAATTTTTCCTCCTCTCCTTAATATTGTGAAAAATGAAGTCACATTTTCGGACGCAAACGGGCTAAATTTCTACTCGCAGTGCTCTCAACATTGAAAGTAGGGGGCGGTGAAAGTGGACACTTTATTATGCGATCAGATTGTATTTGTATTCGATACTACGGGATGTAACGCAAAGGGGGCAATTTCGAGTTGTAATGGCCAACGGCGAAGCGCAAAGTTAACGGATTTATATTTTTGTAGCAGCGCATAGTTATGGTGTGTAAACTTGTTGGTGTAATTACTTAGTTTAGTAGCTCTAACTAATATAAGAAAAAACAATGAAAAGAGTCGAAATATGTGTATTTTTTTCTGGCGCCTTTTTCTTTGTATGAATTTCTAGAGAACATATACTCAGGACATGCTAAAAACCGGCGAACAAATTGAAACTTACTTTATTGTGTCGTGAGGGTATTGAGCGTTACCTGTGTTTTGGTTGATAGGCGTTTGCTGCTAAATGGTTTCCGAGGGGAGACAGAAACTAGAGTTTTGTGACTAGTTCTAGTTTGAGACTTCGCAGAAATCATTCTCCTTTCCTACAAGATCCTCTTAAACACGACCAGAATGCTTAAAACATTAATGAAGATTTAGCTACAAAGTTTTCATTTTAGAGATAAATAACAAACAGACAAACATAAACTTGTCAGTAAAGTTGTTTATGCTAATGCGCTCTGTAATTTTACATGCCTTGTAATCGAATTTGACGGTGCGCCATTCTTCAGAATACAGTAATTAATTTTCCTGCAGATATATTCAGTTATGAATCTCGCAGCCTTATAGAGTAAAAATTATCGAAGGCTCTACGCTATTCAAAGCTTAATCAAGTTCTAGTTTAACGCTAGTTTTTTCGACTTTTCAGTGGCGCACCGTCGGTTCTTCAAGAAAAATGAGTAGACGTGTTTCTATTTTTAAACTGACGGTGCGCCACGAAAAATTGATCTTGTACGCGTTATCGAAAATTCTAGTCGCAAAGAAACAGGATAAACTTTTCGGGTAAATTTGTGTCTAGTATAGAATAGAGTTAAAATTAGGAATTTAGTTAATCAAGCTATAAAATTGCAATATATTTGTGATGGCTCACCGTCGCATTGTGAATTGTACGCATAATTACATGTCATGTGACCAGCATTTGTTTTAATGGCACCCGAACGTTAACATCAAAGGGTAATTCTCTTTTTTGACAAACAACTGCATTTTTAACTGATTTGTAAGACTGTTGACTTTGATACATCGCATAATTTTGACACTTTTCTAAGTGACAGTCCCTGCACTTTCTAAAGACAAAATATCCTAGCTTTGAGCTCGTTGGAAAACGTCTTTAGAATGATCATAGTTTTCAAACAATGACTTTTTGAACGCGTCAATTTTTAAGTTTGACAACACAAGGGTACTATTTAAACAGTCTATATTTCCAAAATTAACAACTTCCCTCGTCGATTTATCATATATATAACAAAATAACTAGCCAAACATCCTCAACTGCGTCAGTTCTATTCGTCGCGTGCCTTGTCTCTATTTACACCCGTCACGCTATTATCCTTAAAAGCGCCCTATAACCCCTTATAAAGACAATCTGACGAAGAAAATAAAGTGTCCAGTTTCATTTTCTGACAGAATTTTTCCTCCTCTCCTTAATATTGTGAAAAATGAAGTCACATTTTCGGACGCAAAACGGGCTAAATTTCTACTCGCAGTGCTCTCAACATTGAAAGTAGGGGGCGGTGAAAGTGGACACTTTATTATGCGATCAGATTGTATTTGTATTCGATACTACGGGATGTAACGCAAAAGGGGGCAATTTCGAGTTGTAATGGCCAACGGCGAAGCGCAAAGTTAACGGATTTATTTTTGTAGCAGCGCATAGTTATGGTGTGTAAACTTGTTGGTGTAATTACTTAGTTTAGTAGCTCTAACTAATATAAGAAAAAACAATGAAAAGAGTCGAAATATGTGTATTTTTTTTCTGGCGCCTTTTTCTTTGTATGAATTTCTAGAGAACATATACTCAGGACATGCTAAAAACCGGCGAACAAATTGAAACTTACTTTATTGTGTCGTGAGGGTATTGAGCGTTACCTGTGTTTTGGTTGATAGGCGTTTGCTGCTAAATGGTTTCCGAGGGGAGACAGAAACTAGAGTTTTGTGACTAGTTCTAGTTTGAGACTTCGCAGAAATCATTCTCCTTTCCTACAAGATCCTCTTAAACACGACCAGAATGCTTAAAACATTAATGAAGATTTAGCTACAAAGTTTTCATTTTAGAGATAAATAACAAACAGACAAACATAAACTTGTCAGTAAAGTTGTTATGCTAATGCGCTCTGTAATTTTACATGCCTTAATTAATGACGAATTGACGGTTTGCGCTCATTCATGAATCGACAGTATTTAGATATTAATTTTATCGAATTTCTGCAGAATATATTAATTTTCAGTTATTCAGAATCTCGCAGCCTTATAGAGTAAAATTATCGAAGGCTCTACGCTATTCAAAGCTTAATCAAGTTCTAGTTTAACGCTAGTTTTTTCGACTTTTCAGTGGCGCACCGTCGGTTCTTCAAGAAAAATGAGTAGACGTGTTTCTATTTTTAACTGACGGTGCGCCACGAAAATTGATCTTGTACGCGTTATCGAAAATTCTAGTCGCAAAGAAACAGGATAAACTTTTCGGGTAAATTTGTGTCTAGTATAGAATAGAGTTAAAATTAGGAATTTAGTTAATCAAGCTATAAAATTGCAATATATTTGTGATGGCTCACCGTCGCATTGTGAATTGTACGCATAATTACATGTCATGTGACCAGCATTTGTTTTAATGGCACCCGAACGTTAACATCAAAGGGTAATTCTCTTTTTTGACAAACAACTGCATTTTTAACTGATTTGTAAGACTGTTGACTTTGATACATCGCATAATTTTGACACTTTTCTAAGTGACAGTCCCTGCACTTTCTAAAGACAAAATATCCTAGCTTTGAGCTCGTTGGAAAACGTCTTTAGAATGATCATAGTTTTCAAACAATGACTTTTTGAAAACGCGTCAATTTTTAAGTTTGACAACACAAGGGTACTATTTAAACAGTCTATATTTCCAAAATTAACAACTTCCCTCGTCGATTTATCATATATATAACAAAATAACTAGCCAGAAACATCCTCAACTGCGTCAGTTCTATTCGTCGCGTGCCTTGTCTCTATTTACACCCGTCACGCTATTATCCTTAAAAGCGCCCTATAACCCCTTATAAAGACAATCTGACGAAGAAAATAAAGTGTCCAGTTTCATTTTCTGACAGAATTTTTCCTCCTCTCCTTAATATTGTGAAAAATGAAGTCACATTTTCGGACGCAAAACGGGCTAAATTTCTACTCGCAGTGCTCTCAACATTGAAAGTAGGGGGCGGTGAAAGTGGACACTTTATTATGCGATCAGATTGTATTTGTATTCGATACTACGGGATGTAACGCAAAAGGGGGCAATTTCGAGTTGTAATGGCCAACGGCGAAGCGCAAAGTTAACGGATTTATATTTTTGTAGCAGCGCATAGTTATGGTGTGTAAACTTGTTGGTGTAATTACTTAGTTTAGTAGCTCTAACTAATATAAGAAAAAACAATGAAAAGAGTCGAAATATGTGTATTTTTTTCTGGCGCCTTTTTCTTTGTATGAATTTCTAGAGAACATATACTCAGGACATGCTAAAAACCGGCGAACAAATTGAAACTTACTTTATTGTGTCGTGAGGGTATTGAGCGTTACCTGTGTTTTGGTTGATAGGCGTTTGCTGCTAAATGGTTTCCGAGGGGAGACAGAAACTAGAGTTTTGTGACTAGTTCTAGTTTGAGACTTCGCAGAAATCATTCTCCTTTCCTACAAGATCCTCTTAAACACGACCAGAATGCTTAAAACATTAATGAAGATTTAGCTACAAAGTTTTCATTTTAGAGATAAATAACAAACAGACAAACATAAACTTGTCAGTAAAGTTGTTTATGCTAATGCGCTCTGTAATTTTACATGCCTTGTAATCGAATTTGACGGTGCGCCATTCTTCAGAATACAGTAATTAATTTTCCTGCAGATATATTCAGTTATGAATCTCGCAGCCTTATAGAGTAAAAATTATCGAAGGCTCTACGCTATTCAAAGCTTAATCAAGTTCTAGTTTAACGCTAGTTTTTTCGACTTTTCAGTGGCGCACCGTCGGTTCTTCAAGAAAAATGAGTAGACGTGTTTCTATTTTTAAACTGACGGTGCGCCACGAAAAATTGATCTTGTACGCGTTATCGAAAATTCTAGTCGCAAAGAAACAGGATAAACTTTTCGGGTAAATTTGTGTCTAGTATAGAATAGAGTTAAAATTAGGAATTTAGTTAATCAAGCTATAAAATTGCAATATATTTGTGATGGCTCACCGTCGCATTGTGAATTGTACGCATAATTACATGTCATGTGACCAGCATTTGTTTTAATGGCACCCGAACGTTAACATCAAAGGGTAATTCTCTTTTTTGACAAACAACTGCATTTTTAACTGATTTGTAAGACTGTTGACTTTGATACATCGCATAATTTTGACACTTTTCTAAGTGACAGTCCCTGCACTTTCTAAAGACAAAATATCCTAGCTTTGAGCTCGTTGGAAAACGTCTTTAGAATGATCATAGTTTTCAAACAATGACTTTTTGAAAACGCGTCAATTTTAAGTTTGACAACACAAGGGTACTATTTAAACAGTCTATATTTCCAAAATTAACAACTTCCCTCGTCGATTTATCATATATATAACAAAATAACTAGCCAGAAACATCCTCAACTGCGTCAGTTCTATTCGTCGCGTGCCTTGTCTCTATTTACACCCGTCACGCTATTATCCTTAAAAGCGCCCTATAACCCCTTATAAAGACAATCTGACGAAGAAAATAAAGTGTCCAGTTTCATTTTCTGACAGAATTTTTCCTCCTCTCCTTAATATTGTGAAAAATGAAGTCACATTTTCGGACGCAAAACGGGCTAAATTTCTACTCGCAGTGCTCTCAACATTGAAAGTAGGGGGCGGTGAAAGTGGACACTTTATTATGCGATCAGATTGTATTTGTATTCGATACTACGGGATGTAACGCAAAAGGGGGCAATTTCGAGTTGTAATGGCCACGGCGAAGCGCAAAGTTAACGGATTTATATTTTTGTAGCAGCGCATAGTTATGGTGTGTAAACTTGTTGGTGTAATTACTTAGTTTAGTAGCTCTAACTAATATAAGAAAAAACAATGAAAAGAGTCGAAATATGTGTATTTTTTTCTGGCGCCTTTTTCTTTGTATGAATTTCTAGAGAACATATACTCAGGACATGCTAAAAACCGGCGAACAAATTGAAACTTACTTTATTGTGTCGTGAGGGTATTGAGCGTTACCTGTGTTTTGGTTGATAGGCGTTTGCTGCTAAATGGTTTCCGAGGGGAGACAGAAACTAGAGTTTTGTGACTAGTTCTAGTTTGAGACTTCGCAGAAATCATTCTCCTTTCCTACAAGATCCTCTTAAACACGACCAGAATGCTTAAAACATTAATGAAGATTTAGCTACAAAGTTTTCATTTTAGAGATAAATAACAAACAGACAAACATAAACTTGTCAGTAAAGTTGTTTATGCTAATGCGCTCTGTAATTTTACATGCCTTGTAATCGAATTTGACGGTGCGCCATTCTTCAGAATACAGTAATTAATTTTCCTGCAGATATATTCAGTTATGAATCTCGCAGCCTTATAGAGTAAAATTATCGAAGGCTCTACGCTATTCAAAGCTTAATCAAGTTCTAGTTTAACGCTAGTTTTTTCGACTTTTCAGTGGCGCACCGTCGGTTCTTCAAGAAAAATGAGTAGACGTGTTTCTATTTTTAAACTGACGGTGCGCCACGAAAAATTGATCTTGTACGCGTTATCGAAAATTCTAGTCGCAAAGAAACAGGATAAACTTTTCGGGTAAATTTGTGTCTAGTATAGAATAGAGTTAAAATTAGGAATTTAGTTAATCAAGCTATAAAATTGCAATATATTTGTGATGGCTCACCGTCGCATTGTGAATTGTACGCATAATTACATGTCATGTGACCAGCATTTGTTTTAATGGCACCCGAACGTTAACATCAAAGGGTAATTCTCTTTTTTGACAAACAACTGCATTTTTAACTGATTTGTAAGACTGTTGACTTTGATACATCGCATAATTTTGACACTTTTCTAAGTGACAGTCCCTGCACTTTCTAAAGACAAAATATCCTAGCTTTGAGCTCGTTGGAAAACGTCTTTAGAATGATCATAGTTTTCAAACAATGACTTTTTGAAAACGCGTCAATTTTTAAGTTTGACAACACAAGGGTACTATTTAAACAGTCTATATTTCCAAAATTAACAACTTCCCTCGTCGATTTATCATATATATAACAAAATAACTAGCCAGAAACATCCTCAACTGCGTCAGTTCTATTCGTCGCGTGCCTTGTCTCTATTTACACCCGTCACGCTATTATCCTTAAAAGCGCCCTATAACCCCTTATAAAGACAATCTGACGAAGAAAATAAAGTGTCCAGTTTCATTTTCTGACAGAATTTTTCCTCCTCTCCTTAATATTGTGAAAAATGAAGTCACATTTTCGGACGCAAAACGGGCTAAATTTCTACTCGCAGTGCTCTCAACATTGAAAGTAGGGGGCGGTGAAAGTGGACACTTTATTATGCGATCAGATTGTATTTGTATTCGATACTACGGGATGTAACGCAAAAGGG
Organism: Scolanthus callimorphus; assembly: GCA_033964015.1. NCBI lineage: Eukaryota > Metazoa > Cnidaria > Anthozoa > Actiniaria > Edwardsiidae > Scolanthus > Scolanthus callimorphus. The sequence goes on from CM066919.1 coordinate 12,425,567, forward strand.
GGCAATTTCGAGTTGTAATGGCCAACGGCGAAGCGCAAAGTTAACGGATTTATATTTTTGTAGCAGCGCATAGTTATGGTGTGTAAACTTGTTGGTGTAATTACTTAGTTTAGTAGCTCTAACTAATATAAGAAAAACAATGAAAAGAGTCGAAATATGTGTATTTTTTTCTGGCGCCTTTTTCTTTGTATGAATTTCTAGAGAACATATACTCAGGACATGCTAAAAACCGGCGAACAAATTGAAACTTACTTTATTGTGTCGTGAGGGTATTGAGCGTTACCTGTGTTTTGGTTGATAGGCGTTTGCTGCTAAATGGTTTCCGAGGGGAGACAGAAACTAGAGTTTTGTGACTAGTTCTAGTTTGAGACTTCGCAGAAATCATTCTCCTTTCCTACAAGATCCTCTTAAACACGACCAGAATGCTTAAAACATTAATGAAGATTTAGCTACAAAGTTTTCATTTTAGAGATAAATAACAAACAGACAAACATAAACTTGTCAGTAAAGTTGTTTATGCTAATGCGCTCTGTAATTTTACATGCCTTGTAATCGAATTTGACGGTGCGCCATTCTTCAGAATACAGTAATTAATTTTCCTGCAGATATATTCAGTTATGAATCTCGCAGCCTTATAGAGTAAAAATTATCGAAGGCTCTACGCTATTCAAAGCTTAATCAAGTTCTAGTTTAACGCTAGTTTTTTCGACTTTTCAGTGGCGCACCGTCGGTTCTTCAAGAAAAATGAGTAGACGTGTTTCTATTTTTAAACTGACGGTGCGCCACGAAAAATTGATCTTGTACGCGTTATCGAAAATTCTAGTCGCAAAGAAACAGGATAAACTTTTCGGGTAAATTTGTGTCTAGTATAGAATAGAGTTAAAATTAGGAATTTAGTTAATCAAGCTATAAAATTGCAATATATTTGTGATGGCTCACCGTCGCATTGTGAATTGTACGCATAATTACATGTCATGTGACCAGCATTTGTTTTAATGGCACCCGAACGTTAACATCAAAGGGTAATTCTCTTTTTGACAAACAACTGCATTTTAACTGATTTGTAAGACTGTTGACTTTGATACATCGCATAATTTTGACACTTTTCTAAGTGACAGTCCCTGCACTTTCTAAAGACAAAATATCCTAGCTTTGAGCTCGTTGGAAAACGTCTTTAGAATGATCATAGTTTTCAAACAATGACTTTTTGAAAACGCGTCAATTTTTAAGTTTGACAACACAAGGGTACTATTTAAACAGTCTATATTTCCAAAATTAACAACTTCCCTCGTCGATTTATCATATATATAACAAAATAACTAGCCAGAAACATCCTCAACTGCGTCAGTTCTATTCGTCGCGTGCCTTGTCTCTATTTACACCCGTCACGCTATTATCCTTAAAAGCGCCCTATAACCCCTTATAAAGACAATCTGACGAAGAAAATAAAGTGTCCAGTTTCATTTTCTGACAGAATTTTTCCTCCTCTCCTTAATATTGTGAAAAATGAAGTCACATTTTCGGACGCAAAACGGGCTAAATTTCTACTCGCAGTGCTCTCAACATTGAAAGTAGGGGGCGGTGAAAGTGGACACTTTATTATGCGATCAGATTGTATTTGTATTCGATACTACGGGATGTAACGCAAAAGGGGGCAATTTCGAGTTGTAATGGCCAACGGCGAAGCGCAAAGTTAACGGATTTATATTTTTGTAGCAGCGCATAGTTATGGTGTGTAAACTTGTTGGTGTAATTACTTAGTTTAGTAGCTCTAACTAATATAAGAAAAAAACAATGAAAAGAGTCGAAATATGTGTATTTTTTCTGGCGCCTTTTTCTTTGTATGAATTTCTAGAGAACATATACTCAGGACATGCTAAAAACCGGCGAACAAATTGAAACTTACTTTATTGTGTCGTGAGGGTATTGAGCGTTACCTGTGTTTTGGTTGATAGGCGTTTGCTGCTAAATGGTTTCCGAGGGGAGACAGAAACTAGAGTTTTGTGACTAGTTCTAGTTTGAGACTTCGCAGAAATCATTCTCCTTTCCTACAAGATCCTCTTAAACACGACCAGAATGCTTAAAACATTAATGAAGATTTAGCTACAAAGTTTTCATTTTAGAGATAAATAACAAACAGACAAACATAAACTTGTCAGTAAAGTTGTTTATGCTAATGCGCTCTGTAATTTTACATGCCTTGTAATCGAATTTGACGGTGCGCCATTCTTCAGAATACAGTAATTAATTTTCCTGCAGATATATTCAGTTATGAATCTCGCAGCCTTATAGAGTAAAAATTATCGAAGGCTCTACGCTATTCAAAGCTTAATCAAGTTCTAGTTTAACGCTAGTTTTTTCGACTTTTCAGTGGCGCACCGTCGGTTCTTCAAGAAAAATGAGTAGACGTGTTTCTATTTTTAAACTGACGGTGCGCCACGAAAAATTGATCTTGTACGCGTTATCGAAAATTCTAGTCGCAAAGAAACAGGATAAACTTTTCGGGTAAATTTGTGTCTAGTATAGAATAGAGTTAAAATTAGGAATTTAGTTAATCAAGCTATAAAATTGCAATATATTTGTGATGGCTCACCGTCGCATTGTGAATTGTACGCATAATTACATGTCATGTGACCAGCATTTGTTTTAATGGCACCCGAACGTTAACATCAAAGGGTAATTCTCTTTTTTGACAAACAACTGCATTTTTAACTGATTTGTAAGACTGTTGACTTTGATACATCGCATAATTTTGACACTTTTCTAAGTGACAGTCCCTGCACTTTCTAAAGACAAAATATCCTAGCTTTGAGCTCGTTGGAAAACGTCTTTAGAATGATCATAGTTTTCAAACAATGACTTTTTGAAAACGCGTCAATTTTAAGTTTGACAACACAAGGGTACTATTTAAACAGTCTATATTTCCAAAATTAACAACTTCCCTCGTCGATTTATCATATATATAACAAAATAACTAGCCAGAAACATCCTCAACTGCGTCAGTTCTATTCGTCGCGTGCCTTGTCTCTATTTACACCCGTCACGCTATTATCCTTAAAAGCGCCCTATAACCCCTTATAAAGACAATCTGACGAAGAAAATAAAGTGTCCAGTTTCATTTTCTGACAGAATTTTTCCTCCTCTCCTTAATATTGTGAAAAATGAAGTCACATTTTCGGACGCAAAACGGGCTAAATTTCTACTCGCAGTGCTCTCAACATTGAAAGTAGGGGGCGGTGAAAGTGGACACTTTATTATGCGATCAGATTGTATTTGTATTCGATACTACGGGATGTAACGCAAAAGGGGGCAATTTCGAGTTGTAATGGCAACGGCGAAGCGCAAAGTTAACGGATTTATATTTTTGTAGCAGCGCATAGTTATGGTGTGTAAACTTGTTGGTGTAATTACTTAGTTTAGTAGCTCTAACTAATATAAGAAAAAACAATGAAAAGAGTCGAAATATGTGTATTTTTTTCTGGCGCCTTTTTCTTTGTATGAATTTCTAGAGAACATATACTCAGGACATGCTAAAAACCGGCGAACAAATTGAAACTTACTTTATTGTGTCGTGAGGGTATTGAGCGTTACCTGTGTTTTGGTTGATAGGCGTTTGCTGCTAAATGGTTTCCGAGGGGAGACAGAAACTAGAGTTTTGTGACTAGTTCTAGTTTGAGACTTCGCAGAAATCATTCTCCTTTCCTACAAGATCCTCTTAAACACGACCAGAATGCTTAAAACATTAATGAAGATTTAGCTACAAAGTTTTCATTTTAGAGATAAATAACAAACAGACAAACATAAACTTGTCAGTAAAGTTGTTTATGCTAATGCGCTCTGTAATTTTACATGCCTTGTAATCGAATTTGACGGTGCGCCATTCTTCAGAATACAGTAATTAATTTTCCTGCAGATATATTCAGTTATGAATCTCGCAGCCTTATAGAGTAAAAATTATCGAAGGCTCTACGCTATTCAAAGCTTAATCAAGTTCTAGTTTAACGCTAGTTTTTTCGACTTTTCAGTGGCGCACCGTCGGTTCTTCAAGAAAATGAGTAGACGTGTTTCTATTTTTAAACTGACGGTGCGCCACGAAAAATTGATCTTGTACGCGTTATCGAAAATTCTAGTCGCAAAGAAACAGGATAAACTTTTCGGGTAAATTTGTGTCTAGTATAGAATAGAGTTAAAATTAGGAATTTAGTTAATCAAGCTATAAAATTGCAATATATTTGTGATGGCTCACCGTCGCATTGTGAATTGTACGCATAATTACATGTCATGTGACCAGCATTTGTTTTAATGGCACCCGAACGTTAACATCAAAGGGTAATTCTCTTTTTTGACAAACAACTGCATTTTTAACTGATTTGTAAGACTGTTGACTTTGATACATCGCATAATTTTGACACTTTTCTAAGTGACAGTCCCTGCACTTTCTAAAGACAAAAATCCTAGCTTTGAGCTCGTTGGAAAACGTCTTTAGAATGATCATAGTTTTCAAACAATGACTTTTTGAAAACGCGTCAATTTTTAAGTTTGACAACACAAGGGTACTATTTAAACAGTCTATATTTCCAAAATTAACAACTTCCCTCGTCGATTTATCATATATATAACAAAATAACTAGCCAGAAACATCCTCAACTGCGTCAGTTCTATTCGTCGCGTGCCTTGTCTCTATTTACACCCGTCACGCTATTATCCTTAAAAGCGCCCTATAACCCCTTATAAAGACAATCTGACGAAGAAAATAAGTGTCCAGTTTCATTTTCTGACAGAATTTTCCTCCTCTCCTTAATATTGTGAAAATGAAGTCACATTTTCGGACGCAAAACGGGCTAAATTTCTACTCGCAGTGCTCTCAACATTGAAAGTAGGGGCGGTGAAAGTGGACACTTTATTATGCGATCAGATTGTATTTGTATTCGATACTACGGGATGTAACGCAAAAGGGGCAATTTCGAGTTGTAATGGCCACGGCGAAGCGCAAAGTTAACGGATTTATATTTTTGTAGCAGCGCATAGTTATGGTGTGTAAACTTGTTGGTGTAATTACTTAGTTTAGTAGCTCTAACTAATATAAAGAAAACAATGAAAAGAGTCGAAATATGTGTATTTTTTTCTGGCGCCTTTTCTTTGTATGAATTTCTAGAGAACATATACTCAGGACATGCTAAAAACCGGCGAACAAATTGAAACTTACTTTATTGTGTCGTGAGGGTATTGAGCGTTACCTGTGTTTTGGTTGATAGGCGTTTGCTGCTAAATGGTTTCCGAGGGGAGACAGAAACTAGAGTTTTGTGACTAGTTCTAGTTTGAGACTTCGCAGAAATCATTCTCCTTTCCTACAAGATCCTCTTAAACACGACCAGAATGCTTAAAACATTAATGAAGATTTAGCTACAAAGTTTTCATTTTAGAGATAAATAACAAACACAAACATAAACTTGTCAGTAAAGTTGTTTATGCTAATGCGCTCTGTAATTTTACATGCCTTGTAATCGAATTTGACGGTGCGCCATTCTTCAGAATACAGTAATTAATTTTCCTGCAGATATATTCAGTTATGAATCTCGCAGCCTTATAGAGTAAAAATTATCGAAGGCTCTACGCTATTCAAAGCTTAATCAAGTTCTAGTTTAACGCTAGTTTTTTCGACTTTTCAGTGGCGCACCGTCGGTTCTTCAAGAAAAATGAGTAGACGTGTTTCTATTTTTAAACTGACGGTGCGCCACGAAAAATTGATCTTGTACGCGTTATCGAAAATTCTAGTCGCAAAGAAACAGGATAAACTTTTCGGGTAAATTTGTGTCTAGTATAGAATAGAGTTAAAATTAGGAATTTAGTTAATCAAGCTATAAAATTGCAATATATTTGTGATGGCTCACCGTCGCATTGTGAATTGTACGCATAATTACATGTCATGTGACCAGCATTTGTTTTAATGGCACCCGAACGTTAACATCAAAGGGTAATTCTCTTTTTTGACAAACAACTGCATTTTTAACTGATTTGTAAGACTGTTGACTTTGATACATCGCATAATTTTGACACTTTTCTAAGTGACAGTCCCTGCACTTTCTAAAGACAAAATATCCTAGCTTTGAGCTCGTTGGAAAACGTCTTTAGAATGATCATAGTTTTCAAACAATGACTTTTTGAAAACGCGTCAATTTTTAAGTTTGACAACACAAGGGTACTATTTAAACAGTCTATATTTCCAAAATTAACAACTTCCCTCGTCGATTTATCATATATATAACAAAATAACTAGCCAGAAACATCCTCAACTGCGTCAGTTCTATTCGTCGCGTGCCTTGTCTCTATTTACACCCGTCACGCTATTATCCTTAAAAGCGCCCTATAACCCCTTATAAAGACAATCTGACGAAGAAAATAAAGTGTCCAGTTTCATTTTCTGACAGAATTTTTCCTCCTCTCCTTAATATTGTGAAAAATGAAGTCACATTTTCGGACGCAAAACGGGCTAAATTTCTACTCGCAGTGCTCTCAACATTGAAAGTAGGGGGCGGTGAAAGTGGACACTTTATTATGCGATCAGATTGTATTTGTATTCGATACTACGGGATGTAACGCAAAAGGGGGCAATTTCGAGTTGTAATGGCCAACGGCGAAGCGCAAAGTTAACGGATTTATATTTTTGTAGCAGCGCATAGTTATGGTGTGTAAACTTGTTGGTGTAATTACTTAGTTTAGTAGCTCTAACTAATATAAGAAAAAACAATGAAAAGAGTCGAAATATGTGTATTTTTTTCTGGCGCCTTTTTCTTTGTATGAATTTCTAGAGAACATATACTCAGGACATGCTAAAAACGGCGGCGAACAAATTGAAACTTACTTTATTGTGTCGTGAGGGTATTGAGCGTTACCTGTGTTTTGGTTGATAGGCGTTTGCTGCTAAATGGTTTCCGAGGGGAGACAGAAACTAGAGTTTTGTGACTAGTTCTAGTTTGAGACTTCGCAGAAATCATTCTCCTTTCCTACAAGATCCTCTTAAACACGACCAGAATGCTTAAAACATTAATGAAGATTTAGCTACAAAGTTTTCATTTTAGAGATAAATAACAAACAGACAAACATAAACTTGTCAGTAAAGTTGTTTATGCTAATGCGCTCTGTAATTTTACATGCCTTGTAATCGAATTTGACGGTGCGCCATTCTTCAGAATACAGTAATTAATTTTCCTGCAGATATATTCAGTATGAATCTCGCAGCCTTATAGAGTAAAAATTATCGAAGGCTCTACGCTATTCAAAGCTTAATCAAGTTCTAGTTTAACGCTAGTTTTTTCGACTTTTCAGTGGCGCACCGTCGGTTCTTCAGAAAAATGAGTAGACGTGTTTCTATTTTTAAACTGACGGTGCGCCACGAAAAATTGATCTTGTACGCGTTATCGAAAATTCTAGTCGCAAAGAAACAGGATAAACTTTTCGGGTAAATTTGTGTCTAGTATAGAATAGAGTTAAAATTAGGAATTTAGTTAATCAAGCTATAAAATTGCAATATATTTGTGATGGCTCACCGTCGCATTGTGAATTGTACGCATAATTACATGTCATGTGACCAGCATTTGTTTTAATGGCACCGAACGTTAACATCAAAGGGTAATTCTCTTTTTTGACAAACAACTGCATTTTTAACTGATTTGTAAGACTGTTGACTTTGATACATCGCATAATTTTGACACTTTTCTAAGTGACAGTCCCTGCACTTTCTAAAGACAAAATATCCTAGCTTTGAGCTCGTTGGAAAACGTCTTTAGAATGATCATAGTTTTCAAACAATGACTTTTTGAAAACGCGTCAATTTTTAAGTTTGACAACACAAGGGTACTATTTAAACAGTCTATATTTCCAAAATTAACAACTTCCCTCGTCGATTTATCATATATATAACAAATAACTAGCCAGAAACATCTCAACTGCGTCAGTTCTATTCGTCGCGTGCCTTGTCTCTATTTACACCCGTCACGCTATTATCCTTAAAAGCGCCCTATAACCCCTTATAAAGACAATCTGACGAAGAAAATAAAGTGTCCAGTTTCATTTTCTGACAGAATTTTTCCTCCTCTCCTTAATTGTGAAAAATGAAGTCACATTTTCGGACGCAAACGGGCTAAATTTCTACTCGCAGTGCTCTCAACATTGAAAGTAGGGGGCGGTGAAAGTGGACACTTTATTATGCGATCAGATTGTATTTGTATTCGATACTACGGGATGTAACGCAAAAGGGGCAATTTCGAGTTGTAATGGCCACGGCGAAGCGCAAAGTTAACGGATTTATATTTTTGTAGCAGCGCATAGTTATGGTGTGTAAACTTTGTTGGTGTAATTACTTAGTTTAGTAGCTCTAACTAATATAAGAAAAAACAATGAAAAGAGTCGAAATATGTGTATTTTTTTCTGGCGCCTTTTTCTTTGTATGAATTTCTAGAGAACATATACTCAGGACATGCTAAAAACCGGCGAACAAATTGAAACTTACTTTATTGTGTCGTGAGGGTATTGAGCGTTACCTGTGTTTGGTTGATAGGCGTTTGCTGCTAAATGGTTTCCGAGGGAGACAGAAACTAGAGTTTTGTGACTAGTTCTAGTTTGAGACTTCGCAGAAATCATTCTCCTTTCCTACAAGATCCTCTTAAACACGACCAGAATGCTTAAAACATTAATGAAGATTTAGCTACAAAGTTTTCATTTTAGAGATAAATAACAACAGACAAACATAAACTTGTCAGTAAAGTTGTTTATGCTAATGCGCTCTGTAATTTTACATGCCTTGTAATCGAATTTGACGGTGCGCCATTCTTCAGAATACAGTAATTAATTTTCCTGCAGATATATTCAGTTATGAATCTCGCAGCCTTATAGAGTAAAAATTATCGAAGGCTCTACGCTATTCAAAGCTTAATCAAGTTCTAGTTTAACGCTAGTTTTTTCGACTTTTCAGTGGCGCACCGTCGGTTCTTCAAGAAAAATGAGTAGACGTGTTTCTATTTTTAAACTGACGGTGCGCCACGAAAATTGATCTTGTACGCGTTATCGAAAATTCTAGTCGCAAAGAAACAGGATAAACTTTTCGGGTAAATTTGTGTCTAGTATAGAATAGAGTTAAAATTAGGAATTTAGTTAATCAAGCTATAAATTGCAATATATTTGTGATGGCTCACCGTCGCATTGTGAATTGTACGCATAATTACATGTCATGTGACCAGCATTTGTTTTAATGGCACCCGAACGTTAACATCAAAGGGTAATTCTCTTTTTTGACAAACAACTGCATTTTTAACTGATTTGTAAGACTGTTGACTTTGATACATCGCATAATTTTGACACTTTTCTAAGTGACAGTCCCTGCACTTTCTAAAGACAAAATATCCTAGCTTTGAGCTCGTTGGAAAACGTCTTTAGAATGATCATAGTTTTCAAACAATGACTTTTTGAAAACGCGTCAATTTTTAAGTTTGACAACACAAGGGTACTATTTAAACAGTCTATATTTCCAAAATTAACAACTTCCCTCGTCGATTTATCATATATATAACAAAATAACTAGCCAGAAACATCCTCAACTGCGTCAGTTCTATTCGTCGCGTGCCTTGTCTCTATTTACACCCGTCACGCTATTATCCTTAAAAGCGCCCTATAACCCCTTATAAAGACAATCTGACGAAGAAAATAAAGTGTCCAGTTTCATTTTCTGACAGAATTTTTCCTCCTCTCCTTAATATTGTGAAAAATGAAGTCACATTTTCGGACGCAAAACGGGCTAAATTTCTACTCGCAGTGCTCTCAACATTGAAAGTAGGGGGCGGTGAAAGTGGACACTTTATTATGCGATCAGATTGTATTTGTATTCGATACTACGGGATGTAACGCAAAAGGGGGCAATTTCGAGTTGTAATGGCCAACGGCGAAGCGCAAAGTTAACGGATTTATATTTTTGTAGCAGCGCATAGTTATGGTGTGTAAACTTGTTGGTGTAATTACTTAGTTTAGTAGCTCTAACTAATATAAGAAAAACAATGAAAAGAGTCGAAATATGTGTATTTTTTTCTGGCGCCTTTTTCTTTGTATGAATTTCTAGAGAAACATATACTCAGGACATGCTAAAAACCGGCGAACAAATTGAAACTTACTTTATTGTGTCGTGAGGGTATTGAGCGTTACCTGTGTTTTGGTTGATAGGCGTTTGCTGCTAAATGGTTTCCGAGGGGAGACAGAAACTAGAGTTTTGTGACTAGTTCTAGTTTGAGACTTCGCAGAAATCATTCTCCTTTCCTACAAGATCCTCTTAAACACGACCAGAATGCTTAAAACATTAATGAAGATTTAGCTACAAAGTTTCATTTTAGAGATAAATAACAAACAGACAAACATAAACTTGTCAGTAAAGTTGTTTATGCTAATGCGCTCTGTAATTTTACATGCCTTGTAATCGAATTTGACGGTGCGCCATTCTTCAGAATACAGTAATTAATTTTCCTGCAGATATATTCAGTTATGAATCTCGCAGCCTTATAGAGTAAAAATTATCGAAGGCTCTACGCTATTCAAAGCTTAATCAAGTTCTAGTTTAACGCTAGTTTTTTCGACTTTTCAGTGGCGCACCGTCGGTTCTTCAAGAAAAATGAGTAGACGTGTTTCTATTTTTAAACTGACGGTGCGCCACGAAAAATTGATCTTGTACGCGTTATCGAAAATTCTAGTCGCAAAGAAACAGGATAAACTTTTCGGGTAAATTTGTGTCTAGTATAGAATAGAGTTAAAATTAGGAATTTAGTTAATCAAGCTATAAAATTGCAATATATTTGTGATGGCTCACCGTCGCATTGTGAATTGTACGCATAATTACATGTCATGTGACCAGCATTTGTTTTAATGGCACCCGAACGTTAACATCAAAGGGTAATTCTCTTTTTTGACAAACAACTGCATTTTTAACTGATTTGTAAGACTGTTGACTTTGATACATCGCATAATTTTGACACTTTTCTAAGTGACAGTCCCTGCACTTTCTAAAGACAAAATATCCTAGCTTTGAGCTCGTTGGAAAACGTCTTTAGAATGATCATAGTTTTCAAACAATGACTTTTTGAAAACGCGTCAATTTTTAAGTTTGACAACACAAGGGTACTATTTAAACAGTCTATATTTCCAAATTAACAACTTCCCTCGTCGATTTATCATATATATAACAAAATAACTAGCCAGAAACATCCTCAACTGCGTCAGTTCTATTCGTCGCGTGCCTTGTCTCTATTTACACCCGTCACGCTATTATCCTTAAAAGCGCCCTATAACCCCTTATAAAGACAATCTGACGAAGAAAATAAAGTGTCCAGTTTCATTTTCTGACAGAATTTTTCCTCCTCTCCTTAATATTGTGAAAAATGAAGTCACATTTTCGGACGCAAAACGGGCTAAATTTCTACTCGCAGTGCTCTCAACATTGAAAGTAGGGGGCGGTGAAAGTGGACACTTTATTATGCGATCAGATTGTATTTGTATTCGATACTACGGGATGTAACGCAAAGGGGGCAATTTCGAGTTGTAATGGCCACGGCGAAGCGCAAAGTTAACGGATTTATATTTTTGTAGCAGCGCATAGTTATGGTGTGTAAACTTGTTGGTGTAATTACTTAGTTTAGTAGCTCTAACTAATATAAGAAAAACAATGAAAAGAGTCGAAATATGTGTATTTTTTTCTGGCGCCTTTTTCTTTGTATGAATTTCTAGAGAACATATACTCAGGACATGCTAAAAACCGGCGAACAAATTGAAACTTACTTTATTGTGTCGTGAGGGTATTGAGCGTTACCTGTGTTTTGGTTGATAGGCGTTTGCTGCTAAATGGTTTCCGAGGGGAGACAGAAACTAGAGTTTTGTGACTAGTTCTAGTTTGAGACTTCGCAGAAATCATTCTCCTTTCCTACAAGATCCTCTTAAACACGACCAGAATGCTTAAAACATTAATGAAGATTTAGCTACAAAGTTTTCATTTTAGAGATAAATAACAAACAGACAAACATAAACTTGTCAGTAAAGTTGTTTATGCTAATGCGCTCTGTAATTTTACATGCCTTGTAATCGAATTTGACGGTGCGCCATTCTTCAGAATACAGTAATTAATTTTCCTGCAGATATATTCAGTTATGAATCTCGCAGCCTTATAGAGTAAAATTATCGAAGGCTCTACGCTATTCAAAGCTTAATCAAGTTCTAGTTTAACGCTAGTTTTTTCGACTTTTCAGTGGCGCACCGTCGGTTCTTCAAGAAAAATGAGTAGACGTGTTTCTATTTTTAAACTGACGGTGCGCCACGAAAATTGATCTTGTACGCGTTATCGAAAATTCTAGTCGCAAAGAAACAGGATAAACTTTCGGGTAAATTTGTGTCTAGTATAGAATAGAGTTAAAATTAGGAATTTAGTTAATCAAGCTATAAAATTGCAATATATTTGTGATGGCTCACCGTCGCATTGTGAATTGTACGCATAATTACATGTCATGTGACCAGCATTTGTTTTAATGGCACCCGAACGTTAACATCAAAGGGTAATTCTCTTTTTTGACAAACAACTGCATTTTTAACTGATTTGTAAGACTGTTGACTTTGATACATCGCATAATTTTGACACTTTTCTAAGTGACAGTCCCTGCACTTTCTAAAGACAAAATATCCTAGCTTTGAGCTCGTTGGAAAACGTCTTTAGAATGATCATAGTTTTCAAACAATGACTTTTTGAAAACGCGTCAATTTTTAAGTTTGACAACACAAGGGTACTATTTAAACAGTCTATATTTCCAAAATTAACAACTTCCCTCGTCGATTTATCATATATATAACAAAATAACTAGCCAGAAACATCCTCAACTGCGTCAGTTCTATTCGTCGCGTGCCTTGTCTCTATTTACACCCGTCACGCTATTATCCTTAAAAGCGCCCTATAACCCCTTATAAGACAATCTGACGAAGAAATAAAGTGTCCAGTTTCATTTTCTGACAGAATTTTTCCTCCTCTCCTTAATATTGTGAAAAATGAAGTCACATTTTCGGACGCAAAACGGCTAAATTTCTACTCGCAGTGCTCTCAACATTGAAAGTAGGGGGCGGTGAAGTGGACACTTTATTATGCGATCATTGTATTTGTATTCGATACTACGGGATGTAACGCAAAAGGGGCAATTTCGAGTTGTAATGGCCAGGCGAAGCGCAAAGTTAACGGATTTATATTTTTGTAGCAGCGCATAGTTATGGTGTGTAAACTTGTTGGTGTAATTACTTAGTTTAGTAGCTCTAACTAATATAAGAAAAAACAATGAAAAGAGTCGAAATATGTGTATTTTTTTCTGGCGCTTTTTCTTTGTATGAATTTCTAGAGAACATATACTCAGGACATGCTAAAAACCGGCGAACAAATTGAAACTTACTTTATTGTGTCGTGAGGGTATTGAGCGTTACCTGTGTTTTGGTTGATAGGCGTTTGCTGCTAAATGGTTTCCGAGGGGAGACAGAAACTAGAGTTTTGTGACTAGTTCTAGTTTGAGACTTCGCAGAAATCATTCTCCTTTCCTACAAGATCCTCTTAAACACGACCAGAATGCTTAAAACATTAATGAAGATTTAGCTACAAAGTTTTCATTTTAGAGATAAATAACAAACAGACAAACATAAACTTGTCAGTAAAGTTGTTTATGCTAATGCGCTCTGTAATTTTACATGCCTTGTAATCGAATTTGACGGTGCGCCATTCTTCAGAATACAGTAATTAATTTTCCTGCAGATATATTCAGTTATGAATCTCGCAGCCTTATAGAGTAAAAATTATCGAAGGCTCTACGCTATTCAAAGCTTAATCAAGTTCTAGTTTAACGCTAGTTTTTTCGACTTTTCAGTGGCGCACCACCGTCGGTTCGTCAAGAAAAATGAGTAGACGTGTTTCTATTTTTAAACTGACGGTGCGCCACGAAAAATTGATCTTGTACGCGTTATCGAAAATTCTAGTCGCAAAGAAACAGGATAAACTTTTCGGGTAAATTTGTGTCTAGTATAGAATAGAGTTAAAATTAGGAATTTAGTTAATCAAGCTATAAAATTGCAATATATTTGTGATGGCTCACCGTCGCATTGTGAATTGTACGCATAATTACATGTCATGTGACCAGCATTTGTTTTAATGGCACCCGAACGTTAACATCAAAGGGTAATTCTCTTTTTGACAAACAACTGCATTTTTAACTGATTTGTAAGACTGTTGACTTTGATACATCGCATAATTTTGACACTTTTCTAAGTGACAGTCCCTGCACTTTCTAAAGACAAAATATCCTAGCTTTGAGCTCGTTGGAAAACGTCTTTAGAATGATCATAGTTTTCAAACAATGACTTTTTGAAAACGCGTCAATTTTTAAGTTTGACAACACAAGGTACTATTTAAACAGTCTATATTTCCAAAATTAACAACTTCCCTCGTCGATTTATCATATATATAACAAAATAACTAGCCAGAAACATCCTCAACTGCGTCAGTTCTATTCGTCGCGTGCCTTGTCTCTATTTACACCCGTCACGCTATTATCCTTAAAAGCGCCCTATAACCCCTTATAAAGACAATCTGACGAAGAAAATAAAGTGTCCAGTTTCATTTTCTGACAGAATTTTTCCTCCTCTCCTTAATATTGTGAAAAATGAAGTCACATTTTCGGACGCAAAACGGGCTAAATTTCTACTCGCAGTGCTCTCAACATTGAAGTAGGGGGCGGTGAAAGTGGACACTTTATTATGCGATCAGATTGTATTTGTATTCGATACTACGGGATGTAACGCAAAGGGGGCAATTTCGAGTTGTAATGAGCAACGGCGAAGCGCAAGTTAACGGATTTATATTTTTGTAGCAGCGCATAGTTATGGTGTGTAAACTTGTTGGTGTAATTACTTAGTTTAGTAGCTCTAACTAATATAAGAAAAACAATGAAAAGAGTCGAAATATGTTGTATTTTTTCTGGCGCCTTTTTCTTTGTATGAATTTCTAGAGAACATATACTCAGGACATGCTAAAAACCGGCGAACAAATTGAAACTTACTTTATTGTGTCGTGAGGGTATTGAGCGTTACCTGTGTTTTGGTTGATAGGCGTTTGGCTGCTAAATGGTTTCCGAGGGGAGACAGAAACTAGAGTTTTTGTGACTAGTTCTAGTTTGAGACTTCGCAGAAATCATTCTCCTTTCCTACAAGATCCTCTTAAACACGACCAGAATGCTTAAAACATTATGAAGATTTAGCTACAAAGTTTTCATTTTAGAGATAAATAACAAACAGACAAACATAAACTTGTCATAAAGTTGTTTATGCTCATGCGCTCTGTAATTTTACATGCCTTGTAATCGAATTTGACG